>CM050514.1:882500-1337500 GCA_027563665.1 Antrozous pallidus | reverse complement strand
AGGGCCGAGGCGGCACCACTTCTGAGTCGGGGAGCTCCGGGAGCCGCGAGGATCTGGTTTGTTTTTGGGGAAGCAGCGCCACCTGGTGCCAAGAAGAGAGGGGTCCCTGTCTTTTCTCAGCTGAGCGAACAGCGCCCTCTCTCTTCCAGAGAGACAGGAAGAGCCGGGATCCCAATTCCTTTCTTCCCATCGGTGATGTTCAGGGGACCCCTGGGCACGACTCTCCCCTAAGGGCACTGCCCGGAACTGAGCGAGACGGGAAAGGGAAGAGGGGGGCGAGGTGTAGTTCGTGGTCCATCCGCTGTTTCCCTCTCGGCCAATGGGCTGTATTCTTTTACCCAAAAATGTGTTTTTATGAATTCGGGAGACAGGAAAGGAGAGGAAGGGAGAGAGAGAAACATCCGTGATGAGAGAGGATCCCCAATGGGCTGCTTCCTGCACGCCCGACTGGGGATGGAGCCTATCCCCTGGGCCTGGGCCCCGACCGGGAATCGAACCCGGGGCCTTTGGGTTTATGGGCCGACGCTCAGCTGCAGAGCCATGTCAGGCCGTGTTCTTTTTTTTTTTTTTTTAAATATATTTCACTGAATTTTTACAGAGAGGAAGGGAGAGGAATAGAAAGTCAGAACCATCGATGGGAGAGAAACATCGACCAGCTGCCTCCTGCACGCCCCCCACTGGGGATGTGCCCGCAGCCAAGGTCCATGCCCTTGACCGGAATCGAACCCGGGACCCTTCAGTCCGCAGGCCGACGCTCTATCCACTGAGCCACACCGGTTCGGCAGGCGCCGAGTTCTTTTCTAACCAACGTATGAAGGTTCGTTTGCCAAAAGCTCCGCCTAACCCACTCCCTGGGCTCAGACCTGCAGGAGCTCAGGGGAGCCGCCTTGGGGGGGTGTTCTCCCCCCACCCCCGTCCCCCAGGAGCTGAGTGCCCCCCCCCCGCGTGAATTCACCATCACAGAGGTGGCTCGGGTCCAAAGGCAATGCAGATGCCCAGTGTGACTGCAGAGGGCGCCGAGGGGGGGTCCCTGGCCGCTCAGCACACAGCCAGGGTCCCAGCGAGCCGTCAGGAGCCGCACTCCCTCCTGATTAGGAAAAGAAAGAGTTCAGCCGCAACTGGTGTGGCTCAGCAGATAGAGTGTCGGCCTGCGGACTGAAGGGTCCCGGGTTCGATTCCGGTCTAGGGTGTGGACCTGGGCTGCGGACACATCCCCAGTAAGGCGGGGAGTGGGGAGCAGCAGGCAGCGGTCCTTGATTCTCTCTCATCATTTGATGTTTCTGTCTCTCCCTCTCCCTTCCTCTCTAAAATCAATAGAAATGTTTTAAAAAGTAAAGAAAGAGGCCGAAACTGGTGTGGCTCAGTGGATAGAGCGTCGCCCTGTGGACTGAAGGGTCCCGGGTTCGATTCCAGTCAAGGGCATGGACCTGGGTTGCGGGCACATTCCCCGTGGGGGGCGTGCGGGAGGCAGCCGATCCATGATTCTCATCATTAATGTTTCTCCCTCTCCCTTCCTCTCTGAAATCAGTAAAAAAAAATATTAAAAGCCCTGCTGAGCGTCGGCCTGTGGACGGAAGAGTTCCGGTTCGATTCTGGTCGGGGTGCATGTGGGAGGCAACCCATCGCTGTGTTTCTCACGTTGGTGTTACTCTCTGCCTTTCCCCCTTCTTCCAATCTTTCTGAAAATCACTGGGAAAGTTTCCTGGGGTGAGGATTCACACAGGAAAATATATATTAAAAATAATAGTAGCCCTAACCGGTGTGGCTCAGCGGATAGAGCGTCGCCCTGCGGACTGAAGGGTCCCGGGTTCGATTCCGGTCAATGTCATGGACCTTGGCTGCGGGCACATCCCCAGTGGGGGGTGTACAGGAGGCAGGAGGCAGCGGATCGATGTTTCTCTCCCATCGATGTTTCTAGCTCTCTACCCCTCTCTCTTCCTCTCTGTAAACAATCGATAAAACATATTTTAAAAAGTAACAGTAACGGGTGTGATTCCTCCCCCATGTCACCATCCGTGGGGGGGAGAGCGGCAGGGGGAGGGTGTGCTCTGCTCCTCACGGTCACGCAGGGACTCCGGACCCCAGCACCGCCTGCCCACCTCCCACTGGCAGGAGCCCCGCCCCACCGCACCCCCCGCTCCTCACCGCAGACAGCAGGCAGGCAGGCCAGCTCTGTGCCGGGGCAGAGGGGACACGCGGCCGGGCGTCTCTGACACCCCCGGGTTGTAAGACACAGGGAAATGCCCCGGTGGTCTCGCTCACAGAGCAGGACGCCGGAAACGGGGACTCAGACACCCTGAGCCGGGACACCCTGCCCGTGGCCGGCAGCCAGAGAGCCGGCAGTGAGGAGCCGGCAGACGTGCCTGAGAGCAGGCGGGAGTCGCCGCAAAGCCACTGCCTGGCCGTCCTCCCGGGGCACGCCCAGCACCGGCGCTCCACCGGCCGCACAGGGGCCGCGGCCCGACCCCCCTGCGGGCGGCGAGAAGACAGCCGAGGAGGAGACGTGGCCCACGGGAGGTGGCCGGGGACGGCTGTCCCCCGCGGGCTGGAAACGTCATGGATAACGAGGGTCTGAACTCTCGGTCTTTTTTTAAAATATATATTTTATTGGTTTTTTGCAGAGAAGAAGGGAGAGGAATAGAGAGTTAGAAACACCGATGAGAGAGAAACATCCATCAGCCGCCTCCTGCACACCCCCCACTGGGGATGTGCCCGCAGCCAAGGTCCGTGACCTTGACCGGAATCGAACCCGGGGGACCTTTCAGTCCGCAGGCGGATGCTCTATCCACTGAGCCAAACCGGTTTCGGCTGAACTCTCAGTCTTAACACAAAGAGGGGGTGTCGGGTGGAGACCATTTAGGCTCTCAGCCTTCCTAATGTCTCAACCCACAGCCTGAGGACCGCTGGGAGGGTCCCCTAAGACCATGGGAGAACACAGACAGTTACATTACGGTTCGTAACAGTAGCAAAATCGCGGTTATGAAGTAGCAACAAAAACAAGGTGAGGCGCTGTATTGAAGCGCCGCTGCTCTGGACAATAACTCACTCGGGGTAGGCCTGCCCCAGCTCTGCCCGGCGGGGAGACGCCCCCAGAGGCTTCAGGGAGGCTGGCACCAGGGGAAGGACTGTTTCTCGCGTGGGAGGAAGGACGGTCGTCTACGGAATTAGCCTGCGTGGCCGGAATGGGAAAACTGCTGAAGTGGACAGAGAGGGGGCGCTGTGCAGTGGAGGGGGAGTCAGGGCTGCGGACTCACCCCGACGTTGTTGACTCAGATCCCGTGCCCCCCTGCACCCCGCCCGGGCAGGGCACCCCCGGGCCGGGCACCCTCTCCGCCAGGCCTCGCGCCCGCCTGCGGGGGCTCCACAGTCAGAACCCCGCAGCATGAGCGCGTGGCAGCGCTGACAGAGAAAAGGCCGCTGGCATCTTTGCGGGGACCCCGCGAGCCTTCCCAAGGCGTGTGTCCCGGTCTGCTCCCCCTGGGGCTTCCCGCGGCTGGCTCGGGCTCTGGCCTCGGCTCCCCCATGTTGGGAATTTGCTCTCACCCCCCCACCCCCTTTTTAAAATATATTTTATTGATTTTTTACAGAGAGGACGGGAGAGCGATAGAGAGTTAGAAACATCGATGAGAGAGAAACATCGAGCAGCCGCCTCCTGCACACCCCCCACCGGGGATGTGCCCGCAACCAAGGTACATGGCCTTGACCGGAATCGAACCCGGGACTCTTTGGTCCGCAGGCCGACGCTCTATCCCCGGAGCCACACCGGTTTCGGCTCTCACAAACCCCTTTGGGGACTTTCAGCCGCACCCCCTCCAGGAGAGCAGTGTCCTTGTCCCCGTCCTTCACCCACACTCAGCCCTGAGAGTGGGGCTCACCCACATGTACCCCCAACACTCAGCCCTGAGGGTGGGGCTCACCCACGTGTACCCCCAACACTCAGCCCTGAGTATGGGGCTCCAGGCTCTCTGCCTTCCCTTTGAGGGTCCGTGGTGCTGATGGCAGACGCCCAGGCCCCGGGGGGAAGGGGGGGCAGGGTCACTGGGCCCGGAAGCCTAGAAACCGCTGGCGGAATCTGGGGCAGCTGATCCTCTGCAATCACCTGGGAATTAACACACCGTCTGAGCTCCTCACCAAGTGGGAGAGCGGTCACCCCGTGCTGAGACGCCAGAGCGCTGCTCAGCCTCCGGGAGCACGCATTTCTCAAAGCCTTTTTAACGATGATTGGGTGATGGATGAATCTTATAATCAAATCTTGTGCCAGCTTAAAGATATACACAAAACACTAACAAATACCTTATTCTGCCCTGACCCGGTCTGGCTCAGGGGATAGAGCGTCGGCCTGCGGACTGAAAGGTCCCGGGTTCGATTCCGGTCAAGGGCATGTCCCTTGGCTGCGGGCACATCCCCAGTGGGGGGTGTGCAGGAGGCGGCTGCTCCATGTTTCCCTCTCATCGCTGTTTCTGACTCTCCCTCCCTCTCCCTTCCTCTCCGTAGAAAATGAATAAAATACATTTTTAAAAAGTACCTTATTCAGGCCCGGCTGGTGTGGCCCAGTGGTTGAGCACTGACCTGTGAACCAGGAGGTCAGGGTTCGATTCCCGGTCAGGACCCAGGCCGGGCTGTGGGCTGGATCCCCAGCAGGGGGCGTGCCCGAGGCAACTGATCCGTGATTCTCTCTCATCATGGATGTTTCTCTCTCCCTCTCCCTTCCCCTCGGAAAGCTACAGAATGTATATGTTTGCCAGTGCCTTCTTCATCCTCAAACGGACTTGAGCCCGAAGCCCGGGCCTGGGTCCTGCCTGGGGCATCCAGCCGAGACCTCCTGGTTCTGAGGTCGATGCTCCACCGCTGAGCCACACCGGCCGAGCTACATTTTCTGTTGTGGACGGCGTGACAGACACTGGAAGGGCAGAGCGGGGCTACAAAGAACAATGTAGACAGCCGCCGTCTTTGGGCTGTGGGACTCGGCAGCCACCGTGTTGGCCGAGAGATGTGTACACTTCCCTGGGGGCCGCCGTCTTGAAATCACAAAGACCAACCCCTCCCTTTGAATCAGCCAATCGGGAAAGACGTGCGCCTGAGCTCCAATCAAGAGCAAAGGACAGCACAGGTCACGTGTGTTAGGGATTATTCGTGTCACCAGCCCCAGCCCTCACCCAACCAATCGGAATCAGCCAACTCAGTGTTCGAGTCTGGCCCCACCTCCCTATAAAATCATCATGCTCGGGAAATTCACCCTCTTTGGCTTCCTGCCGCTGCTGTGGCGGGGGCAGAGGGCCGAGCCTGGGCTTGTGATAAAGGCTCTATGCTATTGCATCGGGTTCGGCTCCCTGGTGGTCTTTGGGGATCATGAAATCTGGGCATAACATTACCTCCCATTGCCCTCCCCCTGCACTTACACCCCTCCTCCCAGCCCCTACCTAGGGCGATTTTTCTGAAATCAAACCACTCATCCCGGTACAAAGAACACTTTTCCTCACAGAAGCCATCTTGGGCCAGAAATGGAGCCTCAGGACACCAGGGGCCCCTCCTGGGGCAGCGCGGGGCCGAGCCGGAACCGTCTCCTCAGGGGGGGGCCTGGCTGTGCTCCTCGGTGCCGGGCCCGGGCCCGCTCCTCAGTCCCTGATGGGTCTCGGAGCCTCTGGAGCTGAGCTGACACAGAACCCTCCTCTGTCCCCTCCTCCACGTCACTCTCCCCTCCCGCTCCCAGGTCATGGCGAGTCCTCCCGATGGTAAGCCATAGGACGCGTAGAAAGAATCCGTGCGATTAGGAGAGGCAGGTCTAAGTTCAGAGTGCAAAGGGGGGAAACATGGCTGCATCTGTGACACCGTAATGCGAAGACGGGGTTTCAGTACGATGCCTCTAGGTCACCTTCACCGTAGTTTCTCTCCATGTAACGGAAACAGTTTGCTTAATTGGTGGGGGATTTGGCCATCCAGGCTAATTAGCGTGAGTCCGTAGGGTGAGTGTTTAAATCAGGCCACAGCGAAGACCAGAGGGTGAATTTTAATAGGAAAATGTGATGACCTCATTTCTGGCATTCTGCCGGAGAGACGAGCGAGATGAAAGTCATGGGGAAGACAGGGCAGGCATGAGCAAAGAAAGGCTAGGAAAAGTTAACAATGAACACACTGACTGCCATCACTGCCTGCAAATGTGAGAAATTGCATTGTAATGGGTTTTTACTCATAACGCATAAAGTTGAATGATGTGCCGAGACCGGTTTGGCTCAGTGGATAGAGCGTCGGACTGCGGACTGAAGGGTCCCGGGTTCGATTCCGGTCGAGGGCATGGACCTTGGCTGCGGGCACATCCCCAGTAGGAGGCGTGTAAGAGGCAGCTGATCGATGTCTCTCTCACATCGATGTTTCTGACTTTCTGTCCCTCTCCCTTCCATTCTGTAAAAAATCAATAAAATATATTTTTTTTAAAAAGTTGAATGATGTTAGACATTCTGGACATTTTAATGTGCTCATCTTTCAGTTGGTGGCTTTTGATCGTTTCGAAACCCTTTCTCACGTGCGTTAAGTGGTTCTTACAAGAAATAACTGTGGGGCCGCGGGACTTAAACCAATCAAGAGGGAAGTTAGCGTGTTAGGAATCCAGCCTGCGGTCGCCGGGTTTCTGGACCGAAAACGTGGTTCCGGTTGCGCTGACGGGATACAGAACAGAAAATCCAGCGCACGTTCCTGGGGAGGAGGGAATGGGGATGCTCCCTATTTAAAACCTGGATCTTTTGGAAACTTAGATTCCGCTCATAATCACAGTTAGATGGAAAAGGTAATCCTACTGAATCAGAGATGGCGGCCACATTTCAATCGAGGTGGAAAGAAGGTAGACATTTTCTTTCTTTCTGTTGTGGGGTGACTTCCACGACCAGTTGCAAATGACCATGGAGGCGGTTAAGTTGGTGATAAGCAGGCAAGGATTTATTGAAAACTGGCCAGGACGGCCGCGGGGCTCCATGCAAACACCCACGGCCGCACTGCCCTGCGTGCAGGCAGGCCTTTTAAAGGGGTCTGAACCATAAATGTTATTGCCCTGCGTTTGGCGAACAGCCCTCAAGGCCGCATCTGGGGGAAAGGGTGCCAAAAGGTTATGAATGACCTTATTTCTTGCTCTTTATCTTCTATGTTTTCTGCTAAACATGGGAATGTGGTCCTATCTTTGTAAAAACAAGTGTCTTATCTACACAATTGGCGCCAGACGGTGACTCCTCTGGTTCTAGTCTTCAAGGTCACAAGCTGGAAACTAAAGCAATAATTCCTTTGTTTGAAGCAAGCAGGGGTGAACAGTGGCCAAAGTTTCAAACAGCAGTTTTACTCAGTAAAGGTTCTTATGACCTTATTTCACTTTCGTTTTGTTGTTAATCCTCCCCCCTTAATGATTGACTCTGTAGACTGTCAAAGTTATAGACACATTTGTAGCCTTTTACTATCTTGGCTCACTTTAAAAAATGCAAGTGTAGCCAAGACCGGTGTGGCTCAGTGGATAGAGCAGTCAGACTGCAGACTGGAGGGTCCTGGGTTCGATTCCTGGTTGAGGGCATGGACCTTGGCTGCGGGCGCATCTTGAGTAGGGGGCGTGCAAGAGGCGGCTGATCGATGTTTCTCTCTCATCGATGTTTCTGACTTTCTATCCCTCTCCCTTCTGCTCTGTAAAAAATCAACAAAATATATATTTTTTAAAAATGCAAGTGCTCTCCCTCTACCCATATGAAATCAACATTTTCACAGGGGGAGATCTTTTTGGAAGTTTTGGGCCAAGATGTTAGCATAATCTGCTCTGACTTAATCATCTCCGTTCCCTTTGCCAGAATCATGTTACCGCTAATCTGCTTTTGGCTCGGGTGTCTGGAGGCTGACCGGGCACAATCTGAATCTTTGTGACGGGGACCGGAGTTCAATTTCACCGACGAAACACTCTCGGAGTCAGAAGGTAAATCGGTGCTGAGCAGCCAGAACATGAGAAGGTAGAGCAGTGTGAATAGCACGGGAGCCATTTCCTATTAACTGGAAGAAACTGTTACAGAGGACTCCTAGCCTAGATCCGAGGTCGGCAAACTGCGGCTCTCGAGCCACATGTGGCTCTTTGGCCCCTTGAGTGTGGCTCTTCCACAAAATACCATGACCAGGGCGAGTCTATGTTGAAGACGTGGCATTCGAAGAAGTTTAAGTTTAAAAAATGTGGCTCTCAAAAGAGATTTCAATCGCTGTGCAGTTGATATTTGGCTCTGTGAACTTGAGTTTGCCGACCACTGGCATAGGCAGAAGGCACTCGTATTTGCTGGTACAAGCACAAACCGGCCCGGCCTCTGTGAAGAGCAGCTGAGAATTAGTGAACTTTCAAACGCACGCATTTGGCCTAGCCATTCCAGTTCCAGTTCAGGTGTGGCCACATTTTTTTGAAGTTTGCCCCTGTCAGCCTGTTTGCCCCCAACTTCCCTCCTCTGCCAGCCTGGTAACCCCTAACTGCCCTCCCCTGCAGGCTTGATTCCTTGCAGGCCTGGCTCCTCCCAACTGCTCTTCCCTGCTGGCCTGATCGCCCACAACTGCCCTCCCTTGCATGACCTGGAATCTCCAACGGCCCTCCCCAGCTGGCCATCTTGTGTCCACATGGGGGCAGGATCTTTGACCACATGGAGGCAGCCCTCTTGTGTGTTGGAGTGATGGTCAATCTACAAATTATTCTTTTATTAGATAGGATTTGCTCTGATGCTCACTGAAGGTGTCTCTTAACCGCCAAGGGGCTGGGTGGCTTAGAGACCATGGCTTCCTGGAGCGTGGACGCCCGGGGCCACCATGGAGGTTTGACACCTGGAAACACATCCACGTGGACGCGCACCCGTAAGGAAAGGGCCCGGGTTTGGCGGTCCAGCAGGACAGCCGCGAGCCCAGCCTCCGGGTCCGGCCCCCGCGCCCGCCTCGCCTCTTGGGGCTGTCCGCCTCGGTGACGCGAGTCCGGAAGGTGGTGTCCAAACCACGTCCACCCCCGTCGGGTTTCCGGCCGCGCGTTTCTGCAACGGGGAGCCCGGCGTCCTCCCCGAGGACCGGTACACGTGGCTGTCGCTGTGATGGCGAGAAGCGGGCTAATAGCAGGCCGGTGTCGTCCATCACAGATGAAAGCAACGCTGCTGAGCGCGCGGACTGCCATTTCACATTCAACTCACTGGCCCGAGACCCGCCAAGGACCCCACGTTCCCCGCTGCCGCCCCTACTCTGGCTCCGCCCAGCCCTTTCCTCCGGGTGCCGCGCGCTCGGCGGGAGGTCTCGCGAGACTGCCCCGCGAAAGACCGGAAGATACTCAGCAGCCTCTTCCACCCCCACCACCCCCGGAAGCCGCTCTCACCTCCGCTCTCTATGATCCTCTTTGTGACCCGTCGAATTGCACCCGAGTCCCAGAGTTCCGTGCCCGACCCACCCCCCTAGTCCTCCAGGCCGACAGGGGTCAGTGCAGAAGGCAGGGGTTCTCGCGAGAGGCGCGGAGTTCTCTCGGAGGGCCTGGAGCGCAAGCGCATGCGCGCCGGGGGGGTGCGCGGCCGGCGAGGGCAGACGGGACCGCGCCGGGGCCTGCAGTGCGCGTGCGCGTCGCGAGCTTCGGCGCTGCCGGGGCCGCCGTGCGGGAGCGGGTGCGAGGGCGCCGTGCGGGCCGCGGGGATGTTCCGAAAGGCCCGGCGAGTGAACGTGCGCAAGCGGAACGACTCGGAGGAGGAGGAGCGAGAGCGCGATGAGGAGCAGGAGCCGCCGCCGTTGCTGCCGCCGCCGGGCACTGGCGAAGAGCCAGGCGACAGGGCCGCCGGCGGGGAGGTGCCGCCGGGCGCGGGGCCGCCGCCGCCGTCCGTGCTGACCCCGGGCCACGGAGCCGAGGCCGGGGGCTGCTTCCCCGGCGGCGCCGACCCGGGCAACGGGCTGAAGCCGCGCAAGAGGCCGCGGGAGAACAAAGAGGTGCCGCGGGCCAGCCTGCTGAGCTTCCAGGACGAGGAGGAAGGTAACCGCCGCGCGTAGGCCGGGACCCCGCACCCGCCCAGCCCACCCTACCCCACCCCTGGTGCCCGCACCGCAGCGGAGCCCCTTTCCCGCCCGGCCCCGCGGCACATGCTCCCCGCCCGCGGCCTCCCGCTCTGGATGCGACGCGTTCCCGCGCCGCCACCTTCTCTCCCAACACCGCCTCATCCCAGCCGTCCGCCGGGGCCGGCGCTGCACCGGCCCTCCTGACGGCCCCGGTGGGAGCCCCAGGCCCTGCCCCGCCTCTCTCCCGGCCCCGTGCTTCGGGGACAGCGAAGGCCGGTCCTCTGAGCCCCGCGGGTCACCCACGCCTCCGGGCGCTCCGCCTGGCCGCACATCCTTGACCCGGAGGCCCGGTCTGGGAAACCCGCCGCGATCCTGGGTCTCGGAGCCGCAGCCCGGCGATGAAGCTCCGGCTCTGAGCGGCCTCGGGCCAGTCCCTGGCAGGCGCCCAGCCTCAGTTTCCCCTGAGGAGTAAAGGGTGCGTCGCCCTTTGGACAGTGAAGAGAGACGACGGGGTCGCAGTGACCCGGTGCCGTTTCCCCCGCGGGATGGGGGAGGCCCGGCAGCTGTGCGCTGAGGTTTCTGGCCATCAGGGAGCCTGCAGTATTTTGGGGTGTTTGTACAGCCCCTCGAGTCCACGTTCTAGAAAAAGGAATCTGGACGTTTGGAAATCCCGTTTGCATCGGGGTGTGAGATGCTTTCCTGTTCCCCGTAAGGCAGGCGGCTTCTCTGCGGCCTTTCCCTTTTTTATTTTGTGCGGGAGGAGGGCAGCCCGGTTTTCGCTTTTGAAGGCGTGAGGACTGTTTGGTAGTGTTTGTGTTTGACTCTGAACTCTTCAGATGGCAGAGGCTGGAGGCATCATCAGAGCTTATTTGTGGAAAGTGTTTGTCAGCTCAGCCCTGACATAGTGTATCCGCTGCCCAGACTGACAGCTCGGTGAAGCGCACCTTTGATTTTGGATATTTTGTTTCAAGCACCAGAGTCACTTGCCCATTAAGGGCTTTCCCAATGATTTCCCTCCGGAAGGAGGTGATTCGAGGAAGACAGTAGGACATCAGAAAGTGTAGTTTGCGTGTTTTACGCCTTTTGAACAGTCTCAGATGCACATCATTCCAGATTCGTTTACGAAGTGGACTCGGTGTAAGAGTGTGTCTTTGAAAGAATTTGAAAAGCACATGAGGTCACGGGAAAGTTAGAAGGGAAGAGTGTCTAAACATGGTTGCTACAGACTTTGTCTCATTTCTTTTTTAAGAAAGTGAAGAAGTTTTCAAAGTGAAGAAATCAAGTTATAGCAAAAAGATAGTAAAACTACTCAAGAAAGAATATAAAGAAGATCTTGAAAAATCAAAGAGTAAGACAGAACTCAACTCGTCAGCCGACAGTAAGTACCCAGCGAACAGGGCTTGTGGGAAATGTCGCCCAACAGCCTCCCGTGGGCTGCAGTGGGTTTGGGTTTGGGTTTGTTGTGAGCCCGGGGGTTCGCCTGCTTGTCTCTGTCACTGTGCTGGGTCCAAGAGCTGGCGATACAGTTCTCTTCCCAATACAGTTCTCTTCGTACTAACACAGTTGCAACATAAATGTGCATTTTTTTAAAAAGACGGGACGTTTCCACTGCTCTGACTGCATCCTGCCCATTTCTTCCCGGCGTTCAGCCTGACCTGGTCCCCCAGGGAGGTGCGCAGGCTCTGGCTTCCTGCTCTGCTGCGGACCGGTGCCGAGCTCTCATTCTGGGAGAAGGCGTAGGGAGCCCTGGTCTAGCGCTGACACCCCCTCCACAGCCCCGCCTGCGAGGCCGAGGGCTCCTGGCTGCCCCCGGGCCGACCCCGCTCATGTCCCATCATCCTGTGCTGCGGTCTGAGTGAGCCTCATGGAAATAAATGCCCTTTAGTGTAAGGAGTAAAGGTAAAATTATTTCTCAGTTTCTCCGCCACAGGCTTCATGTGGAAAAGTATATGTCATTGTATCTCAAATTTTCGGTCTTAATTGTGGGGACATCACTTCCATGTATAATTGGACCCGCTGTTGGCCAAACATCCAGGGAGTTGTGTAAGGGAACCGCGCTCCTGTTTAGAGGCGGGAGAAGGAAGCGTCCGGGAAAGTAGGTTTGCAGCTGGCACTATGAGCATAGAAGTGGCAGGTGGCTGTCCGCAGGGGAAAGGTGGCGGCTGTGCCGGCAGGAGCAGCGCCTGCAGGGGAAGCGGGGGTGGGAGAGGGCGTGGCTGTCAGAGGAGGAGGACACTGTGTCTGGGGGTCAGAGTCCCTGTGCGCAATGGCTTGCCGAGGGGCCTACGTGATAGATGCCCGTGGTCCCTTCCCCCTGTTGGCGTGCAGCGTGGAGTGGCACCGGAGAGAGTGCAGGCCTGCAGCACTGCACAAGTCAGCTTTGATCCATTCTTGGGGGTCAGAAATCTCGGTGGAGCAAGGCCGAGGCTTGTCCCGTCTCGCTGGGGAATGGCGGGTGCGTGTGAATTTGTGTTTGCTGGTGGGAGAGAAGACCCGGAGAGAAAGCGTTATCTGAGAATCAGTCCAAGGGAAGAATTGGCAGGTGTGCTGGACTTTAGCCGATGGGCTGAAAAGAGATTGTCGTGCCGGCCGGTGTGCTCAGTGGTAGAGGGCAGCCCCAGCACCAAGAGACGCCGGTTCGATTCCCGGTCAGGGCACAGGCCTGGGCTGCAGGCTGACCCCAGGTGAGGGACGTGCAAGAGGCAGCCAGTCAGTGGACATTTCTGTCTTTCTCCTTCTCTCCTCCTCTCTCTCTAAAATCAATAAAAACATTTATTTATTTTTTTTTTAAATATATTTTATTGATTTTTTACAGAGCAGAAGGGAGAGGGATAGAAAGTCAGAAACATCGATGAGAGAGAGACATCGATCAGCTGCCTCTTGCACGCCCCCCACTGGGGATGTGCCCGCAGCTAAGGTACATGCCCTTGCCGGAATCGAACCGGGGACCCTTCAGTCCGCAGTCCGACGCTCTATCCACTGAGCCAAACCGGTCTCGGCAACATTTATTTTTTAAAAAAATAGGGAAGCCCTGCCAAAACCAGTTTGGCTCAGTGGATAGAGCATCGGCCTGCAGACTGAAAGGTCCCAGGTTCGATTCCGGTCAAGGGCATGTACCTTGAGGGGATGTGCAAGAGGCAGCTGGTCGATGTTTCTCTCTCATGGATGTTTCTGACTTCCTATCCCTCTCCCTTCCTCTCTGTGAAAAATCAATAAAATATATTTTTTTAAAAATAGGGAAGCCCTGGCTGGTGTGGCTCCGTTGTCTGGAGCACAGTCCCGTACACCGAAAGGCGGTGGCTTCGATTCCTGGTCAGGTTGGGGTGATCCTCATTTGGGGACATACAGGAGGAAACAAATCTCTCTCTTTCTCTCTCTTTCCCTATTTCGCTGTAAAAATCAATAAAATTAAAAAAAAAGAAAAGGGTTAAATTTGAGCTTTCCTGCCAGAGACAGAATGATTAGGCAGTACATACAGAAGTGGGGAGATATAAATGGGTATTACGTACAGAGTGGGACGGCAGGTGGGAGGAGGAGTGTTTTCAGGGGAACAGTTATCTTGGAGCCTGGGACAGGCTTCCTTTTCCTGCGCCCGCCTGTGGTGAAATACCACGAGGAAGGTCAGGCAGAGGGAGCCGGGAAGGACCACGTGCTGTTGGGTTCAAAATCGAAGTTGGTGCGAGGGCTGTGAAGCCGTCAGCTGTGTCTCCCCTCCACGCAGCCCCCCAGAGGACTGTCGGCATCCTCTCAAGGCGGACTCTGGGTCCCAGGTTGTCAGCGTAACCCCAAATGAGGGTGCGGGGGGGCTGTCCTTCACCTGCTCACAGTCCTCCCCCCTCCCCCCGCCCGCCCCAGACAGGTGAGCCGTGTTGCCTCGGCACAAGGGCAGCACTGCCTTGAACCCCCTTGTGGGTCCCTAAAATAACAAGTCCGCTTTTAAACGGATTGGAGCGCAGTGGTGGTGAGCGGGTGCAGGTGTAGGGTTAGGTTTGGTGTTCATTGAGGGGATGAAACCGAAAGGAATGGAATCGGTGAGGGCACGGCATGAGGAGACATTCCTGAGGACCAGAGGCCGCTGCCTGTGAAAAGCGTGCGCACGGGAAGACTCCTGGGGAGAAGGGACAGGCGAGCGGATGGGGGTGTCAGTTGTATGACACAGTGCCAGCCGAGGAAGGGCCGAGGGGGGCTGCTGGCAGGGAGGGGCGTGGCCGGTGGGTCGGTCTCCTCCAGGAAAAGGGTCAGGCCACCACCTGTGACACCTCTGTTGGGCAGGGCTGTTGGCAGTCTTGAACCTTTTTCTGGAGGAGACCGGCCCGCCAGCCACGCTCTGCCCGCTGGAGGGCCTGCCCGCTGGAGGGCCTGCCCGCTGGAGGGCCTGCCCGCTGGAGGGCCTGCCCGCTGGAGGGCCTGCCCGCTGGAGGCACGGTGCCCGGTGCTCGGGGACATGATACAGGCGCTGTGGCTGCAGCCATTTGTTTGCAGGTGGCTGGTAGGGATGGGGGAGCACAAAGGCCGTGCCGGGTTGGGGGGCGCAGGGGGTGAGGAAGTGAAGGAGAGGCAGCAGGTCCCCGCTCTTCCTTGGGGGGTTTGGCAGAGAGGGGCAAAGCCAGCGGGGCCACGGGACCAAAGCGTGTGTCTGCCTGAGACGGAGAGTGCGTGGGGAAGCCCCTGGAGAGGGCGCCTGTGGGTGCGTTGTCTGAAGTCGTGCTAGCGGGACACGGGGGCCAGGAGGAAGGTCACCGGCGCCTCTTCTGACAGCGTCTGAGGCAGAGCCTCCAACCCCGGCAGTGCGGCTGTCTGCACGGAGACTAGCCCTGGCTCCTCCACAGCAGAGACTGAACTTACAGCCCCGGCACCCGAAAGCCTGCAAAAGCCTTTATCAGCTCCGGCTGGCCCCCCAAGTTCTGTGTTGTCTCTTAAAGCCATTGCTTTCATGTCGGCTGAGAGCTGGAGGAAACGGGGATTTTTATTACATTGAACTGAACGCCTCTGATAAAGTGAATCTTATTTGGAGGGAAGTCCATGGTGAGGGGCTAGGTTGGGAACTGGGGAGATTAAAGCCGAGACAGAATGGTGGGCCTCTTCTCATGAAGTTCAGGGGCGGTCGGGGGGAAGGGGTTGTCCTGAGACTTGTCTCGGGGGGAGAGTAAAGTTTGAGAAGAGAGGGCTTTTGAAGCAATGTTCGGAAAGGGAATGTGCTGGGGAAACAACAGAGGTAGGGCATCTTTTACTCTTTCCTCATATTCATCGTTCCCGCTCGTGCACGGCCAGGTTCAAGTGCTGCAGGGTAGAAACTTTCCATTTTTTTTATTTTTGCTTGGGACAGAGGATGTAATAGGACTGTTCAGTTATAAGTCAAGTCAGCGCTTGGTGTAAACAATTCTAGCCTTTCAAGCGGCAGGAGAGCAGTCTTGAACCTGGCCTTGGCACTGACTTGAGAGTTAGAAGGGAAAAGGAGAGCTCTCCTCTCCCACGGCAGCTCCCGCCACTCCGCACTCCCTTCCTGGCGCGAGGTCGGTCTTCGGCCACCAGGTCCCTGGCCCCTGGCCCATCTCTGTCCCAGTTCTGGATTCCCAGAGAGAGAACCGTGTTGTCTCTGCTTCGGTCACAGATTCGTCTCAGATATTTAGACATGGCAATGAGGTCAGGTCCACGGGGTAGATGTGGCTTTGGGGTCCCCCTTTCCAATAAAGGGAATGGGGTCCCCTTTTCTGATGATGGGTGTTGGGTCCCCCTTTCCGATGAAGGGTGTTGAGTCCCTCTTTCCGATGAAGGGTGTTGGGTCCCCCTTTCCGATAATGGGTGGCAAATGGTCATGAACTAAGAAGGTGTCCCCAGACCATTCTCCCAGGGAGATTTCTCTGATCCGTAAACTTTGTTGTTGACAAACGCTGCCTGGAGTGAGCTTCAGGCTTATTGGAATCCTGACATGTAAAATGAAACAATGTTTCCAAGGGTGCAAACAGTTGCCTGTGGGAGTTTAGAGGGACACAGTTAATTTTGGTGACATTAACTAGAGATGGGTTTGAGCGGGACTGGATGCAGCTCTGTGTCCCCTGTATTGTTTTTATCTTCCAGTTCTCTTATGATTTTTCATTTTCATACACCAGTGGTTTGATGTTTTTAGAAACAATTAAAATACCGTATTTTCTGGTGTATAAGATGACTTTTTAACCTAGGAAAACCTTCTCAAAAGTCGGGGATCGTCTTAGACTCCAGGTGTAAAAATACCGTAGCTTGCAGTTAGGACGGGCGTTGCTAACTCGACAGGGACTTGCCCAGCACTTGCTCTCTCTCTGTTGTTTGTTATCTTCCTCCCATCATCGTCAGTTCCGGTCGTCTTATACGCGGGAAATACGGTAGTCCAAGTTTTAATGAATTGAGCCCATAGTCAAATAAAAAGTCACTCCTTCATTTATGGATTTTTAAAAAATCAAATTAATTTTTCCAAAACCAGATGAAGCGCCTTTGGACAAAGCAGGACACGGTAAGGACCCCAGCCACGAGGACGGAGCCGCGGCCGGGGAGCACGGCGAGGACGAAATGGATATGGAGAGCGAGAAGGAGGAAGAGAAGCCCAAGGCCGGGGGCGGGGCCTTCTCCAACGCGCTGTCCTCTCTGAACGTGCTCCGTCCAGGTGCGTCCTCCCCGCCACAGTGGGCAGGAGAGCCCCGTGAGAGGAAGGCGTTAGCCGGGTGTTTCTTAGGACGCCCTGTGTGAGGCCCGGTTCCTCCTGCGAGCCTGAAAGGGGGAGAACGGAACGGCCAAGGTCCCTGTCAGACAGGCAGTCTGTTGTCAGAGCAAGGGTGGGGATGGAACTGAGGTCTTGTGTGTTTCAGGCTAAGGTGTAAATTCCTTTGGAACTGCTGCTAAAGCAAAACTAGCAGCCATTTGCTGTCCACTTCCTTCATTTTGTACATTTCTATAGGAAATCGTTTGCAGATCTCTTTACTGTTTAATCAGCTTTTGAATAATTGAGTGCTTAGTAGCTGAATTTAAGTTAGGAAAAGGTATTTAAGTCATGAACATTTTTAAAGTTTTAAATGCTTACTCTGGGCTGGTAAAGCTGAAGGACATTATGTGTAGAGATCTAGTAGCACTCTGATTGGTGCCGCCCTTTAGCTATTGGCAATGATTTTATGTTCTTGACCCTGCAATGCCCTCTCTAGAAGTTTATCCCAAGGAAGCAATGTTTGCATTGCAGTATTACAGTGAGCAATATTTGGAAACAATATGTAGCCAGAGAGGCATAGCTTAGTAATGAAGGTACCTTTACATGAAGGGATATTACATAGCTATTAAAATGACAATCTGAAAAGTAGCAAGGCAATTGTTACTGTAGGTAAACAAGGTCAGTTAATTTAATTGTGTAGTAGATTATGCTTTGTTAAGTTGTTGAGCTAGCTATATACATAAAAGCCTAAATAACTGTTACGACTGAATGACCGGTCACTATGACGTGCACTGACCACCAAGGGGTGGGCAGACAATGCAGGAGCAAGAAAAGGGGGCCTCTACCCACAGCCAACATCCCCGGACACCAACCTCCCGCGGTCCCTCCCCCCAGCCGGCCAGCCCTAATTGGAACTGAGTGAGAGTCGGCCCTGATTGGCCCTGATCGCCGGCCAAGCCGAGGGACCCCACCTGTGCATGGATTCATGCACATTGAAAGGAACTTAATTAGAAGGTGGCTGGTGGGGCGTGATTGGGTGAGAGGGGCTGTACACGCCCTGGATCCCACCTCTCTCGGTGCTTCCCCAGCCAGCCGCACCTGGGGCGGTGGTGCCAAGGCCCGAAGGGCATCGGCGGAGTGAGTGGGGTTCCTCCAGCAAGTGGAGCCCCTCACCCTGGCCTGCGGGGATTGGGCCAAAACCGGCAGTCCGACATGCCCTCAGGGGTCCCAGAGCTCGTGAGAGCTCGCTGCCAAGTTGCTGTTGAGTGGCAACTCCTGCATTGAGTGTTGCCCTCTGGTGGTCAGCACACATCATATCTACCAGCCGGTCAGCTGGTCGCTTAGCGTTTTATATATATACTAGAGGCGCGGTACATGAAATTAGTGCACTCAGGGAGGAGCAGGAGGACCCCTCAGCCCAGCCTGCACCCTCCAATCTGGGACTCCTCAAGGGATGACCGACGGCCCTCTCACATCCAGAACTGCTGGCTCCCAACTACTCGCCTGCCTGCCTTCCTGATTGCCCCTAACCGCTTCTCCCTGCCAGCTTGATCACCCCCTAACCATTCCCCTGCCAGCCTGATTGATGTCTAACTTCCCCCCTGCCAGCCTGTTTGCCCCCAACTTCCCTCCTCTGCCGGCCTGGTCACCCCTAACTGCCCTCCCTGCAGGCTTGATCATCCCAACTGCCCTCTCTTGCAGGCCTGGTCCCCCCCAACTGCCCTCCCTGCTGGCCATCTTGTGTCCACATGGGGGCAGGATCTTTGACCACATGTGTTGGAGTGAGGATCAATCTGTGTATTACTCTTTTTTTAGATAGGATAGAGGCCTTGTGCATGGGTGGGGGCCAGCTGGTTTGCCCTGAAGGGTGTCCCGGATCAGAGTTGGGGTTTCCTTGGAGTGGGGGCCAGCCTGGGTGAGGGGCCTGTTGTGGTTTGCAGGCTGGCCACACCCCCCAGCAACCCAAGCAGAGGCCCTGGGATCTGGGATTTATTTATGTCCTACAAGTGTAACTTTGTAGCCTGGAGTGGGTCCAAGCCTTCTGCTCGCTCCATGGCGGCAGCCATTTCTTTTGGGACATTGACCTTCCATAATTGAAACTTTGTAGCCTGGAGTGGAGGCCTTGGCTGGCCAGAGCTGCAGAAACTTGGCTTCCTCCATTGCTGGGACAATCCTAGCCTCTTCTCTCTCCAGCTCTAGCTGCTGTCATTATCTTCTATCATTGAAACTTTGTAGCATTGAGTGGAGGCTTAGGCCAGCAAGGGCAGGCGGAAAGCTTGGCTTCATCATCTGGGGAAACCCAAGCCTCCCTCCTGCTCTCAGTGGCTGCAGCCATCTTGGTTGGAGTTTATTGCATATTTGTTCCTGATTGGCCTGTGGGTGTGGCTTGTGGGTGCAGCGGAGGTGCGGTCAATTTGCATATTTTTATTAGGTAGGACTGCAGACCTGGTACATGAAATTAGTGCACTGGGGGAGGTGGAGCTCAGCCCAGCTTGTGCCCTCTTGCAGTCTGAGAGCCCTCCGAGGGGTGTCTGACGACGGCTTAGGCCTGCTCTCCCCAGGGGGTGGGCCTAACTGTCAGTCAGACATCCTTAGCCCTGCCGCAGAGGCGGGAGGCCACCGCGCTGCACCACCAGCCGTGAACCCGGCTCTGGCTGAGCGGTGGGAGCGCACTGATCACCAGGGGGCAGCTCCTGCATTGAGCATCTGTCCCCTGGTGGTCAGTGCACGTCATAGCAAGCAGTTGAGCAGCCTTAGCATATCATTAGCATATTATGCTTTGATTGGTTTCCAACGCCCAACTGGATGACTGGACACTTAGCATATTAGGCTTTTATTGTATAGGGTAGATATTTTACAGGTAAACTGAATATTGTTTGCAAGAGAAATATACTATGAACGAAATAGTGTTTTTTGGGGTCATGAGCTGTGGGCACTTTTAAATTTTTATCTGTTCTAGTTTATTAATATTGTTATTACCTTTGTTTCACTTAAAGATAAAAAAGAGTTAAAGCTGCTTTTGGTGGACCCCCCTGCCCCTCACACACATCTTCCCATGTGGCCATTCTGTCCTCATTTCCGTTTTCTCGGTCACTGAGCTTCCATTTAAACCAAACTAAACGGAAGCCGGCGGCTGCGGCTCCGTGGGGGGAGGGGTGCGGCAGCTGGCATCAGACCAGCGTCGCCCGAAGGCCGTCGGTCAGGTGACTTGCTCTGCATCTTCTCAGGAAGATAGGAACTCCTGCCCGACATGTTCATGACCTTGTGTGATCCTCCCGTGTGTGTCCAGGGGAGATCCCAGACGCGGCGTTCATACACGCCGCGAGGAAGAAGCGGCAGATGGCCCGGGAGCTGGGGGACTTCACGCCGCACGACAGCGAGCCCGGCAAAGGCCGCCTCGTCCGGGAGGACGAGAACGACGCCAGCGACGACGAAGATGACGACGAGAAGCGCCGCATCGTGTTTTCGGTGAAGGAGAAGTCGCAGCGGCAGAAGATTGCCGAGGAAATAGGTAACTGGTGGCTCCGGACAGCGAAGCTCACGGCCGTTGCCTGTGGTCTGACAGTGAGGCAGTCCGTGCCCACCCCGGTCTCATTTGTTTGATGCTCGAGCACCGTCCTTGCTCAGGGACAGGGCCGCACCGACGTGTTCTGGAAACTAGCGTGTGTCTCCGTGGCCGGCGTGGCATGAGCATTTCGCACGCACGTGTTGGGCCCGGGCGCGGGTTCTCGGGGGGCGTTCGGGGTTCTTCCCGCTGAGGCGGTGCCACGGCCCGGGTGGGGGCCCGTCCACGGTTTAGCCGTCCCCGCCGCTCCGCCGCAGGGCCCGTGTGAGACAGGCAGCTGGGCTGGAGGGCATGACGGGGTGTACGGCGGGGCCGGCTCCAGCAGTTCGGCTCGTGGGTGACGGGTCCGGGCGTCCGCCCTGCCCCTGCCGCAGCGTGCTCCTCTGCTCCCCGCAGGCATCGAGGGCAGCGACGACGACGCACTGGTGGCCGGGGAGCAGGACGAGGAGCTCAGCCGGTGGGAGCAGGAGCAGATCCGGAAAGGCATCAACATCCCCCAGGTGAGGAGGGAGAAGTGAGCTTTAAGAGTTGAAAAGTAGATTTTTAAAAGTAAAAAAAAAACAAACGTTTTTACTGTTTTGTTAAAGTAAGAAATTACAACAGGTTGCATGTCGCATGTCGACTCTTGGTCGTGTGCTCCAGTCGCACAGTTAAAATGACAAACAGGTCTGTGCCCGGGGAGCTTGTAGAAGAGGCTGTGTTCTAGCCTGTTCTCAGTCCAGTGACGGGAGAATTCCTAGTTTCTCAAAGTGGTTCTTCCACCAGCGCATCCGCTTTCAGGGAGTTGTGGGAAATGCAGTTCTCCCCTCCCGAGGGTGAGAAACCCGGAGGGGCTGCCGCTGTCCAGCCTCGGGCGGGTGCTTCGGAGCAGGACGCCATCCAGGGGCCCGTCCCCGTCCCGTCCCCCCCCCCACACACACAGGGGCTCCCAGAGCTCTGATGTCAGGACGCCATCCAGGGGCCCTTCCCCGTCCCGTCCCCCCCCCACACACACACACAGGGGCTCCCAGAGCTCTGATGTCAGGACGCCATCCAGGGGCCCGTCCCCGTCCCCGTCCCCCACACACACACAGGGGCTCCCAGAGCTCTGATGTCAGGACGCCATCCAGGGGCCCTTCCCCGTCCCGTCCCCCCCCCCCACACACACACAGGGGCTCCCAGAGCTCTGATGTCAGGACGCCGGCCAGCCCCGTGCTGCTTCCCCACAGCGTGACTTTCCGGCTGAGAGACTGTTCTGTAGAGGAGGTTGCTCTCACTGCAGAGGAAAAGCCCGCCCTAAACCGTCACAGCGTTTGTTTGACGCAGTGAGGCGTGCAGGGCGGGTGCGTGAATGTGACCCTTTTGTTGCTGGTGGGAAGTTCTGGTCCGGTGTGGCCTCAGGCTCGGTTCTGCTCGTCTGCTGTTCTGTGGTCATGCGAGGATTTATCTTCCGTCGATGAAATGGTGGCCTTGGATCATTAATGTCCCCTTCAGCTCTTAGTTTCTCTGATGTGTTTTCCTGGGAATTCTCAAAAATGGACCCGATAATCCCATAAGAGGTGGAACATCGTTCAGCCCTACTTTTATTTGATTTTGAAGAGCCCAGTGTATTTTAATTACATGCTGTTTGGGAAAGGGGTATAATTTTTGCTCTTAGGTGGGGGGTGGTGGCGGTGGTGGCGGTGTTTGACCCTAAAGGCGTGAGTTGCTCTTTCCATAGCTTTGTCACTCGTGTTCACGCACATCTCATTCTCTCCCAGGTGCAGGCCAGCCAGCCGGCCGGAGTGAGCGTGTACTACCCGAACACGTACCAGACCACGCCTTACGGCACATCCTATGGCATTCCGTACAGCTACACGGCCTACGGGCCTGCCGACGGCAAATCTCAAAAAACAGATAATTCCGCCCCTTTCAAAACTCCCAGTAATGAGATGACTCCCGTTACTATTGATCTGGTAAAGAAACAGCTTAACGACAGGTAGGGCAGATCGGCTTCGTAGAGACCTGTCCTAGCTCTGTGTTCCTCAGCGTCCTGTAGTCAGGGTGGCCCGAGCCCTGAAGGTGACACCCCTCTTCTGCCTCCTTGGATGACCGGTGGGAGCCTCGAGACACGTTCAGTGTCCCTCACTCCGTGGTCTTGTCGAAGACACTTTGTGTTTGTGCCTTTGGGACTCTGAAAACGTGCAGTCGAGAGAGAGGGGGAGGGCGGAACTGAAATTTTGGTTAGCCCACCGGATACTGCGAAGTCTGTAAACTCCTTTGTTGTTGTTTTTTGTTTTTGTTTTTTTTTTAAGAGAGAAGCGGTACAGATGAGAAGATGCCATCCCAAGTATTGTTTTGTAAAACTAACTGGAGCTAATGCATTATCGTATTGTAAGCTTCCCGCCAGCGTCGATGTGGGGTATAAGCGTGTTGCATGTGTCCTTTGTGTCCACAGGTTGGACTCCATGAAGGACATGCACAAAGCAAACCGCCAGCAGCATGAGAAGCACCTGCAGAGCCGCGCGGACTCCACCAGGGCCATAGAGAGGCTGGAAGGGTCTTCCGGGGGCGTTGGCGAACGGTATAAGTTTTTGCAAGAAATGCGAGGGTATGTCCAAGACTTGCTTGAGTGTTTCAGCGAAAAGGTAAGAATGCAAACATCTTACTCTCTTTGCATAGGCCCCGTGAGGGCGGTGTAGGCCTGTGTAGATCATGTCTGTATTGCTCAGGAATGTCACTGAAAGTCACGCTCCGTTTTCTTCACTTTGCTAGTGGCTTTGTTTCGGGGGGCAGACGTGCCTTTGTTGAAAACAGAGATAACGGCACGTTCGCAGCGGCCACTGGCCGGGCCTGCCTTAGCGGGTGTGATGGGTGATTGGCCTGCCCGAGTCAGAGCGGAAGGGACTCATCAGAGGGGATTGATCGCTATGGGTCAGGTTAAACCGGTCTTGAAGCCGTCTGTACAAGCAGTTCCAGATACGCACAGAGCTGCAAAACGAGAGTCGTTTTTATTTTCCCCTGAAGTCGCTCACCTTTGGTGCTCATGATTGCCACCCACGTCAGCCTGTGCTCCATCCTTTCAGAAACCACTCACGGCACAGGCTCCTTTAAGGCCTCGTGTCTCCCGGCTTCTTTTACTGCGAAGTTCGGGTTTTTCAGTGTGATTTCTGCTTCCACAGGCAGCTGTATAGAAAAAACCCTTTTCTCAAGTGACTTCTGAATTGGTGTTTCCTCTTTAAAAGAAGAGCTATTGTCCGATGACTCGGTTTGTGAGCATTTGTGGCTTTTGCAGCCGGTCTTGAACGGGAGCTGAGGGGCGGGGCTGGAACATGCCTGGAGCCCTGAGCTTTGCAGGGTGCAGGCCCCTCTCCCTAGCTCTTGGTGTGTGGCCTGGTGTAGACTGTGAGCACGGGGCATGTGTAGATGAGTGTTTCAGCCCGTTGTTCTCGCTCCTCATTGCCTCAGCCCTGCCACACTCTTCCTGGCAGCCTCGCTCCAGCCAGGCCGTGGTCAGACCCGGCTGAGACAGCACCCCCTGGCCCCTAGGACTTGCCCCCGGTTTCTGGAGAAGCAGCCACCGCTGAGCTATGCTGTGTCCCTGGTAGCAGATTGGAGGCTTGGGGTGCAGGGTGGGAAAGAGACAGGGTGCCCCTGTAAGTGTGAGAGCTTGGGGTGTCTTTCCTGCCGATAGAGCCCTTTGCCCCGGGGCGCGGTGGGGCTGGAGGCAGGCCGTCCCTGAGCCTGCCTGTGGGAGGCGCGTGGAGAAGTTGGCCTTTTTCTGTGGTCGCTGTCCCCGGAGCCGCCTGCCGCAGACTGCGAGGAAGGGTGACAGTTTCCACGGAGAGATGTGGACAATTCCCTCTGTAAAGGAGTATTTCATTTCATGTTGACGTTTTCATATGCATTCCATTTTAAGAGATTCCTGCTGGGTGAATAATGTCCTAAGTGGTCATCCAGGAAGTATTTAGGAACATTGGGCAGATCTGAGTATTGGTTTTATCAATACTATAACAATATTGTTTTAGAGTAAGACCGTAAAAAGATAAACATTTCTCAGTTTTTTTCTTTTGTTATAAAAGTTTTAAGTGATTTTGATCTTAGGTTTTTAATTGTCTGCAGCTCGTTTTAACTTTCCACTGTTGCGCTTCTCTGTGGTTTTCACCTTATATCTGGTCTGGAATCGTGATAGTCGGTGAGAGCAGTTCGGGTTGGAGAGCCTGAGGGTTGATCCTGGTGCTCACTCCGGAGATCAGTCCCCATGTTAAAACCAGGAGTGGGGGCTGCGGGTGCGCTCAGGGCTGTGGCTCCCAGGAGGGTTCTCTGGGCGTGGTGACGATACCCCAGTCCCCTGAGCAGGAAAAGCACGCCGTCGGCATTTCCCTGAGCTCGGGTTAGACCTGCCGGTCAGGGTCCGGTCTGAAGGCGAGCTCCCGGCCATGGGTGTGTCTCTGGGCCTGGGTCCGAGCGGCCGGGTTCGGGGGTAGGGGTGGGGGGTCACAGTGCCGCTGCAGGTGCTTAGGAAGCCCTGGCAGTCCACGTCAGAGAATGAATGACTGTCCCCGGGACCTGTCCGCCCCGCAGCTGCTTCTGCGATAGAGTCGTGCCCGCGTGGGCCGTGGCCTGTTTCCATGTGCAGCCGGCTCCGCCCGGGAAGCTGTCTGCCGCACACGGGCCAGGTCCCGGGTTAACACGGGTTCCGTGTGCGCTGACCCGGGAAACGGGTTCTGGTTTCCTCAGGCCGGCGCACTGCTCGTAGTGTTTTGTGTTTCCTAACATTTGCTTTTAACATAAGGTTATAAAGAGACCTTGACTTTTTAGAGAGAGAGGCAGTGAGGGAGAGAAACAGATGTGAGAGATGTGAAAATACAACACATCGCTAGGCTGCCTCCTGCCGGGGCTGGAGCCCCCGGCTGTGCCTGGCCGGGGCCGAGCCGTCAGGTCTTTAGCCGTCAGCTGTGTGTTCTGTGTGAGCCACGTGGAGCTCAGCACGGATGTGACGACACACTGGTGGCTCTGTAGAGTGGCAGTCATGTGGAGACGTTAAAAAGGGTGGAAACACAGAGGGGCTCTATAGAGTGTCGTTTGCCGTGTCAATGTGAGCGAATGCCCTTTGCGTGAAAGATGGTGCGGAAGCTGCAGCCGCCCTCTGAGCGGGGAGAGCTCGGCCCCAGGTGGCAGCCAGACCGGTCCTCGCCTGCACAGCGCCATGCGGGCTTTGTGCCGGGACGATGGGTCATCTTATTTTTTTTTAATATGTTTTATTGATTTTTCACAGAGAGGAAGGGAGAGGGATAGAGAAAAACATCGATCAGCTGCCTCCTGCACACCCCCTACTGGGGATGTGCCCGCAACCAAGGTACATGCCCTTGACCGGAATCGAACCCGGGACCCTTCAGTCTGCAGGCCGACGCTCTATCCATTGAGCCAAACCGGTTTCGGCCAATGGGTCATTTTAAACCAGGAGCCTGCAGGGCAGGGGCTGCTGGGAAATTACATCTGGCTGCGAAGAGACTGTCGAGGGCTTTATTCTAAAGAAAGGCAATCCAACTTTGGCATTTTCTCACTAATGCTGAAATGTGAAGTTTTCTAACCGAACTTTTGCTCCAATAACTAGGCTCCGGACATGGTAGCGCTATGTGTGGATTAAAAGTGATGCTTCCCAAACAGCAGAGCGCTAGCTGCATTGCTGTGTGTCCCACTGGGGATTCGTGCCGAGTCTGTCCTTAGAGGGCACTGTCAGACCCCGGAAGTAGTGTGGAGCCCTCAAGTGCGTGAGCGGCCGAGGAGTTGGGTGTTACGGAGTGTGTTGTATTTCCACAGGTGCCACTGATTAATGAACTTGAGTCAGCAATACATCAGCTGTACAGGCAGCGAGCCTCCCGCCTTGTCCAAAGACGACAAGATGATATTAAAGATGAATCTTCGGAGTTTTCGAGCCATTCAAGTCAGTCCATCTTGAAGGTTTTTATTATTCATTAAACAACCTTGTTTACTTAGTGCAACTTAATTGGAAATTAGATCTCAGAGCATGTTTTTTTTTCCCTTTTTTTTTAAATAAATGAATCCCCTTGCTCCTCTTGCGTTAGCTAGATTTAAAGATGATAGCAGCATGTACCTGCGTTGTATTTAAAAATACTGTTTCTCAAAGGAGCTCACGAACTTAATGTCCACCACCTCCCTCTTCCTCTGGCATGTTTTTATTCTCTGGAGTTCGCAGAGACGTCCAGCTTTTGTCCCAAAGCCACTGTCTGGCTGGCTCTGAACGGCTTTCGCCCCGTTTCACCCCGCCAGTGGCCGCAGTGCAAACGCGGTGGCTGCTCACAGCGAGAGTCCGCATGAGGGACGAACTGGGGGAGCAGGAGGGGCTGTTACATAAATGAGTTTTGAGCTTCACCCCTCGGATAAAGCAAATTTTTTGTATTTAGAAATCATTTGTATTTTGCAGTCTGTCATATACTACACTAGGGTTTTTAGTAAGTCAGTCAGTACCTATATTTCTTGAAATATTGGTATAAAAATTAGAAATTGCATTTTTCCTCTTTCACTGTGATGAGTGTTCTGGAAAAGCAAACAACCTTGTTTACTTAGTGCAACTTAATTGAAAATTAGATCTCAGAGCATGTTTTTTTTTTCCTTTTTTTAAAAAATAAATGAATATAGCCTCTTAACTAGCTGAGCTGCAATCCTTTGGCCAGATGTTCTAGAAGTTTCCATTCCGTTTCCCGTAGCCCTCCGCATTGCTGGGTGCTGGCATGGGAGTCCTCCCAGCCTGGGCTGCTGGTGGCTTTTGTCATCTCTGTCCCCGAATCAGGTCTCCGGTGGAATGTGCCTGGGAACTGCCCGGGCGTCCATTTACTTATTTATTTTTTTAGTTTATTTTATTGTTTAAAGTATTAGAAACCGGGAGTCCATTTATATGCAGGTGCCCATCCTTCCCAGAGTGCTGCTGGGCCGTGGATGGTGGCAGGTCGCCCCCACCCCCGTGTCAAACGCCGCCCGGGTCCTCCGAGGCTCAGGGCCCGGTGCCATCTTCCCGAAAGCCAGCTGCCCTGTGCGGCCCGAGAAAGCCGCCGTCCTGGTAGTCAGAGCGTCGTGACGGGGTGGCGCGACCCTCGCAGAGTCAGACTCGGGGGCCCTTTATTTTTGCCGCCTGAGTTTAAATCGGCGTGTTTCTGTGGCGGGCGCCTGAGTGACAAGTGCAGCCCCCCAAGTCCCTTTCGGCCGGACAGAAGCGCAGTTCTGGGCAGATCCCAGGTCACCACGTGTCGGAGGACACGTGTGAGCGGACACTTCCTCCCTGGCGGCTGCACTTGATCATGGGAGCCCCTTACGTACACGGGGTCGGGAGGAGGCTTGAGTGAGGATGTATGTTAATCAGATGGAGAGTTGGAAATTGGAAGGTAATGAGAGAGGGAAAAAAATAACTGCCCTGGAGGAAGTATTCACTAATTGCCAAAGATTTGAGGAAAATTACATGGGCCACGGAAGTACGGATTCCCTTTCTGATCTTTTATAAACAAGCCAGAGTCCATCTCTTTCCGGTTGCAGACACGTGTCACGTGACCGCACGGGGCTCACAGCAGTGCCAGCCGTCACGGGAGCCGACTCACCCCCTCAACAGAGGCGGTTCTTAAACCCATGAATGTGGCAACTTTAAAACGTGTGTCACAGTAATGAAGATTCTCTGAAAGGTTTCTTTACTGAAGGTCCCTCTTAAAGAGGCAGGAACTGTTTTGTGGGGGGGACTAGCATGGCAGAGAAGGCTGGGCCTCATGTCCTAGACTCCCCTCTGTCCTCTGAGAGCCGGAGCGTCCTTCCTGCTCGCTGAGCTCTTGACGTAGGAATACAAACCCAGTAAGAAAGTGGGCTCTCAAAACACAACGGTCTAGAATGGCTAGATGGGGCCGGATAGAAAACCAGCCCTCGCTTTTGTTTTTTCTGTTGCTCCTGTTGGCGACACCTGGGGGAGAGGGGGCAGCGGCTGTGCTTGCTGTCCTTCAGCACGTGACCCCTCTAACCCTTGGGGGCTTCCTTCCCGTCGCTGTTGTAGCAGGTCGAGTGTTTCGCTTTAGTGCCGTGGGAGCTTAGCTCTGTTCACGGCGGGTGGCTTGTGTCGGTGGACGTGGCGGTGAGGACTGTCACAGAAGCCGTAGTGCGGGGCTGGAGTGTAGAGGGGGGGTTGCAGCCAGACGCTCAGAGATCCCAGGCTGCTTTTCTGGAGAAAGAAGGGGTTTGGGCCCCCACAGAGAGTTGAGTTTCTCCCCAGCGGTCCGACGGAGACGGCTGAGTTAGCTTCCCCTGCGCCCACCCCCCGTCTTTACGGAGGCAGCGGATAGTCGGCACCCCGGGCAGCGGGCCCCGGGGGCCGGGAGACAGGCAGTGCAGGCTGCAGGCGGCACTCATCTGGGGGGACAGGGAAAGGTCTCCCTGGCGGAAGGCAGGCCGAGGCTGCTGAGGGGAGAGAGTTGTCAGAACAAGCCGCCTCGTGGGCACTGGAAATACGGTACCTGGAGATAACTGAATGGTGGGGAGCTGGAGCCCGAAAGCTGAGGAAAGAGAAATGGAAAACGGGAAGAAAGGAAAGGGGGGCTGCTTTAAGAGCATGTGGGAGCAGAAGTCGGCCCTGGCAGACGGTGTGCAGTCTCCGTGTTGCTTCTGGCCTGGCTCTGGCACAGTGAGCACATGCTGCAGAGCAGACGAGAAACACGCCTAAACCCAGCCAAGCGGCTTTCTCGTCCTGCACGTGTTCTTTCCCGTCACTCCGTCGCCCAGCCTGTCTCACTTGCCCTTTGCAGAGGTGCTGTAGGTTTTTTGTTTTTTGTGCGATCATGTCCTGGTCGCGTCAGCTCCGTGACTGGAGGTGACAGTCGCCGTCCCGCAGGGGCGTTAGTGAGGGGGCCAGCGGAGTCTGCGGGGCGGGGGCGGGCTGGCGGCCTCGGGCTCCAGAGGCTGCTGCTGAGACTGGCAGGCGGGCTGTCGGGGCTGGTTCTGGGCAAACTCTCTCCTCGGGGCGGTCGGAGAAGGGTGCCCATTGTGGCCATTGCTGTCTTCCAGATAAGGCTCTGATGGCGCCAAATCTCGATTCCTTCGGGCGAGACCGGGCCCTGTATCAGGAGCACGCGAAACGGCGGATCGCGGAGCGCGAGGCCCGGAGGTACCGCGGCGCTGGCGGCTGGGAGGGCGGGGAGCCGGCTCTCAGGCCGGTTGGAACTCGGGGTTTGTTGTTTAGGACTCGGCGGCGCCAAGCCCGAGAGCAAACGGGGAAGATGGCAGACCACCTGGAAGGCCTGTCCAGTGACGACGAGGAGACGTCCACCGACATCACCAACTTCAACCTGGAGCGAGGTCTGCGTTCGGGAAGGGACTTCAGTTGGATTCCTGCGGTGGCTTCTCCCCGGGGGGCTGGTGTGAGGGTCGCGGCCTCTGAGAGCGACTGCCCACGTGGCCTGTTCTTACCGTGAGCACGGGACGGCCCTCACACTGGCCGTGGCCTCGGCATGGGCTTGGCGGAGCACTGGCGGAGCGCCTGTAAGCCGCAGGAGGAAGTGACAGCCACGGGGTCAGGGCCAAGGGCGCCTGTCTCCGGAAGGGGAAGGGGAGCCTGACGTGGAGCGCTGCCCTGGGGACCCGCCGGGCCCGGGAGCCCCGAGGGATTCCCTCCGAGGGAGGCTGGTCTGCCCAGGCGTTTCCGGGGGGTTCCTGGGGGAAGCCCTTCCACAGTGCGCCCCGATGCGGAGGGACTTTCCGCAGTGAGCTTCTCTAGCGGACCGCCCCGGGCCCCCCCGCTCCGCCCCCCAGGCCGCCGTGGTCTCCGGCCAGGTCTGCTCTGGCTCCTCGTGGGCGGGCGGGCTGGCCTGACAGGGTGTTTGCTGAGCCATTGGACAGGACAGTTAACGCACGGGCATCCTGACCCCTCCTAAACGCGTCCTGTGTCTCTGAGAAACGTGTGTTTTTACCGAATCGCAGTGCCGTTCACACCTAGCAGATGGGCCAGCATCTTACCGTCACCTGTGTCCTCAGCAGCAGCCCCCACGGCATTTTGATACCTTTTCTGTGAGTCATTCTGTGTTTTCCAAACCAGGACCCACACTCGTTTCCTGCGCGGCATTAGGTTGTTAGCGTTCTTTTTCTGGAATTAATGAATACTGTCCGGATTTCACACACACACACACACACACACACACACACACCTGGATTTCACACACTCACACACACACACCCGGATTTCACACACACACTCACACACACACACACACCCGGATTTCACACACACACACACACACACACACTCACAGACACACACATACTCACACACACTCTTGTCACCCGTTGCTGGTCTGACACTCGCGCTGTTTGAGAAGAGCAGGCGCGTGTCTTGGAGAATGTCCTGCCGTCTAGATCTGTCTGTCTGCTCGTGGTAGCAGCGTGTTCCTCTAGTCCCTGTATTTCCTGGCAACTGGAGCTCAGTTCTGAGCCCTTGATTAGATTGAAGTTGTTATTTTGGGGTCAGGGTAGTTCATACACGATGCTGTTTGCTGCCGTGTGACGGATAACAGACGACCTGTGTCAGACAGCCCGCTGTTGGCGTGTGAGGATGGGTCTGAGGGTGGGGTGTCACACTCAGACCCCCATCGGAAAGACTGCCCTTCCCCACGTCACCCGGGCGTCATGGCCTCTCCCCGGAAGGTCTGTCGCTGACTGTGTGTCGGCCTCGCAGTCGCCTGCTGCCTGGGAAGGAGCGGCAGGTCGGTCATGATTCGGATGCTCGTGTGCTTTTTTTTTTTAATACGTTTTATTGGTTTTTACTGAGGAAGGAAGAGGGACAGAGAGTCAGAAACAGTGATCAGCTGCTTCCTGCACATGTCCTAGTAGGGATGTGCCCGCAGTCACGGCACCTGCCCTTGGCCAGAACCAAACCTGGGAGCCTTTAGTCCAAAGGCCGACGCTCTATCCACTGAGCCACACCGGTTTCGGCTGCATGTGCTTTTGACAGTGATTTGTGGACGGCAGAGCCAGCAGTGGAGTTGGTACTTTATGTGGTTACTCGCTGGGGTGCCGTGGTAACTGACGTTTGAACTGAACGGTTGGGGGACAGGTGATATTTAACTAAACTGTGTAATAGCGACTGGTACGTACTGGAGCCGACAAAGGAAAGGTGCCTGCTGTGTGCGGGGAACCTACACTCCCCTGTGTCCCTCCCTCTACGGGTGTGAACAGTAAGACTCGGTAATGAGCTGTCTGCAGAGAAGACGCGGCCGACATTGACCTGTGCTCTCTGTCACACACTGAACCCTGTGCTCTGGGGGGGTGTTTTCAGATCGAATTTCCAAGGAGTCCAGCAAGGTGTTCGAAGATGTCCTGGAGAGCTTCTACTCGATCGACTGCATTAAGTCCCAGTTTGAAGCCTGGCGCTCGAGGTACTACACGTCCTACAAGGATGCCTACATCGGCCTGTGTCTGCCCAAGCTGTTCAACCCGCTCATCCGGCTGCAGCTGCTCACCTGGACGCCTCTCGAGGTGGGTGGCTCTGTCCCTGCCTGGAAGCCGCGTGCCCGGGGCCGGGGAGACGCTGATCTCAAAGCTGGAGGTGAGCGCTGAGCTAACCGGTCCTCAGGAGAGCGTGCGGGCCAGTGGTTGGCACCGGCTGCAGCTGGCCTTCAACGAGGACCTTTCTGAGGCTCCACTCCCTCTCGATAGCATGCTGCTGCTTTCCGGCAGCGCCTTTCTCAGCCACTGAGTTTTACATGTGAACATGCTGGGCAGGAAGCATCGGGCCGTGGAGCCTGAGCTTAGGGCCTCGTGGGGAAGCGCAGGGAGGCAGGTGTGAAATGGGGGCTTGTGGGGGAGGGGGGTTTCTTTCCTCTCCACACCCAGCATGGAAAGAAGAGTAGGGTTCAGTTACTGAGTAGAGGAGCTGGGGATTGAGAAATAATAGAGAAGAATAGACAACACAGAAGTAGAAAATAAAGCTGGGGCTGGGTGGAATCTCTGCTCTCTGATGGAGAGACGGGAATTTTAACCCAACAGCAGCGTGTTTATTTATAATAAAACAGAAAAGGGGTTTCACATGAAAAGACTTAAAATCAAAGGAGCTTAAGTGGGCCCAGACCCCACTCATCCCTTCATTCCCGGGGCTCGGCTGAATCTACATTTCAAGGGCCCCCTCCCCGCCAATACCTGAAGCAAGTTAAGAGTCAGCCCTGATAACGCATCCAGCCCTTTTGGTGGATGTGTTTCCAAGAGGTGGCTTTGCCTGGTGCCTTGGATTCAGCTGACACTGATTTTAAAAAAATGCCCATGTGTCTTCCCTGGGGGCCCTGTACAGGGGCTGAACTAATGACAAGGTGATCAGTCCAGGAGGCGGAGTCATAGGCCCACTGGCCTTGGATCTAAGCGAGGAAACTAGAATGGACTACATGTGTCTAGTGTTGTGTTTACGAGGGTTTTGGAAGTTACCAACACCAACGTGATTGGTTGGGCTGAGTGTTTAAATGAGTGGAAAAGAATGGAGGTTGAAGCTCTGGAAAGGATTGAAAAAAATGTGAGCTCCAGAACGTCCAGCTCACAGCCCCCTGTCGCTCTTTGCCAGACCTGTGGAGTGTCCCCCATGCATGTGCAGGTTAGTACACAGCACAGCCTGGAGGACCTGTGTGCACATGTGTGTGAGTCCACAGTACACGCCACTGCTGATGAGGACCTGTGTGCATTCTGGAGTTCTCCCAGAGTAGCTTCCTCCTCTGCCCCACAGCTCCCAGAGTCTCCGCCTCCCTGAACCCCAGTTTCTGTCTCCTGAGCTCAGCAGTCCTTACCCGGCCTGCACCCCCCACCCCGCCCGCCCAATGGGCAGTCCCTCATCCAATGCCCGGCTTCCAGGGCCGCGTCCTTGACCCCCTGAGGCGCGCCGTCTGAGAGCGTGTTCCCTGTCTTGTCGGGGTCACACTGGTGTGTGACTGAAGGTGAAGTCCTGGTCTTACTCCTACACCGGCTCGAAGCAGCTGCAGCTCCGTTTCGGGTGTCTGACCTCGTTAACCTCTCGCAGGCCCAGTGCCGGGACTTTGAGCACATGCTGTGGTTCGAGTCGCTGCTGTTCTATGGCTGTGAGGAGCGCGAGCAGGAGCAGGAGGACGTGGACGTCGCGCTGCTGCCCACCATCGTGGAGAAGGTGATCCTCCCCAAGCTCACAGGTAGGGGCTCGGCTCCTTGTTCCTCTGGCGGCCCGTCACCGTCACCCGGGCGGAGCCAGCTCGGGGTTCCTTCTCGGCCTGGCCTGGAAGCCATCATGGAGGGGCCTGGATTGGGAGAGCAATTGATCCAGCAACAAGTTTGAGGACCTTTCTTTTCTTTTCTTTCCTTAAAAAAAATTATTGATTTTTTACAGAGAGGAAGGTTGAGAGATAGAAAGTCAGAAACATCTGCCGAAACCGGTTTGGCTCAGTGGATAGAGCGTCGGACTGCGGACTGAAAGGTCCCAGGTTCAATTCCGGTCAAGGGCATGTGCCTTGGCTGCGGGCACATCCCCAGTAGGGGGCGTGCAAGAGGCAGCTGATCGATGTCTCTCTCTCATCGAGGTTTCGGACTCTATCCCTCTCCCTTCCTCTCTGTAAAAAATCAGTAACATTTAAATATATATATATTTTTAGAAAGAAACATCGATGAGAGAGGAACATCCATCAGCTGCCTCCTGCACCCCCTACTGGGGATGTGCCCGCAGCCAAGGCACATGCCCCTGACCAGAATCGAACCCGGGACCCTTGAGTGCGCAGGCCGACGCTCTGTCCACTGAGCCACACCGGTTTTGGCCAAGTTTGAGAGACTTTTTTTTAAAGACTGCCTGAAACAAAACATAAATTTGGGGGCAGTGTGCATTTTTCTGGAGAGCAATTTCATTGCTTTCATCAGTTTCTCACGAGATTAAAAATCATTGATGTGGGAACTCATTGAAAGCATTAAACCTAAGTTTCAGCTTTTTTAGTAGAAATCTTGGTGCTGGGACAATGTTTCTTAGGGTATGGAAACCGTCCCCCAAATTTATTTTCACTGGTCAGCAGAAAATGGAGGAAGCTGTCCCCTCTCCACTTCTAGTCCCCAGCATCCCAAGGTGTGTGACCAGGGACAGACTTGGCCCTAGAGAGGAGGGCCGCCCGTGTGAGCGGGCGGCTGCCGTTGGCTTCTGCGCCTGAGCTGCCCCTCCCTTCCCTCCCAGTGGTCGCCGAGAACATGTGGGACCCCTTCTCCACCACACAGACGTCCCGGATGGTTGGGATCACGTTAAAATTAGTCAATGGATATCCTTCCGTAGCGAATGCAGAAAACAAGAACACACAGGTGAGCCCACTGTGATCTCCGAAAGATGTTTTGTTTTGTCTGTTTTCTCCGTTCGGAAACGAGCAGGAGTTGAGAGGTGAGGCTCATGTTCTGAGTCGTGGGAGGGATTCTCCGTGCGGGCCGCCTGGTCTTGGGAACGCCTGACGTGCACAGTTTGAGGGTGTAGTTCGCAGTTTAAAGACCTGCATTGGAAGGTGCGGTCATGAGTCCAGACACCCCCTAGTGTTACTGTTCTCACCCTCCTCCCACCCCCCCAAGTCCCGGGGGGACTAACCGGATATCCCCGGAAGAGCCGTGTGGTTAGGGAGAATAAAATGTGACACTACTAGAATAGGCAGTGATCGGTTAGTTAAGTGCTGAGGTGTTTGAATAGCGTGTAAAACCACCAGGTATTGTGTGATGAACAGTGTCCGAGCTGCTGCTGTTCCTCCTCGGGCGTGTGTGCCGCTCAGACAGGGCAGAGCCTTGTGGTCATGTCTTCAGGGATGTCGTTGCGAGCAGGGCCGGTCGCGTGCCGGCCAGTGTCGTCTGCATGCGGGCGGCGGGTTCTGAGTGGCGGTGCTGCCTCGTCGTTGCCGAGGAGCCGGCAGGAGAGTGGGTTCTGGAGACCTCGGGGCTTTTCGCGAGGGAAGGGGAAACGGAGAAGGGAGGCCACTCTCACTGAGGCTTCCTTCTCCGGTTTGGGATACGCTGCTTTGTCGGCCCGCCACCCTTACCGAGTGTGGGGCCTGTCTGTACTCTGCAGGTGTACCTGAAAGCGCTCCTGCTGAGGATGAGGAGGACTTTGGATGATGACGTATTCATGCCCTTGTATCCCAAAAAGTGAGTGCCGAGGAGCTCCTGAGAGCGTTAAGGATGGGAACAGTCTCCGCACCTTCCCGAGAAGGTTCTGGAACTGGGAACGGCGAGCGGCCGCTTAAAATACGCACTTGACCTCTGTGATGGGAGCCTGTCGCTGAGGAGGCCGGCTCAGAGGGCCATGGTCCCTGAACCAGGATAAGCGGATGAGGCTGTGTTCTCCCTCCAAGGCCAAATACATCCCCATTGCTTCTTAAAACTATTCAGTTTGAAATGCTTATTACTTGTTTTGCTCACTTCGGGGAATCGTGCTGTCTGTAAAACACTGGAACATGGTGTGTTTCTCTTCCAGCGTCTTAGAAAACAAAAACTCGGGGCCTTACCTGTTTTTTCAGCGACAGTTTTGGTCTTCAGTTAAGGTACGTATGAGGTGTCCAAAAGATGTCAGATTTGCCTGACTTCGTGTCTCGGAAATTACGTTTACATTTGATTAGCTCCGTAGGCTCAGACCTGTGTATATACACACAGTCTCCATTTTGCAAAATGATTTTCTTCCAGAAGTTTATTCAGGTTTAATGTTTCCATAGGAGAAAATGAAGTAAGATGCAAGCGAGTCAGCAAAATGCCTCACTTCTGGTGCAGCGGGGGGCCTGTTGGAAGTTCGTTTGTGGCAGCACTGCTCTGAAAAGACTGTCTTTGCTGAGTTGCTTTTCCCCTTTGTGGGAAGTAGTTAATTGACCGCGTGTGGGGGTCATAGAAGGGTTTTTATAGCAAGCAGTGAGTGACAGGAACACGTTTTTGGAGATGCTGGGCTGAAGCAGGAAGGATGGAAGAAGGGAGATGGAAGTGAGTGTGGACTGTATTCGCTGTGAGCCACGCTCTGGGCCGATGCTCCTGGGCCCGCGACCGGCTGCTGACGGCTGCTGACGGCAGTGAGGCCTGGGCTCCGGGGAGAGGAACCGGCTCTGGCCGGGCTGGCTCTGCGGCAGCTTTTCCCAGGGGGCCTGAAAGGAATGAGTCCCTGCTGAACGAATGAGTGACTCCCTGATGAATGAATGAATGAATGACTCCTTGATGCCCTCAGCCTCCAGGAGGAGGATGAGTTCTCCTTCCGTCCGCATCTCGGTGGCACTAGCCGTGCGCCGTCCCGGGAAAGTCACTGCCACGCGGTTCGGTGCGCGGCCGGAGCCCGGCTGGTGACAGGAAGGAGGGGCCAGCTAAGGGCGGCGCAGAGGGAGCTGAGAGAGGAGAGACTGGGTGCCCCGGGGTCACACCGCCTGCGGGAGAGCTCAGAAATGACCCCCGGCTGCTGACGTCCGTGGGCCGGACAGTGTCACCGAGTGACGTGCTGGAGCGGGCGTGGGGGCTGCGCTGGGAGGGGCGGCTTGCAGGTCACGGGCTGCGCTGGAGGAGCTGGCGTGCCCGGTGACCTCGCTCCGCCAGCGTCCGGATCTGGTAAACGCCGGGGCGGCAGTCAGAAATCAGTTAAAACTTACAATGGAAACGGGTCGTTCTAGGAAGTATTTGGGCCTTTAAAGTGCTGGATAGCACTCTTGCAAGACATGGTTCCCTGTATTCTAGTCGAGTTTTATTTTACTAGTAATTAATTCATTTTGTACCTAATTTGAATTGCTTGTCATTGTCCTCACTATTTTTTCCTTCTTTCCAGCTCTTAGGGAATTTTCTTCAGTGGTATGGCATTTTCTCCAATAAAACTCTTCAGGAGTTATCAATAGATGGCTTGTTAAATAGATACATTCTCATGGCTTTTCAGAATTCAGAATATGGAGATGACAGCATAAAAAAAGCCCAAAACGTGAGTTGAATGACACATATTATCATTTCCAAGGCACATACGTTAATGTGAGTTGTTTGTTTGAAGAGAAATTTGAGGTTTTACTAAAACCCCTTTGATTTTTGGATTTAGTATGAGGTTGACCCGGGTAGTTTCAAACAAACTAATAGCATTTTTTGCATAAAATGTGTATTGTTGTATATGTGTATTTCTATCTACTCATCTGTGTGTATCACTATTTTTGCAGCTGTTAATACAAGTTTTAATTTCCGGGTAATTTTTAACAATTTAGTGAATGCTTTTTTTTTTTTTTTTTAAATGTATTTTATTGATTTTTTACGGAGTGGAAAGGAGAGGGATAGAGAGTCAGAAACATCGATGAGAGAGAAACATCGGTCAGCTGCCTCCTGCACATCCCCCACTGGCAATGTGCCCACAGCCAAGGCATATGCCCTTGACCGGAATCGAACCCGGGACTCTTCAGTCCGCAGGCCGACACTCTGTCCACTGAGCCAAACCGGTTTCTGTGAATGAATGCTATTTTGAATGTTACTAAAGAAACAATTCATTTTCTAACTTAAGATATGATTTTTTAAAATATTGTATGTCCTGCTTTATACAGGAGTGCCCTAATTTGTTCTTTTAAAAAATGTCTTTTGGGACAATCACAAAATCCGGCAGCTTTGCGAAGGCGGTCTCCCCGGCACAGTGTCGGGTGGCGGGCGGTGCCGGTGCCGGTCTGCCCCGCGAACACAGCTCCTCTCGGGGCTGGCGCCGACCCCGCACAGCGGCCCGCCGGCGTCACGGTGATGGCGGTTTCGTCGCCTTAACGGGGACACGCTCAGTCTCGTCCGGGCCTTCGTCGCCCTGACGTTTCCCGGAGGACAGGCCGGCTCTCCTGCAGAACGTCCCGCAGCTGGGCTTGTCACGTGGTTTCCCGTGAGACCCAGCTCCTGCGTCAGTGCCAACGGTCATCCCGGACCTCAGCTAGCAGTCCCCTCCAGTGGGCCTCTGGCCCAGTCCTCTCATTTTCGGGGACGCCGTCTGGCTCTCTGGCATGTGCTGCTTGGACCCATCTGGCTCTTGCTCAGCCTCAGCCCTGGGGTCACCTCTCCACGCGCCCCTGGTTCTCGGGGCTCAGGCCGCCTCTGCTCGTCTGACGCCCTGGGGAGGCTGTCCTCTCCCAACGGGGATCGCCGCCCTCCCTGAGTGCCCGCCGCCCCGCATCCTCCTCGCCTCCCTCGCCGAGGCTCTGGCTGGTGTCCCGGGGACGCCTGTGGGGTGTTTATGCTGCGCTTGTTTTTACACCAAAAGCTGCCAATAACGGAGCATCCGGGCATTCGGGGCTTCTGGAAGACGAGAGAGTCAATACAGCCTTTGGTTTTCAATGTCCCTGATGTGCTTACATATTGGGCAGATCGTGTGCCTTTTGCTTTGAGTACCTGACCTGTGTGTTGGAGTAAAAACTCAGGCATGTTAAGGAAAACGATATAGTTACTGTAGATTGAAAGAATATCCATCCTGTCAAAGTTATTAGTTCTATAAAGCCCAGTAGCAAGTCTTCTAGCTCTTTATCGACACTCAGATTTTAGACACCCCTGTGTGTCCTGTTTCATTTTGCATCTTCTCCCAGGTGATCAGTTGTTTCCCCAAGCAATGGTTCCTGAGCCTGAAAGGAGAGAGGACCATTTCTCAGTTGGAGAACTTCTGTCGGTACCTCGTGCACCTGGCAGATACAGTCTACAGAAACAGCATCGGCTGCTCGGATGTGGAAAAGAGAAATGCGAGGTAATTAGTTGTGATTATTCGATGAAATGGTGGCCTCATCTTTGCTTGTTAGATTTAGTATCAGAAAATGGTTTAAGACATCTTATATTTTACTTTGTACATTAACTTGGTCTTAGTGAGCATTCCAAAAGTGTACATTATTTTCTGTTTCTGTGGTTTTACCAATCTTTTTCAACAGGATATTTTATGAAGGCATAAAGAAAAGGCTTCTATGCCCCTAACACAGACCGAAGGTCATTACTCGAGAGTTTTGGGGAGCAGCTTACACATAATTTTTATCAAAGGTTGCAAGAAAGGGATAAATAAATTGGGGCTTTTTTTTGTGGATGTTGTTTTGGATATTCACGTACTTTTGGGATAAATATCTAACATAAAGAGTAAATAACATTAGTATAATTTAAAAGACTTTTTAAAAATATATATTTAGCCGAAATCGGTTTGGCTCAGTGGACAGAGCGTCAGCCTGCCGACTGAAAGGTCCTCGGTTCGATTCCGGTCAAAGGCATGTACCTTGGCTGCAGGCACATCCCCAGTAGGGGGTGTGCAAGAGGCAGCTGATTGATGTTTTTCTCTCATCGATGTTTCTGACTTTCCCTCTCTCTTCCTCTCTGTAAAAAATCAATAAAATATATTGTTAAAAAATAAATAAAAACAGCTGAGACCGGTTTGGCTCAGTGGATAGAGCGTCGGACTGCGGACTAAAGGGTCCCGGGTTCGATTCCAGCAAGGGCATGTACCTTGGCTGCAGGCACATCCCCAGTAGGGGGCGTGCAAGAGGCAGCTGATCGATGTCTCTCTCCCATCAGTGTTTCTGGCTTTCTATCCCTCTCCCTTCTGCTGTGTAAAAAATCAATAAAATACACTTAAATAAATAAATAAATACAAAAGCATATATTTAGATCATACCATTAATCATATCCCTTTCACAAAATGTACTTTTCCCTCATTCCTCTTTCATCTAAAAGAACCTTATTTTCCAAAGAGAAACTTTGCTGTATTTTATGATAAAATTAAAAGCAAAGTAGGAGTGGCTCGGCTGGTTCAGTGTTGTCCCAGGTTTGGGGCCCAGTCCCCAGTTCGGGGGCAGGCAGGAGGCCGCCAGTCAATGTTTCTCTCCCTCTCCCTTCCGCTCTCTAAAATCAATAAAAATAAAAACTTTTTAAAGGCAAAGTAGGTAGTAAAGATTTTCATGTTACAATTCTTTGGGAAGATAATTTTGATTTATATCTTAATTCCCATTTTGTGTGTTGGTGGTTATTAGCACTCATATTTCTTCTCATGGTGTTATATTTTCTTAGTGCATTCTGTCTAGTTTTTTTTTAATTGATTTCAGAGAGGAAGGGAGTTGGGGGAGAGAGATAGAAACCTCAGTGATAAGAGAGTCATTGATTGGCTGCCTCCTGCACGCCCCCTACTGGGGATCAAGCCCACAGCCCAGGCCTGGGTCCTGACTGGGAATCGAACCGTCACCTCCTGGTTCATGAGCCGACGTTCAGCCATGGGGCCGGCCGGCCGGCTGTGTCCGTTGTCAGCACTGTTTGTCTGGATGACACGTCACCAGCCCGGACGGAGCACCGCACGCAGCTCTCCGCACCTGCTGGGCGCAGCGCACGTCACACTCCACGTGTGGCCGTCTCACACATACGTGTTCGTTCTCTGCCGAGAGGTGCTCCCTACAGTTCTGGAAAGGAGACACACGAGTGCCACGTGTGTGACCCCCTCAGAAGCGGTCCCGCCTGAGTGTTAAACAGCCCGTGTCAGTGCCGTCCAGGGCCAGCAGCACCAGCACCGCCCAGAGCTGAGTCAAATGCAGGGCCCGGGCCCCCACCTGCTGAGCCAGCTCGGGGCGGGGCGGGGACTGTTCCCCGTCACTGAGCTGCTTCACCAGAGGCAGAATGGCTTCCGGGCCTGGGGGTTGTGGGTTCCGGGCCTGGGGGTTGTGCGGGGCCTCGGTGGGCGGCGATGAGCGGACCCAGAGCCCGTTGGGGGGTGGGGTTCAGAGAGAGCGCGCTGGTGTGGGAGGGTCGGGGGCCCTGGGCCATTGGGAAGCAGATTGCTGCTTTTCCATCCTGGCAGTAATGAAAGTCCTGATCGTCATGAAATTTTAGGTTTTTCTTTTTTTGACGGGCACTTTAAATGTGCTGTAACTTGCTCATTCGTTTTCCTTTAAAAATGTATTCTTGGAAAAACTGATTGTAAAACCTAAAAAAAGGGTCATAAAGTTAACCAATTTCTCCTTTCGGGCCTTTGTCCTAACTGGCGGGATGCCGCTCCACTGTCTTCTCTTTCAGGGAAAACATCAAACAGATCATCAAGCTGCTCGCGAGCGTCCACGCGCTGGACCACGCGGCGGCGGTGGCGGGCGAGCACAACGTGAAGGAGGTCAAGGCCCTGGTGGAGGGGAAGCCGGCCTGACCGCGCAGCCCTGCGGTCCTCCGCTCCTCCCTCGTGTACAGACTGTAAATATGTAAAGTTTCCTACTGTAAAATAGCGACTGGTTTTAATACAAAGACATTATTAATACCCAACACGGTGTCCTTCCAGGCCGTTTCTTCACAGGGAAAGGGGCTGAGGTCATTTCTAGGAAGTTTGATGAATGTTCTTGTTGCCTGTCATACTTTGTTTACAGAAGTGTTTCATATGGTTGTTCCAGTTAACCCTCCAGCCGGCCGTTCTCTGTGAACAGCGTGTGCAGTGTGAGCTGTGATTAACGCATGTCTATATTCGGACCGCCGTGGGGGTTCTTTCGCACTGGAAGTCGTGGGTCTTTCTACACGGGAGCCTTGTCACGGAGCAAGTTGCTCCGGAGCAGATTGTCCCGGGAGGCGCTGTGGCCAGCGCACAGGGGCCTGCCCTGTGGGGGTGGCTCCCGGTGAGGCTCCCGGTGAGGCTCCCGGTGAGGCTCCCGGTGAGGCTCCGGTGAGGCTCCCGGTGAGGCTCCCGGTGAGGCTCCGGTGAGGCTCCCGGTGAGGCTCCCGGTGAGGCTCCCGGTGAGGCTCCGGTGAGGCTCCCGGTGAGGCTCCGGTGAGGCTCCCGGTGAGGCTCCGGTGAGGCCGGGGGCCTGGTCTCTGCTGGGTGAGCTCCTCCCGCGTCGGCTGTGCCCAGCTCGGGCTTCATGGCACTCAACACGCAACGGGGGTTCAGAGGCACGTGGAAGTTTAATTCCTACAAACAACAGACCCACAGCCCAGCTGCATGGTTTGGGGCCGACGCTCCTGGCTCACTCACCATTTCGCTCCCCAACCGGCTGACGGGTGCCTGCATCTGGATTCGGTGTCCGTCCTTTTAAACCCACATACACGCGTTACATGTGCAATAAATAATGCGCCTTGTGGTTGGCCACACACCCAGGCAGCCGAAAGCCGTGGTCTTCTCTCGTGTTCATGGGCGTGTCAATACCCAGGGGACTGGCAAAGTTTCTGCTGTCTGATTCTGTGGTTTTCAAAACAGGAACTTTCTAGAAATTAAGGACTATTGTTTGATAATGATATATGTAATTATGCTTTAGCCAAGCATTAAATTAATTTTCTCTTACGTCCTTTGTTGTATTTGCTGGGGACTGATTTCAGTCGGAGCATGCCCGGTGAGTTACTGCGGGGAGATGGCCAGCAGGGGTGCCCGGGTCAGCGCGGGACAGTGCCACCTGCTGGCCGCCCGGGGAAGTGTGTGTTTCCCGTGGGAACACGCTGACACCTGCATGTTCTGCTCCGCCCTGGTGTGTGGGACCCCTTTCACTACCGCGTGATTCAGGGTCCCCGGTTCAGGGTTCGGGTTCTGGAGGAGGCCGCACACAAATGAATAAAGAGACTCAGAAAAACATTAATTTGGAAATGGGGGCCAGGTGGGAGTCCAACTCTAGTGGGAGAACTACTCCCTGCTCTGGCTTTACCCTCCCTTTTATTAACATTAAAATCATAAGATACACCCATCTCCCCCAGGCAGGAAACACCAGTAAAAGCCAATCAGTGAATCTATTAGGACTCACAGGTGGGGCTGCTCCAACCACCAACATCCCAGTGACCAGCTCCGACCCCTCAGGGCCATCAAGGTGGACCAGCTTCCAGATCCCCGTCCACAGCTCCTCATCATCAGAACAGTGACTGGCTTCCGGCACTGGCAGCTACTGAGAAGCACAGCGAGCCGAGACCGGTTTGGCTCAGTGGATAGAGCATCGGCCTGCAGACTGAAGGGTCCCGGGTTTGATTCCGGTCAAGGGCATGTAGCTTGGCTGCGGGCACATCCCCAGTGGGGGGTGTGCAAGAAGCAGCTGATCGATGTTTCTCTCCCATCGATGTTTCGGACTTTTCCTTCTCCCTTCCTCTCTGTAGAAAATCAATAAAATGTATTTTTTTAAGAAAAAGCAGCACAGCGAGAACACGTGAGTTCGGCACCCGTGGAATAAGGTGTGGAGGGTGTGTGTGGATGACAGGCACTTCGTTCGTGGTGCCTTACAGCTGTCCACCCATCCCCCGACCCCCCACAGTCTGGGGACGCTGCGAGAGGCCCGTGGCCGCCCGAAACGGCACACGATGCGGGACAGCACCCCCTGCATCTGCACCGGCTTGAGCACCATGCGGGGACCGGGGTGGCAGCGGTTCCCACCTGGCACGCGTGGTTCTCAGCTCGGCTCCCGTCTGTTCCCGAAATGGCCGAGCACCTTCCTCCCGCAGGGACTGTCGGGGTCGGAGGGCAACGTTCTCATGGAGCCCCGGCTCCGCCTTCAGTCTGCTCCTTACGGGGCGGGGCGTCTTCTGCATGAACCGGAATGGGCACCAAAGGCTTTTTTTTTTAATGTATTTTTTATTGATTTCAGGGAGGGAGGGAGGGAGAGAGAAACATCCATGATGAGAGAGAATCATTGATCGGCTGCCTCCTGCACGCCCCCCACTGGGCCTATGCCCTTGGTCGGAATCGAACCCGGGACCATTCAGTCCCCAGGCCGACGCTCTATCCACTGAGCCACACCAGCTAGGGCAATATATATATATACACACACACACACACACACATACATATACATCTATATGTTTGTTTTTTTAATAGCACCACAATGACTAGCCCAGCCTTTCTCAGAGGACTTACTGTGGTCCGGTTAAAAAGATCTGTTGGAAAATATACCTTATATCCTCGACTTGATCCAAAGCACCTGGTGCGCTACAGGACCTGCCATCCTCTGAAGCTGTTTTAAGCTGCTTTGCAGAAACGCTTTGACCGCAGAAGCTTCCCTTACACACGGGACCTGAGATGTCCATTTCCAGAGGCGCCTGCGGGTGGAGGGTGCACATCCTGCACGTCCCACCTGGAGCCTCCTTCTGCGCCGACGGGTCCCGCAGAGCCACTTGGCCGTTAGCTCTCGCCCGTGTGGCTGAGAAAAGCTGGCAACAGTCACCGGACCAGACTGCTGACATTCTCCCATTTGCCAGACGTCCTCTAGCATTTTAGATAAATGCAGGCTGCCGGGACCGGTGTGGCTCCGTGGACAGAGCGTCGGCCTGCGGACTGAAGGGTCCCAGGTTCGATTCAGGTCAAGGGCATGTACCGTGGCTGCAGGCACATCCCCAGTAGGGGGCGTGCAAGAGGCAGCTGATCGATGTTTCTCTCCCATCGATGTTTCTGACTCTCCGTCCCTCTCCCTTCCTCTCTGTGAAAAATCAATAAAATACGTTTTAAAAAAGAAAATGCAGGCTGTGCAGAAAAGTAAACAGCAAACACCTGCCAAAATCCATAGTCTTGTAACACAGTTGTTTTTATGTCATTGTTTGGGATAATCAGCAATTTCTAAATTATTAATCCTAGCTGCCGTTTCCTGAGGATAGACTGTCAGATTGGGCTAGTTTTGACTTACAGAAATGGCCATTTCATGTTTCACCCGGAAAGAATTTGCCCATAGGAGAAACAACTTGGTCAAAACTCCACATCTGTAACTCAGGTGCTTGCTTTCCGTTCCTGAGGCTGTGGAAGCTGCTGTCTGTACCACCTGCTGGGATGCTTACAGGGTCCAAGTATCAGCCCCTCCCCATGGGTCCCCGGAGCCTCACCTAGAAGGGGGCGGGGGCTTAACTGCATGCGGCCAGCCACCCCAGAGGCATTCTTCATGTTGGGTGAACACGTGTCCCGCTGTGGTCGAGAGTTACAACGAACAGGGAAGTATAAACAGGAAAAGGGCACAAGAAACGAGAAGAAGTGACAGTTTTTGAAAGCCACTCGTGAAAGTTTGTGTTTTCAAACCTTGGGCGTGTGCTTATTTCTTGACTAAACTGATCCGCTTTGAGAGGATCTGGAAAAGCTGTGAGCTTCTACTCTCCGTTCTAGGAATAAGCCCTGCTTAACCACACACACACACACACACACACACACACACACGTTTTCATGTGAACGAATAAGAAAATTCCGCCCTGCCGAGACCAGTTTGGCTTAGTGGATAGAGCGTCGGACTGGGGACTGAAGGGTCCCGGGTTCGATTCAGGTCAAGAGCATGTACCTTGGCTGCGGGCACATCCCAGTAGGGGGCGTGCAAGAGGCAGCTGATCGATGTCTCCCTCCCATCGATGTTTCTGACTTTCTATCCCTCTCCCTTCCACTCTGTAAAAAAATCAATAAAATATATTTTTTTTAAATCCAAAAAAAAGAGAAGAAAATTCTGTCCTCACCCACTCCCATGCAATTTCCTCTGGCCAATGCCATCTCTCAGTGAACAGGATTCTCCTGGGAAGAAAGAGCCGCCCTCAGGGACCAGAGTGTCTTAATGGGCGTGTGACTGAGGCTGCTGTCGGCAGCCGCTTGGAAGAGCAAATCCTTTTCCCAAGGAAACCGGGTGAGGGTTTTGGCCGGTGAGCGGAGCTGTGAAAGGACACACAACTGAGAGGGGAGAGGTGCAGGGAGAGAGTTTCTTTTCCTTCCCCCCCCACCCCCGCAACCCCCAAGGGAAAGGGCTCCTGCATCGCTAATGAACACCAGGGCGGGGAATAAACTCTGGCCTGCCCTTTGAAAGGGCGAAGGTTGCTGTTGCTAAGCGACAAGGAAGGGAGGGGGAATTGAATCTGAGATAGTGGGCAGATGGCGGAGGGAGGTGTCTTAGCAGTGTCTGCCCCAGGCGGGTAAGACTTCCCAGCAGTGACAGCTACTGACAGCTAGTCCAAAGAGGCTTGTTTGAAGAGGAGGAGGGAAGGGAACTTTCTCCTAACTGGTGGCTCCTAGGTGTGAATTACCCCTGAGTGGTGAGAATTGTCCCTAAGCGGGGAGGTGGGGGTTGCAGGAATGCAGCCTTGAGAGTAGCTGCTCTCGCTCCGCAGTCCGAACAGAGGGGCTGTTTGAATCAGAGGCGCCCACAACCTCAGGGGAATCGCCAGGTGCTTCTTCTGGTAAAGTGCGGGAGGCCAGAGCCGGGAGAGAGGCCTTTCCCGTCCTCGGGCTCAGGGGCGGCACTAAGTGACAGCCTGCCCTTCTGTCTCAGGACGAAATCCATGTGTGCGCACACACCTCCTGGGAAAGAAGTGGCCTCTTTTCTTTTTTAAAAAAATATATTTTATTGATTTTTTTTTTTTACAGAGAAGAATTGAGAGGGATAGAAAGAAACATCCATCAGCTGCCTCCTGCACACCTCCCACTAGGGGATGTGCCCGCAGCCAAGGTACATGCCCTTGACCGGAATCGAACCCGGGACCCTTCAGTCTGCAGGCCGATGGCTCTTATCCACTGAGCCACACCGGTCTTGGCTGAAGTGGCCTCTTTTCTGATAAGCGACAGCCACTCAGTATCCCGGATCCCGGTGGGTCCGGCTTTTCTCTAAAACGGATGAGAAAGGATAAATGTCGCCACGTGACGATGGAGGGGAAGCGGTTCTGTGTGCTCTGCGGAACTTAAATCCTGCTTGTGCGGCTGCAATGGAAGCGAGAAGGGGAAGAGGAAAAGCAGCTGCAGGGAAGCCGCTCCCCGTGGGCTGGGTTTGAGGTTTCCGATTCCTTCCGGGGGGTGCTGGTTTTGCCTTCGTCTCCATATTTAGACAGACCTACGAGGAGGAAGCAGAAAAGCCCTTAGGACAGCGCCCGTGGCCGGGAGCAGGGTTTGCTGAGAAACGGGGGCGCGATGGAAGGGCGGGTGCCTTCAGGCACTGGGTTCCACCGCCAGAGAAGCGGCTGGCCACTCGGTGACGATGACAGCCGCCGGGGCCTCGGTGCCATCCGGGCTGTCATCCCGGCCGCCGCCCGACGGCTTTCCCAGGGCGCTCCGACCGCCCTGAGCCCCCACGGGTTCCAGCAGGCGCTGCTGCGGCTCCTTCCACCCGGACGCTCAGCTGGCACCATGGACAGCTCTCCAGGCGCCGCCCCGTGGCCCCGGCCGCCTCGCCGTCCCCTCGCCCGGGTGGCCTCGGGGGCGACAGGGGTGGTCCTGGCACCTCGCGGTGCACGTGTCCGCACCCAGCCCGTAAGGCTTTCCCGCGGAGGCCCCGGCAGCTCTGGGAGCCCAGGCGCGGGATTGGGAGGCCGATGGCCCGGCCTCCCGGGCGGCGGGACCTGCCGTTGCGGTCGGAGACCCCGAAGAGCGACGCCCGCCCGCGGCGCATGGAGGTCGCTCCCAGCCCGCTGTGCCCCGCAGCGGGCCGGCCGAGTGGGCGTGGCCTCCCTGACGCCCGCCCCCGCCCGAGGCTGGCCCCGCCCCGCCCGAGGTTTGTTCCGCCCCCACCGCGGCCTGGCCCCGCCCCTCCGGAGGCCTGGCCCCGCCCCCGCCGAGGCTGGCCCCACCCCGCGCGGTGCAATGCGGAAGTCCCGGTGCGCTGGGCGGAAGTGACGCTTCCGGCGGCGGCGGCGGCCGGGGCGTCAGGCGGAGGCGGAGGGAGCCGGGGGAGGCGGTGAGGCCGCCGGGGGGCAGCGGCACGTCCAGACACAAGGGCGGCCGGGCCGCGGGCGGCTTTCCCGGAGGCGGTGTCCGCGGTTCCAGCGGCGGCAGCGGTGAGGGGCGGGGGCCGGCGGAGGGCGGCGGGGGGCGGGGGGCGGGGGGCGGGCGGGCGGCTGTGGCGCCGCCGGCGGCTGTGGTGACAGCGCTGTCAGCGGCCGCGGGTCGGCCGCGGGTTCAGGGCCGCGGACGCGCCGGCTGCCGGTGCCTCGGGCCCGCGGACGTCCAGGACCGCGAGGAGCCGGTCAGGTCCGCCCCGCGTCGTGCCTTCCCGCCCGCAGCCCCGCAGCCGCGGTGGCCTGGGCCGGGTCGCCGCCCGGGGAGCCCTGCGGGGGTCCTTTTCCCTCCCGCCCCGGGGGTGCGATCTCCGTCCGGCCTCCCGCCTGAGCCCGGACTGGCTCCAGCCTCCGGACCGGTCCCTTCCCCGCGGCGGCAGCCCCGGAGGGACAGGCCGTCCCGCCGCCGGCGTCGCGCTGGGCCCCGCTCTGGCTCCGGTGACTGAGGGACGGCCTCCCGGCGGGCTGAGCCCGGCTCCCCTCTCTGCCCCCCCCCTCTCCCAGGGCGCTGGCAGCCCGGCGGCGGGAGGGGGGCCCGGCTGAGGGGGAAGAGGGAACTGCTGCGGGGGAACCGGCTGTGGCAGAGCGGGGCCGGCTGCGGGGAGGGCAGAGGGGATGGCTGCGGGTAACCGGCTGCGGTGGAGGGGACGACCAGCCTGGGGAGGGGGGCCGGCTGCGGTGGAGGGGACGACCAGCCTGGGGAGGGGGGCCGGCTGCGGGGGAGGAGGAACCGGGTACCGGGGATGGGGGACCGGCTGCGGGGGAGGGGGGACCGGCTGCCGGGGAGAAGGAACCGGGTACCGGGGATGCGGGATCAGCTGCGGGGGAGGGGGGAACGGCTCTGGGGGGAGGGGACCGGCTGCGGGAGGAGGCGTCACCACCTCTCTGCTTGCCCCCACAGGGCTGCCTCTGCGGACAGGATGGCCTTCAGCAAGGGGTTCCGGGTCTTCCACAAGCTGGAGCCCCCGCCCTTCAGCCTCATGGTGGAGACCCGGCACAAGGAGGAGTGCCTGCTGTTCGAGTCCGGGGCGGTGGCCGTGCTCTGTGAGTGTCCGAGCGCTGCCCGTGGGCCCGGGTCCAGGAGGGACTTCAGGTCCAGCCCTGTCTCGGGGGACCCCCCCCCCCCCCACCCCGCCCTGATTCCTTCTGAGGCTTTCCTGCTCCTTCAGCCTTTTTTGTCCTAAACTTCCACTTTTCCTCGCTGCGGCGGGGGTTTCGGGGTGGAGTTGATGCCCGTCTTGGTCACAGGGTTTTGCTTTAGGGGGTGGCTCCTGCTCTTTGAAAAGTAAACCGTTTCCTTCAAAGAAATGCTGCTGCCGATGGCATCACGTCCCACACCCCAGGTGGCTGGCTTCCCGTTTCCCTGTAATGGACAAGTCCTCACAGCTCATGTGGCAGTGAACTGTTAAGACTGTTTATTTTGTATTTTTGGAGTGTGTGATGGTGAGGACCTTACTATATTCTCATGTAGAGAATTGTAAGCACTTTTTAAATTTTCATGTGGAATGTGTGGTTGACTTCATGTCATTTAAAAGCGATTTTGATGGCCTCTTCGAAAGAAAAGGACTGCTGTATCGCACATAAACAGCGGCAGGTTCGGCCCTGGCCGGGTGGGAGGGTGGTTAGAGCATGGTCCCTACACCAGAGGTTTCTTTCAGGTTCATTCCCAGTTAGAGAACGTACCAGGCTGTTTGATTCCCCACTGGGGGGCCGATAGGAGGCAGGCAGCTGATACTGCTCTTACATGGATGTCTCTCTCTCTCTCTCTCTCTCTCTCTCTCTCTCTCTCTCTCTCTCCCCCCCTCTCCCTCCCTCCCTCCCCCCCCCTCTCCCTTTCTCCCCCCTTCTCTCTAAAAATCAATTAAAAATACTCTTGGGTGAGGATTCTTTTAGAGGTAGATTAATATGTCTTGGGGTTTTTTTTGTGGGCAAATGCATGAAATTAAAAAATACAAACATTAATTTGAATATTGTCTTTCTTAATATAAGATTTTGGCCATTAAGTCCAGTTTCAGGTTATTTGAAATGTGATTGTGTTTTTAAGAGTGTTCTAGTGATAACTGCTTATCCTTTATTGTGTTCTTGCTACGTAGAGACCTCTAGCAGGAAGGGGCTGTATGTGTTCTAAGAAACAAGTAATAATATGGGTTGTACTCAGTCAGCGTGGGCTTATGTTGCTCAAATTGCTGTTTATACTTAAACACTCCAAACTTAACTTACTATAATATCAATTTGCATAGCATGTTTTTTTCTCCTACAGGTAAAATTATACTAATGAATTCTTAATTTAAAATATTTGGAGGAAATGTTTTGGATTAGCATGTGAAACATTTTTTAAGGGCTTGTGTTTTTGATGGCATTACCTGATTTTCTAATTTGCCTAAATTCAAATGTTTCCTTAACTGCCGTCCTGACAGTGACAGGGTCCAGATGTTCAGCTCCGGGGGCGCGTTAGCAGTGGCTGTCGGGGTTACTTCTGTACTCCACTCCCAGGCCAGGGGCCCTCGGGGGACCAGACTTCCAAACCTCCAACCACCCTCTTTTTGCCAAAAAATTCTTTTTAAAAAATCCCCAACCATCCATTTGGCATTGATATTCTAAGGAGAAAGGATATAAAAATACTATCTTAATTATTTATTAATTCTGCTTCCTGTATTAGATTTAGACTACGTAAGTAATTCTTTCAGGAGAAAAAAAATAAAGCTTGAATATTGCCTCTCTGTAAAGCTAGCATAAATGGATGTATAATCTCTTGGGTATGTTCTGTTTTCCTATTATAACCTCTTAATGTTTAAGAGCTAACAGACCTTTTTATAAGTCACTTGGCTTGGGAAATTAACTTGACGTTCAGTCAGGGGCGAGGCCAGGTTTGTGTTGCGCTGTGGAGCTCACTTTACAAACCGGCACCTTTAAAAGCCTGCTGTGGTCAGGGGGACCTGCTCCGTGCCTTCAGCAAGGCCAGTCCCAAAGCTCAGAGCGTCCTGCACGTTCACCTGCCAGGAGAATCCCCTAACACATTTTTATGTGTTTTTAAAAAAATACATTTCTTTATTGATTTCAGAGAGGAAGGGATAAGGAGAGACAGAAACATTGACGATGAGAGAGAATCGTTGATCAGCTGCCTCCTGCTCACCCCTCACCGGGGATCAAACCTGCAACCCAGGCATGTGCCCTTGGCCAGAACGGAACCTGGGACCCTTCCGCCCACAGGCTGACACTCCATCCACTGAGCCAAGCCGGCTAGGGCAGCACATGTTTTCTGTTAAACGGAAGCATGACCCCACTTCCCGGTAAGACTAAGTCCAAACTCCTCGCCCACTAATTAAACAAGGCCCGCCGGCGTTCGGCCCTCCCTCCCCTGCCTGTCCCTGCCGGTCTCCTTTAAGGAAACGCTGGCGTTACCTCGTGCTTCCCGGGTGCCAGGCTGCTGCCAGCGCCCTCATGCCGCTCTGGCCACGCCCGCCCTCCTGACTGGGAGAGTGCCCTCCCGCCTTCCCCTGCAGTCTTCCTCCTTCCCCAGGCTCTGCCCCGACCCTCCCGCCCTCTTCCGCCTTCCTTTCCCTTCATCTTGTGGAGCTCGGTCTGAACCCCAACGTGATCGCTTTCACTAGTCCATGCTGCTTTTGTTGGTCTCTGCATACTGTGTGCAGGTATTTTTCCTGAAGGTAGACGGTGGCAGAGACGCCAGCAGGAATCGGTCTTCATGGACCCAAAGCTTGTGAGTTCTGGGGGCTCTGGGGTGAGGTTGAGGAAATTAGATATCGTGGGTGGTAGCTGTTGGCAGCCACTGAGTTTTCTCGGGTTATGCCAGAGACACCGCACCAAGTGTTATCTGTCGTGTGATTAGCACCTGTCAGAAGCGGGGTGTGGGTGGGAGCACGCTGAGCGTAATCTCGGATCGGGTCCTCTTCGGGCCGAGTGTCCTCTCACGCGGCCCTGGCCTCCGGCTCTGTTGGCCGGGCCCAGCTCCAGTGAGCCATGAGGCCGGGAGGAAGCCGAGGGCCCTGGGGCGCGCGTCACACTCACCCGGGCCGGCTCCTCCGGTTCCGGGGCCTGCGCTCCGAATTCTGACAGAATTGGGTTGGGCGGTAATTTACTTAAAAACATATCTTACTGGCTTTAGGGAGAGGTAGAAACGGCAGTTGGCAGCCCCCCCACCCGCCCCCTGCTGGGCGCTGAGCCTGAAAACCCGGCATGCTCTGACTGGGCCCACGCTCAACCCAGAGCCCCACGGGCCGGGCTCAGGGTGGGCTGAGTTTCTGAGCAGAGCTTACAGGGCCCTTCTGGGTAGGACAGACAACGTGAGCTTGCAGGTTTCAGGAAAATAATCATGTTTCCGGAGTTAGAGTGCATTTGTTGTTACGGGGCCGGTGGTGAGCGTTCTTGAGCCCCCAGCTTGAACAGAGGGCTGACGCTCCCACCGCGCTCTCGGTGCGGCTGGCGCGCCACGTGGAGCGTGGGCGGGCGTCTGTGTGTGGGGGTGACGGCTGTCGGGGGAAAGGCCACGCCTGGGAGATCGTGTGCCCCGAGCGTCAGGACAGGTTCACTCAGACGCGCAGGAGGCGTGGTGAGTAAAGAAGTGGCACAGGGACAAGACGAACCTCAGCTAGACAACAGAGCTGACAGACACGCAGTATTCTCTGCATTCTTTGCCCAGTTGGCGTGGCTCAGGGGTTGAGCATCGACCTTTGAACCAGGAGGTCACGGTTTGATTCCCAGTCAAGGGCACATGCCCAGGTTGCAGGCTCGACCCCAGCGTGAAGTGTGCAGAAGGCAGCCAATCGATGATTATCTCTCATCATTGATGTTTCTCTCTCTCTCTCTCCCTCTCTCTTCCTCTCTGAAATTAATGATAAATTAATAATAAACGAGAGGCCCGGTCCACAAAATTTCTGCACTGGAGGGGGAGTTCCTCAGCCCAGCCTGCGCCCTCTCATAGTCTAGGAGCCCTCGGGGGATGTCCGGCAGTCAGACATCCCTAGAGCTGCCCGTGAGGCGGGGGAGGCTCCCACCACTGCCACTGAGCTCGCCACCGTGAGCCCGACTTCGGGCTGACCGCTGCTCCCCCTGTGGGAGCACACTGACCACCAGGGGGCAGCTCCTGCATTGAGCGGCTACTCCCTGGTGGTCAGTGTGCATCATAGCTACTGGTCATTCCCCCATCAGGCCGAAACCAGCTCTCCGACATCCCGTGAGGGGCCCCTGGTTGCGAGAGGGCGCAGGCCAGGTCAAAGGACCCCACCAGTGCAGGATCAGAGCCAGAGAGGGACACAGGAGGTTGGCCAGGAGGGGAGGGACTGCAGGAGGGCTCCAGGGCATGTTCAGTGGTCTTGCTCAGTCCCAGTCGGCCAGACCCCAGTAGCAAGCTAAACTACTGGTCAGAGCGTCTGCCCCCTGGTGGTCAGTGCACATCATAGCGAGTGGTTGAGTGGCCTTAGCATATTAACGCTTTGGTTGAATGGCTGACTGAACACTTAGCTTATTAGGCTTTTATTATATAGGACTAGAGGCTTAGTGCACAAAATTCGTGCCTGGTGGCGGGGGATGTCCCTCAGCCCAGCCTGCACCCCTTCTTTCCAGTCTGGGACCCCTCGAGGAATGTCCAACTGCCTGTTTAGGCCCGATCCTACTGGAATCGGGCCTAAACAGGCAGTGGGACATCCTTCTCACAATCCAGGACTGTTGGTTCCAAACTGCTCACCTGCCTGCCTCCCTGATTGTCCCTAACTACTTCTGCCTGCCAGCCTGATCACCCCCTAACCACTACCCTGCCTGCCTGATTTATGTCTAACTGCTCTCCTGCCAGCCTGTTTGCCCCCAACTTCCCTCCTCTGCTGGCCTGGTCACTCCTAACTGCCCTCTCCTGCAGGCTTGATCACCCACAACTGCCTTCCCTTGCAGGCCTGGTTCCTCCCAACTGCCCTCCCCTGCTGGCCTGATTGCTCACAACTGCCCTCCCTTGCAGGCCTGGAACCTCCCAATGGCCCTCCCCTGCTGGCCATCTTGTGTCCACATGGGGGCAGGATCTTTGACCACACGGGGACAGCCCTCTTGTGTGTTGGAGTAATGGTCAATCTGCAAATTACCCTTTTATTAGATAGGATAGAGGCCTGGTGCATGGGTGGGGGCTAGCTGGTTTGCCCGAAGAGTATCCCGGATTAGGGTGGGGGTTTCCTTGGGGTGTGTGGTGGCCTGGACGAGGGGCCTGTGGTGGTTTGCAGGCTGGCCATGGCCCCCCAAGTGGAGGTATCAAATTAATTTATGTTCTACAATTGAAACTTTGTAGCCTGGAGCAGAGTCAAGCCTTCTGCTTGCTCCTCTGCGGCAGCCATTTCTGTTTGGGTTTATTTAAATTCTATAATTGAAACTTTGTAACCTAGAGTGGATGCCTAAGCGCTAGGGCTGCAGAAGGTTGGCTTCCTCCATCACCCGGGCAACCCTAGTCTCTTCTCTCTCCAACTCGTGGCTGTCGCCATGTTGGGCCATTTCATTTTCTAAAATTGAAACTTTGTAGCATTGAGTGGAGGCCTAGGCCGGCAAGGGCAGGTGGAAAGCTTGGCTTCCTCCATTGCCAGGGAAACCCAAGCCTACCTCCGGCTCTCAGTGGCGACAACCATCTTGGTTGGGGCTTATTTTCTCCTAATTGGCTTGTGGGCATGGCGTGTGGGTGTGGTTTGATCGGAGGTCTGGTCGATTTGCATATTACTCTTTTATTAGATAGGATATGAGTGGCGGTAGAGCATTGGACAGTTTCTCAAACCTTAGATTGGACAGTGCCACCTCATTTCCTGTTTCACATTGGTTTTAAAAAAATATTTTTTATAGATCTCAGAGAGGGAGGGAGAGGGAGAGAGAGAAACATTAATGACGAGAGAGGCTGTGATCTCCCGGCGTACAGGTCGATGCTCATCGGGGTCTGCGCTGGCGCCGATCTCGGCCTCAGAAACGTGTCGGTAGGGACTGCACTGCGAGCGCGTGCTGAAACTGAACTGGCGTGTGGAGTGTCTCCGTGTTTCCTCCGATGTAAAGTGTCCCCCCGGCCCGTGGAGGGCGTGCAGGAGGCAGCTGATGGATGTTTCTGTCGTGTTCCTGCCTCTCTACCCCCCTCCCTTCTCTAAGAAAACACCCGCAGCCTCTTGGCAGGGCCGGTCAGCCGGTTGGAGCGTTGTCCCCATTTGTGAAAAGGTTGCAGGTTCAATCCCCCATTGGGGCACGTATGGGAGACACTGATCAGCGCTTCTCTCTCATCCGTATTTCCTCTCCCCCTGCCCCCCGGGTGAGGATCATAAAATAAAATGCCCGCAGCTCTGCTGGGCGTTGGTTGAAGTGTCCCGGAGCATCTCAGCACACACGTGGTGATGTGGCGCGAGACGAGTGTCGTTTAATTCTGGGGCTGTGCCTTACCCCCCACCACAGAGGTGGGGTGAGGCTTGGAGAATGCAGTAATGGCTCCGATGGCGCGGTCTTTCCGTCTGGTGTCCGCCGCCGTGATCATGGTCTGTGCTGTGGGAGGGTGGCGGGGTTGCTTGGGGAGTCGGGGGGTGGACGGGGAATAAAGGGATGCTGTGGAAGACGGAAGGTCGGCGTGCAGAGGGCAGCGTGTTCTGATGAGGGGGCGGTTCTGGCGTGGACTGGGAACGCAGCAGAGGGAGGCAGGGCTGCATGGAGGGTGGGCCATTGAAGACCGAGTTCCTTTGGTGACCCAGCTAAATGTCAGCTTCTGGGCTTTTGTGTGACGGTCGTGGGTGGCGACAGCAGTGTGCACAGTTGTTCCTTTCTGTCTAGTTGCCAAATGCTGCCGTCCTCACGACCACCCTTTCAGTGAGTGTACGCCCTGTCCCTTGCCAGAAAGACGCTCGAGCTGAGAGAGGCGTGACTGTGTGTAGCTGACTTTCTGCACAGAAATGATGACGTGGAGACTGTGTATGATTTTACGACAGAGCTGCACGCATCCGCTCCCCCAGTCCGGGCTGGGTGGCAGGGCCAGCCAACAGGAGGAGGGCCAGCTGGTGCTCCCCGAGGGCCTTCACTCTTACCCTCGCTTTGCCAGCAGGAAACACAAGGCGAAGGCACTGCTTCCCTCCCTGAGCAGTAAAACCCCAACGTGAGGCTTTTTATGACATGGTTTAAGGTCTCGCAGGTGTTCCAAACTGTCCTGTAAAATACAGCCAGCCGGGCACTGTCACAGGATGCTGGCTTCTCTCCACGATGTCCTGGTAACTGAGTTTACCTCCCACCATGAGTAACACTGGCCGAAGCAAACCCAGTGTGCGAACGATTGCCGGCACGGACAGGCGCTGCTCCCCAGAGGGGCGGGGGGCGGGGGGAGCGAGGTGGGCATGCTGAGCCTGGGGGCGTGCCAGCTCCTGCTTCAGACCTGCTCTTCGCCCCTCTTCCTCACCTCCTAGATCGCACTCTGCCCCCCAAACACCCTAAGCAAAGCTCTGCACGCTTCCTCTCGCATCACCTCCACCTGCCCGGCCCGGCCACTCCGCCTCCCGGCCGCACGCAGCCCTGGCTGTCTGTCCCAGCCGGTCCGGGGGCCCTTTCGTGAGCCACTGTGCTCGCCTTCTCACTGGTCTCCTGCTCCCCCCGCCCTGTCTCTGAACACACAAATCGGTCATGTTATCCCCTCGCTTAATGCCCTCCGTGGCCGGCACTGGACATAGCACCCAGCGTCCCGCCCGGGTCTGTTCCAACCACATGGGCCTTTCGGGGCCGGCTGTGCCGCACGCCGTCCGCCCTCAGGTCTGTACACAGCTGTTCTCCCTGCTCAGCATCTTACTGTCAAAACAAACCCCTTCCCACGTGAAAGGTACGTGAGTCATCAGCCCGCAGCTCGGTGAAGCATGACACTCGCATGTTACCGCCCCCCCTCCCCGGTGGAGAAGAGGAACATTGTGGCTCGCTCTCCGGAGAGTCCCTCTGTCCCCTCCCAGTGACCTCCCCCTGACCCGCGAAGGTGGTCCCCGGCCCCACTTCTCCATCTGGCTCTGAGCTGACAGAAACGGAGCCGCCCGCTCCGGCTTCCATTGTGTCCGCTGCTTTCCTTCAGCGGCCACGTGGGAGGCCAGCTTGTGGCCTGTGACAGTGGACGGTTAACTTGGTTGCTGTGGGGTGTTCCGTGTGTGGCCCCTCCGGGGCCTGTCCTGTTAGGAGGGCCGGGGTGTGACACCTAAGCACACACTTTGCTGATGGAGGGGGGGCTCTCGGATGGGGCTGCTGGGCCGGAGGCTGTGTGTTCACTGCACAAACCCTTGTCCCTCCACTTCCCACTGCTCTCTACACCCCCCTCCCTCCCCCCCCCCCCCCCATACTCCCTCCGGCCGCAGGAGAGCCACTTCTGCGGGTTGTAAGTGAGGTTGTTGCGGTTTATTGGAACTCCATCCCAGCATGTCCAGACCTTCTCCCTGCGTCTGGGGGGCTGCGGGGTGCTGTCCTAACAGGGAGGGCACTGGTGGGGGGGGGCTGGGGGTGCTGTTTTAACAGGGAGGGCACTGGTGTGGGGGGCTGTGGGTGCTGTTTTAACAGGGAGGGCACTGGTGGGGGGGGGCTGGGGGTGCTGTCCTAACAGGGAGGGCACTGGTGTGTGGGGGGCTGGGGGTGCTGTTCTAACAGGGAGGGCACTGGTGTGGGGGGCTGTGGGTGCTGTTTTAACAGGGAGGGCACTGGTGTGGGGGGGCTGGGGGTGCTGTCCTAACAGGGAGGGCACTGGTGTGGGGGGGCTGCGGGGTGCTGTCCTAACAGGGAGGGCACTGGTGTGGGGGGCTGTGGGTGCTGTTTTAACAGGGAGGGCACTGGTGGGGGGGGCTGGGGGTGCTGTCCTAACAGGGAGGGCACTGGTGTGTGGGGGGCTGGGGGTGCTGTCCTAACAGGGAGGGCACTGGTGTGTGGGGGGCTGGGGGTGCTGTTCTAACAGGGAGGGCACTGGTGTGTGGGGGGCTGGGGGTGCTGTTCTAACAGGGAGGGCACCGGTGTGTGGGGGGCTGTGGGTGCTGTTTTAACAGGGAGGGCACTGGTGTGGGGGGCTGGGGGTGCTGTTCTAACAGGGAGGGCACTGGTGTGTGGGGGGCTGTGGGTGCTGTTTTAACAGGGAGGGCACTGGTGTGGGGGGCTGGGGGTGCTGTTCTAACAGGGAGGGCACTGGTGTGTGGGGGGCTGTGGGTGCTGTTTTAACAGGGAGGGCACTGGTGTGGGGGGCTGGGGGTGCTGACCTAACAGGGAGGGCACTGGTCCCAGGAGGCACTCTGCACATCCTGTGGCAGGAACGTGGAAGGTGGTTTTGTTGGGCCTGTTGCCAAGATTGAAATGTGTAGCTTCAGTGGAGCATTCATTCGGATGGGTTATGTCTTCCGCTGGGACTTTAGTTGTTTGATTGTGCGGAGAGCACCTTGCCTTGGAGAACGTGCTTCCCTTTGTGCCACCCAGGCTCTGCTGCCCCTGGTTCTGTGATCGAGGCCGGATCGCCCTCCGGGCTCCGTCTGGAAACCAGCGGGGCCGTCTCCTCGCTGAGCCTTAGGCTCCCGGCCTGCCTGCCTGCCCTCTCCTGCCCCCTCCGGCTCACCTGCCCTCTCCTGCCCTCTCCGGCTCCGCCTGCCCTCTCCTGCCCCCTCGGCTCACCTGCCCCGGCTGCCCGCATGCAAATCCCCTGCCCGCAGACCGTGGGCGTGGGGCGGCAGCCACAGGCGGCGTGCTTCTAGGAAAGTCACATCACTGTCATCCTGTTCTCATTCTCATTAGCTTCCTTAGCGCCCTCTTCCTCCCTGCCAGCCCGAGACACTGTCCCCCTCTTCCTCCCTGCCAGCCCGAGACACTGTCCCCCTCTTCCTCCCTGCCAGTGAGAGACACTGTCCCCCTCTTCCTCCCTGCCAGTGAGAGACACTGTCCCCCTCTTCCTCCCTGCCAGTGAGAGACACTGTCCCCCTCTTCCTCCCTGCCAGTGAGAGACAGGCTGTCCCCCCTCTTTCTCCCTGCCAGCCCGAGAGACTCTGTCCCCTCTTCCTTCCTGCCAGTGACAGACAGGCTGTCCACTTCCTCCCTGCCAGCCCCAGAGACAGGCTGTCCCCAGCTGGGCGGTGGCCAGACAGTGCTGACAGTGTGAGCAGGACCTTCCTGGTGGCAGGAGTGACCTGAGCTTCCTGTCCCCATGCCCGGACTCCATTTCTACTCACCTTGCACTTGGCTCTGCCGAGCACGCCACACGCCTTAGCACGTGACAGTTCCTGGTCAGACCTGGCTGGAAGGAATGTAACAGTGCCTGCCCCCCACGCCCACCTCACGCCCCCCCACAGACACAGCATCGCCTGTGAATGTCCAGACGCCCCTGAGGCTTGTTAAATGGCACTCAGAGTTTTCAGATCCGGTGCCGGGGGAAAGTCTTCTCCTGCCCTGGCCTGTGTGCCCAGTGGTTAGGACGTCGGCCCGCACTCCTTAGGGTCAGGATTCCATGCCCTGTCGGGGCCCAGGCCTGGGTGCAGGTTAGTCCCCAGCCCCAGGCAGGGCCCATGTGGGAGGCCCTCAGTTGATGTGTCGCTCTGCATCGATGTTTCCTTCTCTCTATTTCTCTCCCCCCCTTTCCTGCCCTCCTCTCTCTCAATAAATAAATAAAAGGAAAACTATCTTCAGGTGAGGATTAAAAAAGTATCTCTTTTTATGTATTATTTTATTTTATTTCTAATATTTTTTTACTGATTTCAGAGAGGAAGGGAGAGGGAGATAGAGCTAGAAACACCAGCGATAAGAGAGACCCATGGATTGGCTGCCTCCTGCAGGCCTCATACTGGGGATGGAGCCTGCAACCGGGGCCTGTGCCCTTGGCTGGAATCGAACCCAGGACCCTTCGGTCCGCAGGCCGACGCTCTATCCGTTGAGCCACACCGGCCCGGGCCGTCTGGGTCATTTTAAACAAAACAGTTCCTTTGGTGCTGAGCCTCTCCGTTGTCTGTGTGTCAGACGCCCTATCCACTGAGCCACACCGGCCCGGCTGTCTGTGTCATTTTAAACAAAACAGTTCCTTTGGTGCTGAGCCTCTCCGCTGTCTGTGTGTCAGACGCTCTATCCGCTGAGCCACACCGGCCCGGCCGTCTGGGTCATTTTAAACAAAACAGTTCCTTTGGTGCTGAGCCTCTCCGCTGTCTGTGTGTCAGACGCTCTATCCGCTGAGCCACACCGGCCCGGGCCGTCTGGGTCATTTTAAACAAAACAGTTCCTTTGGTGCTGAGCCTCTCCGCTGTCTGTGTGTCAGACGCGCACTCGGCAGCCGCCCGCCCCGCGTCTCCGTGTGGTCGGCGTCATGTTGAGATACAGAGAAAGGCGGCCTGGTTCCGTCACTCAGGGTGCGGGCGTGCGCTGTGTGGTGACCGGGAGAAAGACGACCTCCAGCGGGGGGGGGGGGGGGGGGGGGGGGGGCGGGGGGAGGCGCCTGGGTTCTGGAATGACTGACGGGTGTTCCTGATGGAAAGAAGGCGGGACAGCGAGGAGGGGAGAGTGCGGCTGCCTGGGACTCTGGGAGAGCAGGAATGGGGGGGGGATGTGATTGCTGTTGCTCTGAGGGCTGTTACTCTGTTTTAAAGTGGCATGGCTTCTTAACTCATCTCAAATGGGAGACTCTCACATTATTTTCCAGCTTAAAATACTGAGAGTGGATCAATAATTCAATTAGGTCTCTCCCTCTTACATCATATATTTCTACGTATTTGTGGGGGTTAATAAAATAAAGGGATCTTTCTTCCTCGTTCAGAATGTGCAGGGAGGGGATAACACGCTATTATAAGGGTTGGGAGATCGCGCTTCCTCTTCCTGGAAGATGCAGGCGGCTGGGGGCGGGCGGGGACGGGGAGGAGAGGACTTGGGGGGGGCAGGGGGAGGAGAACGGGTGCCTTTCCGCATCTGGAGGTGGGAGAGGTGTTGTTTGGAACTACCCTTTGGGAGTCTGGCCGTGGTGTCCTTTTCTTCGGTTCTCTGTCAAGTCTTTAATCGGTGTGTTTGCTAAGAACGAGGAAGGTTTTTCCTTTAAAGTTCCAGAGGTGTTTTTTTCTTAATTCAGCCATCACACAGCCTGCCACACAGCAGTCACTCTGTGGACGTGTCGGTTAGCGAGCTGACATGACTTTTGTTGGGAAGAGACCAGACCGAGGCCACACAGCTCGCTTCCTGTCCCCGTGTCATCTGTGAATGGCGTCCAGGCCCCTGAGTGGGAAACCCTGGTCTCTGGGGGATGGAGGGCGAGGACAGGGCTGCTGCCTCGGGCAGCCTGGCTGAGGGGCGGGGTGAGGACAGACACAGCGCAGGGACATGAGCACGGAGCTCTGACCGGTGCTGGGGGCGTGCAGACAGGCTTCCCGAGAGTGGCCTTCTGCCTCTGGTCCTCGGTGAAGGGGTTTGCCAGGAGGTGGGGCGGGGAGTCCTGGAGCTGGAAGCCAGTCCGCTGTGCTGAGCAGACTGGAAGGGCGAGTCCGAGGGGCAGACTGAGAGAGGGCCAGCCGCCTGGGGAGAGTGCGGTTGAGCAGAGGATGCGCCGAGGGAGGTGAGGAGACAGGAAACAGGAAGGTGCCTGGAGGCTGATTCTGAGAGCCGGACGGCGAGGTCGCTGTCCTCGGGTCCCGTGAGGCGGCGGCGGGCCTCACTGGGAGGACTTCGGTCAGTTTGGGGCCTCCAGAGAAGGCCCTATTGCATGAACCCACGGGAGTGACAGTGACGCTGAAGGTGGAACTGCACTTCAGAAAGTGTCGCTGACCACAGTAACATGCTGCTGTTGCCCAGGCTGCCCGAGTCAGAGGAGGCTCCCCCCCAGCTCGCGGGAGAGGATTCAGAAAAGTGACCGGAAGCAGTGTTGGTGCAAAGCCAGTGAACGTAGGGACGCTACAAGGCCAGGCGCTGCTGCTGGGCTATGGGACTGCAAGAGGCCTGAGTGGCAGCTGTCAGGAAGGAGGAGTCACAGGCCACAGAAGAAGGGGCGTGTTCAGGAGCGGGTCGTCCTGTAGGGGCGTCCTGGCGGCCTGGTGCCGGGGCACCGCAGCCACACGGTCAGCCGGTGGGGGGACAGTCACCGCAGCCTCAGACCAAGTGTGGCTCACTCTGTGGGAGGACATGGAGGCTACAAGTCGGAGGAAGGACCTTTTGCAACACCTTTGTTAGAATCCGATTTAGACTGAGAACTTCTTGGTTGAAACTGACTTCATAGCTAAATAAAATCTGATGTATCGGTCTTATTGCTGACCTGAAACCTTGTTCGTAGCGTCTGCAGAAAAGGAGGCAATCAAGGGCACATACTCCAAAGTGCTGGATGCGTATGGACTCCTCGGAGTTTTGCGACTCAATCTGGGTAAGTTTATCGTCGTCGTCGACCTGAGCAGGCGGCAGGCCTGGCCCGCCGGCATGGCCCGGCTTAGATCCCCGGGGTGGGGAGGCTGTTACCAGGCTGGAAGCTCACAGAGGAGTCTCTCCGATCCTCTCACTGCCGTCTGTGCTCTCCGCAGGCGACACCATGCTGCACTATCTGGTCCTCGTCACCGGCTGCATGTCCGTGGGGAAGATTCAGGAGTCGGAAGTGTTCCGGGTGACTTCCACCGAGTTTCTGTCCCTGCGAGCCGACTCCTCCGACGAGGACCGCATCTCGGAAGTGCGCAAGGTGTTGAACTCGGGGAACTTCTATTTCGCGTGGTCTGCGTCGGGGGGCGGCTTGGACCTGAGTCTGAACGCCCATCGCAGCATGCAGGAGCACACGACCGACAACAGGTTTTTCTGGTGAGTCCTGAGCGGGCTCCGCGGGCGGCACCCCTGTCACTGCACAGAAGTCATGTGACAGGAAACCCATCCACTCCCCCGATCTCGACTGACCTCTCATTTCGGAAATACCTTTAAGATCGATAGTTGTTTTTTTTTTAAATGTATATTTTATTGACTTTTTACAGAGAGGAAGGGCAAGGGATAGAGAGTTAGAAACATTGATGGGAGAGAAACATTGATCAGCTGCCTCCTGCACACCCCCCACTGGGGATGTGCCCGCAGCCAAGGTACATGCCCCTGACCGGAATCGAACCCGGGACCTTTCAGTCCACAGGCCGACGCTCTATCCACTGAGCCAAACCGGTTTTGGCAACATCTATAGTTTAAACCTAGGAATGAATGAATTGTGATAGGATTGTGTTACTCACTTTATTGTTCTTAGTTTTGAGGTCTTGTCTCTGGCAGTGTTGTCTTTCTAAGCCAACGTCCCCTTATTATTTGATGTTATTTGGCTCAGTTGGGATGGGATGCGGGCACAGTTCATTGCCATTAGTAAGTGGCAGGAGCAGTGGAGGAGATGGTGTGGGGGGCGGTGAGGGGAGGGAGCAGTGGAGGAGATGGTGTGGGGGGCGGGGTGGAGGCGGTGAGGGGAGGGAGCAGTGGAGGAGATGGTGTGGGGGGCGGGGTGGGGGCGGTGAGGGGAGGGAGCAGTGGAGGAGATGGTGTGGGGGGCGGTGAGGGGAGGGAGCAGTGGAGGAGATGGTGTGGGGGGCGGTGAGGGGAGGGAGCAGTGGAGCAGATGGTGTGGGGGGCGGGGTGGGGGCGGTGAGGGGCGGGAGCAGTGGAGGAGATGGTGTGGGGGGCGGGGTGGGGGCAGAGTTTGCTGCTCATGCCAACCCTGCATCTCACCGATGGACGAGACACGACGTCCGGAAAAGGTGAAGAAAGGCTTTGCCGCTGGGCGCAGGGCACCTGCCCAGGGATCTGGCTTCCCAGCCCAGCCCGCAGAGGCCTGGCCGGGGAGCCGCACCGAGCTGCGCGCTCGCTCTCGGCCTGTGGGAGGACAGCGTGTCCCGGGAGGACAGGGCGCTGTGCTGCCTGCGCCCCGGCTGACGCCCGCCTCCCCCCAGGAACCAGTCCCTGCACCTGCACCTGCAGCACTACGGCGTGAGCTGCGAGGACTGGCTGCTGCGCCTCATGTGCGGCGGCGTCGAGGTGCGCACCATCTACGCGGCTCACAAGCAGGCCAAGGCCTGCCTCATCTCCAGGCTGAGCTGCGAGCGCGCCGGGACCCGCTTCAACGTCCGGGGCACCAACGACGACGGCCACGTGGCCAATTTTGTGGAAACGGAGCAGGTACTGGGCTCCATCGCTCCACTCCTGTGTGGGTGCGGGGTGCGGTGTACGGGGTGCGGGGTGCGGTGTATGGGGTGCGGGGTGTGAGGTGTGTGCGGGGTGTGGGGTGTGCAGGGTGCGGGGTGCGGTGTGCAGGGTGTGGGGTGTGCAGGGTGTGGGGAGCGGTGTGCAGAGTGCAGTGTGCAGGTACGGTGTACGGGGTGCGGTGTATGGGGTGCGGTGTGTGGGGTGTGGGGTGCGGGTGCGGGGTGTGAGGTGTGTGCGGGGTGCCGTGTGCAGGGTGCGGTGTGCAGGTGCGGTGTGCGGTGGGAGGCACAGGGAACCAGGGTGGCAGATGCTTGTCCGACTCGGAACCCATTGTTGACGTCGGCCTGCCGTTTTCTGGTCCTTCGCAGTGTGTTGGGCTCAGAAAGCTCCCTGCGCCCCTGCTGTGGGAGTACAGACAGGAGGAGCAGGCTTCCCGCTCAGCGTGGCCCCAGGGCCTGCCCTTCGGTGCTGAATTAAAGTCCTCGTTTACGGAGTGAGGCACTTGGGAGAGTGTTTTCTGTGAATTAAGTCAATCCCGGCTCGTCTGCAGATACTTGAACCGTCTGAACTTAAACATTGTGGCATGTTTGGCCGTGAAACCACATAATTGCAAATTTATTCCATGCCTCAAGCCCAACGCAGATCTTCAAATTAATTTTTTTTAAATATGAACAACTAAAGAAAAAATATGTGAAAATAGAAGTATGTGTGTAAAAACAGAAAGGTATACACTGTTTAACAGGAGTCTTTTTTTAAATGTTGTGATTCCAATGCTTATATTTCTAACTAGAGGCCCGGTGCACGCATTTATGCGTGGGTGCTGTCTGGCTGGCCCACCCCGATGGAGGGTGGGTTCCCGGGGTGGTTGGCCAGCAGGCCCCGCCCCCTGATCGAACTCCTGGTCAAGGGGACAATTTGCATATTAGCATTTTATTATACAGGATATTTTTCGGGTTAACACAGGTTAGGGCAAAAGTGCCTTACAGATAGGAGTACACGAAAAAAGAGTTTAATCTTGTGTTGCTATTATTTATTAATTATCATATTATTTTCTACACAAAACAGTTATAAACCCACTTTTGCCCCAACCTGTCTATGAGGGGATGTTTTGTTAGGACAGTTTGCGGTGAGAGTGGAGCCAGTATTAGTGACGTTGTCTCCTGACGGAGCGGTGCCAGCGGTGCCGGCTGTGGGTGCAGGGCACCTGGCCAGGGTGTCTGCGGAGCGGTTCTATCCGTGTTTGTCTCCACAGGCCGTGTACTTGGACGACTCCGTTTCTTCCTTCATCCAAATCCGGGGCTCGGTGCCGCTGTTCTGGGAGCAGCCAGGCCTGCAGGTGGGTGTCCGGCCTGGTTTGCTCTTCCCAAGGTTCCCGTGTTTTCAGTTTCCAGGATCGTTTGTTGGCTCATTGGACAGTTCTGTTCCCCGATCGGATAACACTAGATTCGTAACCAAGGGTCTGAGTGCAGAGTCCCTGGAATTATGTCAGATGTTTTTTTCCTGTAATGTGTTTTCGACATCCGTAGAAACTGAGCTGCTGTGTTTGAAAATAAAGTTTGGATGCTTTCATAGTGCATTGAGTTTTAGTTTCCATATTTGCTCTGTCCATATCTCAGTACATAACAGCTTGGCCTCTGCGGGCAGGAAGATGCCGTCACTGAAAACAAAGCTTCTGAATGATCTTTCCCCGCCCTCTGCCCCTGCAGCCTGGGCGGTTGGCTCTCGGCGTCCCCGCGCCCTTGTCTGCAGAGGGAGAGACGGGAGCAGCGGAGCTACTCCCCAGGGCTCTCAGGACGGAATGAGAGGGGCAGGCCAGTGCCTGGCACACGCGGTCAGCACTGTGCAAGGGGTCGCTGCTTAAAGACATCTTTCACAGCCAAAGTTTTCTCTTGGTTAACAAGTGTTTCCTAATGGTCTGACTTCCAGCTCTTTGGTTATGAGGTTGCATTTTAAAAAATAAAAGGGAGGAGAAACTTCCAGAACTTGTCTTTTTTTTTTTTTTTTAGAACTTGTCTTTTTTAAAAAAATATTTTTTTTATTGATTTTTTTACAGAGAGGGAGAGGGATAGAGAGTTAGGAACATCGATCGGCTGCCTCCTGCACATCCCCTGCTGGAAATGTGCCCACAACAAGGTCCATGCCCTTGACTGGAATCGAACCCGAGACTCTTCAGTCCACAGGCCGACGCTCTACCCACTGAGCCACACCGGCCAGGGCAGAACTTGTCCGTGTAAGAGCGGCGGGGAGCGGCAGGCAGTGGTCTGGCGCGCTCTGTGTCGAGCGAACGCGTTGCCGGGTTTGTCTCTGCGCTCACAGTGGCCGTTGGTGTGACCACGTCTCTCTCGTCCCAGGTGGGCTCGCACCGCGTCCGGATGTCCCGGGGCTTTGAGGCCAACGCGCCCGCCTTCGACAGGTAGGCCGGTTCTTACCCGGTGCTCTCGGCTTGGAAACGGGGAGGCCGTGAGACCTGTTGTGATTGCGTTTACTGATTCACTTTGAGTTCTTTGGCTCAAGTAAAACGTCTCCTGACGCCTAATGTCACCGGAAGACAGGGACTCCTAGTGTCACAGCTTCTAGCAGTGGCAGCTGGTCTCAGCCTTAGGATGCTCTGCGGGGGCTGCCCGGCACAGCCCCGAGCCCCACATCGCTGGTGGGTGCTGACTGGCTGGTGTCCAGTACACGCTGGATGTCAGACACTCGGTGCAGACACAAGAGTTTCAGTGCCTGGCACAGAATTCAGTTTTCGGTGTATTGATCAGTGTGTAGACGGGGTTTCGGTTGCACCGGGTTAAATGTTCTCAGAGGCTGTGATGTCCTCGGGTGTGAGGGGCAGCCCTGCGGCCTCTGCCCGCCCTGCCCGCCTGGCCGGTGGGTGGCGGTGTTCTCCGTGCTGGGCCAGCACCGGGCTCCCAGGGGGAGGGGGACGGGGAATCCGGGCTCCCAGGGGGAGAGGGACGGCGGGTCAGGCTCCCAGGGGGAGGGGGACGGCGGGTCAGGCTCCCAGGGGGAGGGGGACGGCGGGTCAGGCTCCCAGGGGGAGGGGGACGGGGAATCCGGGCTCCCAGGGGGAGGGGGACGGGGAATCCGGGCTCCCAGGGGGAGGGGGACGGGGAATCCGGGCTCCCAGGGGGAGGGGGACGGCGGGTCAGGCTCCCAGGGGGAGGGGGAGGGGGAATCCAGGCTCTCAGGGGGAGGGGGACGGGGACCCCGAGGCTCCAGCACATAGTCAGAGAGGACACTGACTATGTCCTGACTGAGTCTCATACATTCATGAGACCATGTGGAATGAAGCTGTATTCAGTTTACCGGTCTGTGGGCTTAAACAGAACCATGTAAGTTCTCATTAAAACTGGATTCTTATTGAGGGAAAACGTCACCTCATCAGGTTACATGTGCGCATTTTCTTCCTTTAACAGGCATTTCAGAACACTGAAGGATCTGTATGGGAAACAGATAGTGATAAATCTGCTGGGATCGAAGGAAGGGGAACATATGCTGAGTAAGGCCTTCCAGGTGAGAAGGGTGTTGAGTCCTGGAACTCTGCCAGGAAGGAAATCTTCCCAGAGAAAGGGAGGTGCCTGTTGGAACATCAGCCCTGCGGGCTGTGGGGAAACAGCTGAGGAGGGTGTTGTGAGCCTGGGGTGGTGGGGAGTTTAGTTTGCAAGGCAGTTGACACTTCTGAAGTTGGCTTGTTGCTATGGGGGAGAAGCAGAAATCCTCCCCCAAGGGTCCCTCCCTGTGCTCCCCCCCATGTGCCCCTCCCCCTGGGGTGCCCCTCCCTCCAGTGGTCCCTCCCCCCAGTGGTCCCTCCCCCCAGTGGCCCCTCCCCCTGGTGTGCCCCTCCCTCCAGTGGTCCCTCTCTCCAGTGGCCCCTCCCCCTGGTGTGCTCCTCCCCCTGAGGTGCCCCTCCCCCTGGTTTGCCCCTCCCCCCGGGATGCCTCTTTCCCTGGGGTACTCCTCCACTCATGTGCTCCTCCTCCTGGCGTGCCCCTCCCCCTGCAATTGCTCACCCGCTGCTGGAAAGCAGGCACTCTGCCAGCCCTTGAGGCGGTGACGAAGGCATTGACGTACAGCAGGAGCATGCCTTCTCACGTTGATTAGAGAGAGGAATGTGAGAATCTCCAGTGAAAGATAAGCCTTCTAAAGAAAACATGTTCGCCCTGACCGGTTTGGTCTGGCTCAGTGGGTGGAGCATCGACCTGCGGACTGAAGGGTCCCAGGTTCGATTCCGGTCAAGGGCATGGACCTTGGTTGCGGGCACATCCCCAGTGGAGGGTGTGCAGGAGGCAGCTGATCGATGTTTCAAACTCTCTGTCTTCCTTCCTCTGTAAAAAATAAAAATAAAAATTTTTTAAATAAAGAAAACATGGTCTTCGTAAACACTAATTCAATAATTAATATAAACTATGATGTTATGTAGAATTATAAGCTTAAACAAAATGGTCAGAAAACATTTCCTTAAATTCAGACTAATGAGCTCCAGAATTAATTACTCAGATATTTTGCTTTAACTTTGTGAAAGAAATATTACAAACAGATTATTCACGTGAGAATAACTTTTTATGGTAAAATTTCAAAGCACTTGTATGTATTGAACAAAGATATAAAAAAAGAATTTTATGTTTTATAATCTTGGTCTTAAAAGAGCCGCTTTATCTTGAGATTGATGGTAGATATAAGCAGTTATTAAATCTGGGTTGTAAACATGAAGTGTGAGCGGGTGAACACAGTTTTGATTTTCTGACCAGATGAGGCTCGGGGCGGCAGGAGGCTGGGAGAAACATGGCGTCGAGCCTGGGGGGTGGGCGGGCCCCGGGTCAGTTCCCAGCACCGCGTACACCGGGCCGGTGCAGGTGCGTCCCCACGGCTGAAGCCCCCTTTCCCTTCCAGAGCCACCTGAAGGCGTCGGAGCACGCGGCCGACGTGCAGATGGTGAGCTTCGACTACCACCAGCTGGTGAAGGGCGGCAAGGCTGAGAAGCTGCACAGCGTCCTCTGGCCTCAGGTCCAGCGCTTCCTCGACTACGGCTTCTTCCACTTCGACGGCAGCGACGTTCGGAGGTTCGCCCGCTCTGTTTCTCCTTTAAACTGGGACCTCGCTGTGATTTAAAAACGACTCCGAACGTTACACTCTTAAATGTCTTTGTTAAAATCAAAGTTTATAATGGTTATACTTGGTTTTAGGTTTGTTTCCCTTTCTTGAGAATTCAGCAGGTAATCTACAAGTAATAAAAGAGAAACATGCAAATTGACACTCACGCCGTCCTGTGTGTGCCAATCAGGAGGGGATATGCAAATAAGGATGAAGATGGTGGCCACCCAGCTGCTCCAGACGGGAGTGGTCAGGCGGGGCAGGACACCGGCCATGGGAGGGGGGGCGGGGAGCGAAGGGATCTACAGGAACGGCGCTCTAGCCGCAGCGAAGACAGAGATCGCAGACTCCGGCCAGAGCGAGGCCTGGGTCCCAGGTGCCAGAGGAGAACCAGTGCTGGGAGCCAAGGGGAGGAAGGCCTAGTGCGCGAATCTCCCTGCAACTGGCCTCAAATAATAATAACAGGTCACTGTGTTGGGCACACACTGTGGCCAGGCAGTGCCCTTGGGTTTCTGTGTATCAGCAGTGACGACGAGGCGAGGCCCTGTCCTGTCCCCTCTGCAGGGGAGGACACGGAGGCATTGGCGTAGCCTGCCCCTCGTCATGTGACCAGGGTGTGTGAGAGCTGGAATCCTCCAGGCTCCCGACCCCAGCCTGTTACTGCGAGGCTGTTAATTCTCTCTCAGCGTGAGGCTGCAGTGTCTGACCCGGTGAAGACACCCACTGCAGGCGGGAGGGAAGACGTTGCGTATCGTCTGCGTTGGTGTAGTTTGGTGTCAGCCTCTGCATAGGAAGCAGGGGAGGAGAGTAAGTGTTGAAAGATTGAAATTAAGAACACAGGTTGAGGTAAGCGTTAGTAAACAGCACGTTTTTTCAGCGTACAGTTTTTAGGGTCACTGCTACAGAAACTTGATAGGACAGTCAGTAGAGATCAGAGAACTTGGGTTTCCCAACTTTTTTCCTTAAATGCGTGACGCCCTTTATGTGCGGAGAGGTACGGTGTTGTAAGTCTGGAGGTATGCTTCGCTCCTAGCTGCTGGCCTACTCGCTGAGTGGGTGTGGGGGACAGGCAGGTGTGGGATCCAGAGCAGGAGGCGAAGTGTTAACCGTTGGGAGGAGATGGATATTCACTGTAAAGTTTCTTCCCCTCTCTCGCATGTTTGAAGACGGTAATGGTAAGAAGTTGGGGGCAGAAAGTGGATGCTACCTTTTAGTCACCTTGGTCTTTCTCAGTCTGTGTGAGTTCTGTCATTAAAGAGCCTCCGGCAAGCTCTTTAACCGGAGTGATTTGTCGCAGGTGCCAGAGCGGGACCGTCCGCACCAACTGCCTGGACTGCCTGGACCGCACCAACAGCGTGCAGGCCTTCCTGGGCCTGGAGGTGAGGGGCCAGCGTGGCCGTGACCGTCCTGTGCGTGACCGTCCTGTGCGTGACGTTCTGCGTGTGACTGTCCTGTGTATGACCGTGACCGTCCTGTGCGTGGCCGTCCTGTGTGTGACCGTCCTGTGTGTGACTGTCCTGTGTGTGACCGTGGCCGTCCTGTGCGTGGCCGTCCTGTGTATGACCGTCCTGTGTGTGACTGTCCTGTGTATGACCGTGGCCGTCCTGTGTGTGACCGTGACCGTCCTGTGTGTGACCGTGACCGTCCTGTGTATGACCGTGACCGTCCTGTGTGTGACCGTGACCGTCCTGTGCGTGACCGTCCTGTGCGTGACGTTCTGCGTGTGACCGTCCTGTGTGTGACCGTGGCCGTCCTGTGTGTGACCGTGACCGTCCTGTGCGTGACCGTCCTGTGCGTGACCGTCCTGTGCGTGACGTTCTGCGTGTGACTGTCCTGTGTGTGACCGTGACCGTCCTGTGTGTGACCGTGACCGTCCTGTGTGTGACCGTGACCGTCCTGTGCGTGGCCGTCCTGTGTATGACCGTGGCCGTCCTGTGTGTGACCGTGGCCGTCCTGTGTGTGACCGTGACCGTCCTGTGCGTGGCCGTCCTGTGTATGACCGTGACCGTCCTGTGTATGACCGTGACTGTCCTGTGTGTGACCGTGGCCGTCCTGTGTGTGACCGTGACCGTCCTGTGCGTGGCCGTCCTGTGTATGACCGTGGCCGTCCTGTGTGTGACCGTGACCGTCCTGTGTGTGACCGTGACCGTCCTGTGTGTGACCGTGACTGTCCTGTGTGTGACCGTGGCCGTCCTGTGTGTGACCGTGACCGTCCTGTGTGTGACCGTGACCGTCCTGTGTGTGACCGTGACCGTCCTGTGTGTGACCGTGACCGTCCTGTGTGTGACCGTGACTGTCCTGTGTGTGACCGTGACCGTCCTGTGCGTGACCGTCCTGTGTGTGACCGTGACTGTCCTGTGTGTGACCGTGGCCGTCCTGTGTGTGACCGTGGCCGTCCTGTGTGTGACCGTGACCGTCCTGTGCGTGACCGTCCTGTGCGTGACCGTCCTGTGCGTGACGTTCTGCGTGTGACTGTCCTGTGTGTGACCGTGACCGTCCTGTGTGTGACCGTGACCGTCCTGTGCGTGGCCGTCCTGTGTGTGACCGTGACCGTCCTGTGTGTGACCGTGACCGTCCTGTGTATGACCGTGACCGTCCTGTGTATGACCGTGACTGTCCTGTGTGTGACCGTGGCCGTCCTGTGTGTGACCGTGGCCGTCCTGTGTGTGACCGTGACCGTCCTGTGTGTGACCGTGACCGTCCTGTGCGTGACGTTCTGCGTGTGACTGTCCTGTGTATGACCGTGACCGTCCTGTGCGTGACCGTCCTGTGCGTGACGTTCTGCGTGTGACTGTCCTGTGTGTGACCGTGGCCGTCCTGTGTGTGACCGTGACCGTCCTGTGTGTGACCGTGGCCGTCCTGTGCGTGGCCGTCCTGTGCGTGGCCGTCCCGTGCGTGGCCACGTGGCACCTCTCAGTGGCTCTCCTGACCACCCCAGAGCAGTTCGGTTCAGTAAAGGCATTTCTCTTCCAGTCTTTTTTCCCCTCCAGCACCCCTCACTTTTTAGTTCCCTTTACTGGTCTACTCCCTCTGTATAGCTGTGTTCCCTCCGTTCGTCCTTAATTCTCCCCCGACACACAGCCCGGCTGCTTCTGCTGCTCCGTCACTGCTCTTTGGGAAGCAGACGAGGAGCAGAGGCGTGTGTCTCTGTGCTGCTCTCGTTCCCTGTGGGTCCTGTAAGGGCTTCTCGGAACGGAGAGGCTCTGCCCTCGCACAGCCTGTGGGGTGCGTGTGGACGGCCTGTCCCCGGTGCAGCCGGCATGGCCCTGCGTGTCAGCGGCTCCGAGGACGGCCGCGTCGGCGAGAGTGAAAGTGCAGGAGAGGGGCTTTGTGTAAAGACCCTTGTCACCGCCTGCCATCGGGTTCAGTCAGACACAGACACAGTGTCTGCAGACACACTGCCTCCTGCCGGCCACGTCCTCCTGTCCCGCCGGCGAGGGCTACGGTGGGCGGGTCTTCACCTGCTCCTTCCGCAGGGCCTGTCTCCTCGGGGCCGGAATGCTGGTTAATCAGCTGCCGGCAGCTGCGCTTCGTCCCCAAGTGAAACCGTGGTCTCAGAAAGCTCTGCTCCGGAAACGGCTCCTGAGACATTTCTCCAGGAACTAAGTACATTTCGCTGCCTTTCCCGAGATCTGGCTCTGAGGTTTCTCGTGACCATTTACTTAGAGAGGTGCTAGACGAGAACAGTGAGAGCGGGCGTTGGGCCCGGGGGTGGAGTTTGGCCTGGCGCTGCCAGCTCTCTGCGCTGGCTGCGGGCACGGATGTGGACTCCGAGAGGGAGCCGGCCGAGGCTCTTGACAGATTGGTTACAGGGCAGCAGTTTCGCTTTTCAGTCTGACTCGGCCGGTTCGCCACTGGTGCTGTCGCGTGAGAATGTGGTTCAGTGGTTACCAAGCTACTGGTGAAGCAGGCAGAGCCAGCCTGGCAGTGAGACAGCTTGCCCCCTGCGTAAAGGCAGAGCGGTCCGGGTGGCCGCGGCGACCGGCTCGGTTGCTTCGTTCTCTGCCAGCGAGGAGCAGTCTGGTGCCAGCCCCGCAGTCAGACCCAGTGAAGGGTTTTCCGCAGGGTTTCACTCTCGTCCTCCGAGTGTTTCCTCCCCACCCCCAGTCACAGCAAGCATGCGCCTCTGGTTTTTTTTTTTAATATATTTTGTTGATTTTTTACAGAGAGGAAGGGAGAGGGATAGAAAGTCAGAAACATCGATGAGAGAGAAACATCCCTCAGCGTCCTCCTGTGCACCCCCACCGGGGATGTGCCTGCAACCAAGGTACATGCCCTTGACCGGAATTGAACCCGGGACGCTTCAGTCCGCAGACCGACGCTCTATCCCCTGAGCTAAACCGGTTTCTGCAGATTTTAGTTTTTGACCCCTTGGGATTTATGGGCAGCACCTGCACTTACAGATGAGGTCAAAGAAAACCCGCATAGGACGGAGTTGAATGGAAACTCAGACATCATTAGCCTGGGCTCCGGATGAGAGAGACAGGCCAGAGCGGGCTGTGCACTGCCTGGCGTCTGCGGGTTTCAAGGCTGCAGCTCGTCCTGAGTCGGGAGCTGTGGCTTTGACACACTGTGACCTGTGATGTGGGGATGTGGTGGCCGGAGACCCCTGCCTGCTGCGTGCCTCCAGGCCCATGCGCACAGCACCAGTGTTGGTGTGTGTTTGGTGACTGTTCAAGAGCAGCTCTTTTTTCCTCATGATCTCTGGACCCCGTTACCCAAACTGACAGAACCAAACTAAAAGCTAACGGAGCTCAGTTATTCTGTACACATCTAGATAAAGCGGGTATTTTTTCTGCTCTGCTCCATGCTGTTGAGTAATTTGTTTTTTTAGATGAACAAGGTAAAGCAGTACGATTTATAGGGATAATTTAATGTGGTTTTATCATTTAACCAGAAAGCTGCTCTTACTACAAGGGATTATTTAGTTGCTTGTAGGTTTCGTTGACGTGGTGTTTACTGTGACGGTAGAAACGGTGGGAACCAGCACAGCCTGGTAGAGGTTGGTGTTTGCAGAATGCAGTCCTGCGGAGTCCCGTCGCTGCAGATTTTCCGTGTGCTTCCGGCAGTCCTTAAAGAAGCACGCCACAGTGACATGTCGGGACACTTACAGAACCCCCTCTGGGCTGTTGCAGATGCTGGCGAAGCAGCTGGAAGCCCTCGGCTTGGCTGAGAAGCCCCAGTTGGTGACTCGCTTCCAGGAGGTTTTCCGCTCCATGTGGTCAGTGAACGGTGACTCCATCAGTAAGATCTATGCCGGGACCGGGGCTCTGGAAGGCAAGGCCAAGGTGAGTGGTTCTGTCGCGTTCGACTCGGCCCTGCTGCCCTCTTGGGAAGGACTTTCAGTGCCTCTTTATTAATTCAGAGGGTTTGCGAGGTCCCTCTTTAGAATTCTGCCTTATCGTGCCTTTGCTCCTCTTTCACTCCTCCTCCTCTCGTGCCCCTGATCGAGCAGGCGGTAGTTTGTGCCCCAGCGTGGCGGGGATAGACATATGTAGTTATTTCGTGATAAGCCCTGAGGCCTGTATGTAACAGGCTTACATTTTTTTAATTACTCTTCCCTTGCATATTTGCTTTTCTTTTTATATTGTTATCTATAATAATAAAAGCATAATATGCTAATTAGACCAGACAACTGAACAACCTTCTGGCTATCATTCTGGATGAAGGCAAGGTGGGGCAGAGGCATTTAGGGGCAATCAGGCAGGCAGGCAAGCAGTTAGAGGCAATCTGGCAGGTAGGCAGGCCAGTGGTTGGAGGCGATCAGGCAGGCATGCAGGCAAGCGGTTACGAGCCAGCAGTCCCTGATTGTGAGAGGGGTGTCCAAGGGGTCCCAAATTGTGAGAGGGTGCCAGCTGGGCTAGGAGGACACCCCTCGCCCTGTGCACGAATTTAGTGCACCGGGCCTCTAGTTTTTATTATAAGTGGGATATTTTTAAACATGGTCTTCGTAATAAAGGGTCCTATCATATTTGGCTTTGGGTCCCCAGCACTTGACACAGTGTCTGCTATTTAATAAACATATGACACACAGTGGATGGACAGATAAATCAGTGGACAGTGTGTGCAACCCCTGCTGTGAGCCCAACCTTAGTAGGGCTTAAAGGCTATGTTTTTATGCTTTACTTACTTTACCTTGAAAATGAGACTTAAGAAAATGTGCAAAAGAAGTGTGAGATGTGGACTTAATTGTAATTCTGTGCCTCATTGTTCCATTTTAATTGCTGGTATAACCACCCTAGTATTTGGCCCAGATTGAGGGACTTTGGAAACACACTTGAGGTATTTTTCATCATTTTATATATGATAGTGACATTTTAAGGCTCATGACCCAGGAGAATTTTAAATCTCTGCAGTTCCTCAAATTGCTTCCTGAATAGAAACAGGGACTGCCACCACCAGGTCCCCCCGGCCTCTGAGAGCAGCCAGTGAGCTCCCTGAGACGCTCGTCCTCCGAGTGCTTTCCTCCTCCCTTCGCCCCCCCCAGTCACAGCACACATGCGCGTCCAGAGGGGTCCCACCTGCTGTGCCTCTGTTCAAACCATAGCGTCACCCGTACTGACATTTCAGTATTGTCTTCCCAGCGACCCTGGTTTTTAAAGCTTAGAATTGTTAAAATGTCACTTACGCATTTTACATGAAGAATGCGATTCTTGCTCTTACAACCCGATGCTCTACAGCTGTTGTTTAAAATCCTCTTCCGTTCTCTTGCCTTTTTGTTTCTGCAGCGACCACGACAATATACGTACAGAGTCACCTATGTTGTCAGTGGTCTTTGCCTCTAACCTGATAGACATGAAGTTTGATATGTTAATGACTAGTCTGCATTGAGCTAAAATCTAACGTCTGCACTGTTCTTTCTTTTCCTTTCTCTGGGTTCGTTTTGATTAATTGCCTGATAATGTGAATGGTGAGTGTCTTTTCAAATAATGTCCTTTATGTATGAAATTATATGGGAGGGAATAACATTGTAAGCCTCAATTACCGTTAGTTTTTTAAGGAATAAAAATAATATATTGTAAACTAAACTATTTTCCTAAAAGGCAAAAGTTGTTTGTTTTTTTAAAGCTATTACCGAAATCTGTAAAGTCAAAATAAATAAACCTTTATGGTGACTAACATACTAAGTAAGTATGTGCTCACTGAACATTAGATAAACTCTCTCCCTGTAGGAATTAGTCCAGGTTTATTATTTCTGTTAGTTGCATGTACACAGGTAACACAGTGGCCTACAATGTAGATGGTAGTTTACATGTAATCTGTATTTATAAATTTCTTTTTAGACTGGGCCTTCATTCTTCTGTTCAGTTATAGCTGTAGCTAATGAGGTTACTAGGGAACAGGTTCTCTTATTTTCTACTATTAAAGCCCTTTGCAGCTTTCCTAAGAGCCTGTGAGTGCAGTGTATCCTGTCTCTCCCCGCTGCTCCCCGCCCCGTCCCGCGGCTGCGGGGATGGTGTGGGCGTGACTTCCTGTCCGGTGCACGCGGTTCACTCTCGCGTCCACGGTGCTGGACGCTCAGCGCCCCAGTGTCGTCCGGGGTGCGCGGTGGCCCAGCTGGGGTCCAGAGAGGCAGAGACGCAGTGGCACGCTGAGCCGCTGTCGTGAGGGCCCGCTGTTCAGAACAGAGCCCTGAGGGAGGGCCTGTAGGCAGTGCAGTGGCGCCCCCTTGAGTTTCAGAACAGCGACTGAGCGGAAATGCACGATTAGAATGAAAGTCCTTGCTCCTTTTCCCCAACAGGCTGGGAAGTTAAAAGATGGTGCTCGTTCTGTCACCAGAACGATCCAGAATAACTTCTTTGACAGCTCCAAGCAAGAGGCCATTGACGTTTTGCTCCTGGGAAACACTCTAAATAGTGATTTAGCTGACAAAGCGCGAGCACTTTTAACCACTGGAAGTTTGCGTGGTATGCGTACTTACTTTCTATTCTACCTACTCGATGTTACTTATATTCCTTCTAGAAGTCAAGAGATAAATGTACACTTACTTACATAAATAACTTTTAGATTGAGTTGGTTAAAATAAGTTTGGAAGGATTTTCTATCAACGTGATTTTTTAATGGATTTTTTTTTCTTTTAATGTGTTTTTATTGATTTTTACCGAAGGAGGAAGGGAGAGGGAGAGAGCTGGAAACGTGAACAGTGAGAGAGAATCATCTACCGGCTGCCTCCTGCACGCCCCCCACTGGGGAGCCAGCCCTCACCCCAACCTGGGCCTGTGCCCTGACCGGGAGTCAAACTGTGACCTCTTGGTTCCTAGGTCGATGCTCAACCACTGGGCCACACCGGCCAGGGACCAGAGGTCTTATTAAGCCATAACCTGAGGCCCAGGCCTGTTTTCTCTGATGGGTGATGATGGAGGGGTTAATGGTTTAAGTAACTGTAAAAGTCAGGGTTTCATAGAGCATTCAGGTAGTAGAGCATTCAGTAGCCTAGTTATGTAGCAAGCAAAGAAAGGCTTGACTGAAAAATCAGTACCTGCATCCTATATTGGGTATTTTGCTAGTCACCACCCAAAAGTTTCTATAACTTAGTCTTACCTTTCTGTTGCTATTGCTTGAAGAAATACTAAATCACATTAACTAATAATTTAAAATATTGCTTATTATTGGACACCACTATGTCCAATTTTAATATTTAACATTCCACATGGCTATCTTTTATTGTGCCTTTAATTTATTTTTTTACTATTTTATTGATTTTTTTTTTTTTTTTACAGAGAGGAAGGGAGAGGGGTAGAGAGTTAGAAACATCGATCAGCTGCCTCTTGCACGCCCCCCACTGGGGAATGGGCCCGCAGCCAAGGTACATGCCCTTGCCGGAATCGAACCTGGGACCCTTCAGTCCGCAGTCCGACGCTCTATCCACTGAGCCAAACCGGTCTCGGCTCTATTTTAACTTTTAACACTCAGCGTGTTTATTTCCTCTGTTCTCTCCAAACCGAACCTTCCAGTGCCCTGTCCCGGGGGAGAGGCTGCCCTCCCAGGCCGTCCTCGGGGCAGTGAGCGGCCAGGTGGCTCTGTGGGCGCCTCGGGGCAGTGAGCGGCCAGGTGGCTCTGTGGGCTCTCAGGCTCTTCACAGCGGAAGCCGCTCGGCGCAGTCCGCTCCTCGGGCTGCGGCCCCCGAAGCTCTAACACCGCCTGGCGCTGGCGGTGTGGCTCAGTGGGGAGTGCCGTGCGCACCCAAAGGCTGCTGGTTCGGTTTCCGGTCGAGGCACCTGCCCGGGTTTCGGTCTCTGTACCCAGTAGGTGCAGGAGGCAGCCAGCGGCTCTGACGCCTCGCCTCTCTCTCTAAAATCAATAAAAAACATCTTTCTAAAACCTGCTACACCTACGCTTTTAACGCCAAGCTTCCTCCTTGCTTCCCGCAGTAGAGGCTCAGCTGCCTGACCCTTCCACCTCCTCCCCCTGTGCTCCCCTGGCCGCCCGGATGCCCAGGCATCGCTCAGAACCCTCGGAAGTAAGCAGCGGAGGAAAGAGAAGGAGAAGCGAGGGACCCCAGACTCCCCGGACTTAATCATCAGCTTAGTTTCCCACACGTTTCCTTAAGAACACGCCCGGTTCTGCCGCAGCACGTGCCCTGCGATGGCTGGCGTCCTGGGGAACATCTTGAGCGCATGCCAGGTCCGCAGTAGTTTCTGCGTGACGTCGCCGGCACTGGCACCGGGCACCCCAGAAAGCCGCCCCCAGCAGAAGCGAGATGGGGAGAAGACAAAACACACACGCAGCCCGGCCCAGTGGCCCAGTGGCCGAGTGTCGGCCTGTGCCCCGGGAGGCTGCCCGGTTCAGTCCGCAGGGGGCACGGGCCCGGGCGTGCAGGAGGCAGCCGCTCGACGATTCTCTCTCATCGATGTTTCTCTCCCTCTCCTTTCCTCTCTCTAAAAATCAATACAAACCTTTTTTTTAACATACATACATACAGCCGAAACTGGTTTGTACATACACACAGCCGAAACCGGTGTGGCTCAGCGGATGGAGTGTCGGCCTGCGGACTGGAAGGTCCTGGGTTCGATTCCGGTCAAGGGCATGGACCTTGGCTGCGGGCACATCCCCGGTGGGGGGTGTAGGAGGCAGCTGATGGATGTTTTTCTGTCGTCGATGTTTCTGACTTTATCCCTCTCCCTTCCTCTCTGTAAAAAAATCAACAAAATATGTTTTAAAAGAATACATACATACACCTGTGCACCCCCTCTCGCCCCTCTGCCTCGGGTCCCCAGCTGTGCTGAGAGCCCCTCCCGTCACTGTGCTGCCACTCGGTCCGCTTCAGGGACTGCCTCCCGCTGCCGGTGCCTGGGCTGCCGCCCTCCGGGGCTGGTGCTGCTCGCTGACGCCGGTCGTAACGAAGGAGCCGTTGGGCTCCCCTCACCAGCGAACACGGGCAAACCGGGCTCTTGTCTTCATTGGGCTCCTGCCTCTTTTGGTACGTCACCACCAAGGCGATGGTTTTGCCCGACCCCATCTTTCCCATAAGCCCCGTGGCTGGGATATGGCACAGGTGGGCACAGCGTGGTGATTTTTTTGGAATGCGTGTGTTTTGTTATAACCGACTTGGTTGAGCTTATCAATTGGCGAGTCCCAGAAAGAATTCCAAAAGGTGTATGTTAGGGCAGTATTTTCCCATGCTCAGAATCCTCCAGCCTCTCAGGTTTCCAGGTGCATGTTCTCCGTCACATGTATGTGCACACATGTGCGTGCACATACACCCGGACACACATTCATTTACACACATATACACTCAGACACATTCGTCTATACACGCTCAGGCACACATTCATTTACATACACATACACTCACACACATTCACTTACACACACACTCAGACACATTCATTTACATACACACACACAAACATACACTCCGACACACACACATTAATTCACACACACATATACACTCAGACATACATTCATTTACACACACACATACACTCACACATTCACTTATACACACACACTCAGACACACACATTCATTTACATACACACGTACACTCAGACATACATTCATTTACACACAAACGTATACACTCGGACACATACGCTCATTTACAGACACAACACACACACATATACACTCAGACACACCTTCATTTACATACACACACACAAACATACACTCAGACACACACAGATTAATTCACACACACATATACACTCAGACACACCTTCATTTACATACACACACACAAACATACACTCAGACACACACAGATTAATTCACACACACATATACACTCAGACACATTCATTTACATACACACACACAAACATACACTCAGACACACACAGATTAATTCACACACACACATACACTCAGACACATTCATTTACATACACACACACAAACATACACTCAGACACACACACATTAATTCACACACACACATACACTCAGACACATTCATTTACATACACACACACAAACATACACTCAGACACACACACATTAATTCACACACACACATACACTCAGACACACACATTCATTTACACACACACATACACTCAGACACATTCATTTACATACACACACAAACATACACTCAGACACACACACATTAATTCACACACACATATACACTCAGACACACACATTCATTTACATACACACACACACACACACACACACACACACACACACAGCAGCAGCCTGAGAAGCAGGCCCAGCCCTGACATCAGAGTGGCTGTACGGTGTCCTCGGTGCTGACAGCTGGCCTGGCTGTTACTCATTCTAGTTTCTGTGCCTGCAGCCACCGAGGAACTAGGCCACCAGATGGGCTAGAAAGAAGGGAGCCCCCGAGAATGGTTTGTCCCCCTCCGGGTGGGCCCTGGCCTTGCTGTTCACTAACGGTCTTTGTTTTCCTCCTCACGCATCCGTAGTTTCTGAGCAGACACTGCAGTCAGGTACAGTACCGACCCCCCTGCACCCAACACCGTGTCTTCGTTTCTCTGAGGGGGGTTGTAAACAAAGCCCCCTCCGGGGGAGCCTGCTCTTCCCCTCAGAGTCCAGCCGCACAGGTGGTGCCTCATTTTAACCTGAGGAAACGGGAGATTTGGGAAAACAGTAACTTCTTTGAGAATGCGCTCTGTCCCCCGGGAGCAACTGCTAGAGTCCAGTGAACCGGAGCTCCCCTGGCTCCGTGTCGCCGACCCTTCACCGCACACACAGTACGGGGTGCCTGCTCTCGGGGCGCTGACGGGGCGCACGGTCTGCGGTGCGTGTGGTGCTCAGCAGTGTTTCTCACCGTGATGTCTGAAGAGCCGTCGGCTCGCTCCTCGCGCGGACGAGGCGTTCTCTGTAGGAGGCCCGAGCCGCACGGCCTGAGTCTGTTGAAAAGCATCGAGGTCGCGACGGAGGCGGGAGCGTGGAGATGTCAGACCTGACCGTGGTGGTCGCCCGCCTTCCTGTTCAGAGCAGTGGCCTGCCTGCCTTCTCTGGCCAGAGTCTGTGATGTTGTCTTCCGCTGGTGCTGAAGGGAACGAAAGCTGAACTTTGCCAGAAATTCGGTGGGAAAGACCTTTTCCCTTCCCGGATTCGGTGTCACCCGGGCTTGTTTGGCATGGGGGCGCTGAATGTTTCTGGAGACTGGGGCGGGTTTGAGTGGCGGGGGGACGAGCACGCCCCGCCCGCGGGGCTCGTCCTGAGGCGCACCGCCGGTGGCCGAGGGGGGAGGGTGGCCTCCGCTGGAGCGGGGACTCTAAGGTTAAGGGCCGCCGGGGGAGAGAAAGCTGGGATTTTTTAAAACGTCGCATCCCTTTTATAAACTGACTTGGTGAGCTCATCCAACGTGGCGACACGTTTTGTTCACGCGACTTGTCTTGCCGATGACTTTCGGCAGCGAGGCCGTGACAGAGCTGGTGTTTCGGCACAGAAAGGACGCAGAAGCCGTTTCCGAAGCAGTAACCGTGGCAGTGACCTAGTGTCCAGGCCGAGGGCGGAAACCGGCCCCGGATCAGAGCTGCACGGACAACTTATTTCCCTCTTCTGCCCCAGAACTGCGGGGTCGGGATCAGAAAACAAATAGAATAAACAGGGTCGTGTGAGAGGCGAGAACCGTCCGTTTTCTTCCCTTTGACCCCGTGCTGCAGTTCAGTGGCCCGCTCTGTTTCAGAGGCAGGGCCCCTGACTCCATCCACTTCGGGTGCCGGAACTTATCCGGCAGGAAGTGCGCTCAGAAGGAAGGAAAGTAGGGCAGGAGGCGGGGATGTCCAGTGGATGGGCCCTCACTCCCCCACCAATTGTTCACCGAGCGCTCCCTGTGTGCCGGGGCCTCTGGTCACGGAGGTGGAGCCGCAGACCGCCACTTCTGCCTCCCGCAGCGCTCATTCTTACGAAGAGACGGTTACAGGCCAACAAGTAAAACGCGCGGCTGTGAACGTGAGAGGTGCTGTAGAGAGAGCGCACGGGGAGGATGGAGGGTCAGTGCAGACGCAGGTTCAGGGAGGCGCCTCCCCGCAGAGAGGAGACCCGCAGGAAGTGCGGGAGGAGTGAGGCCGGTGGTGGAGGCGGCCGGGGCAAAGGCCCTGTGGCCGGAGCGGGCCTAGCGCGGGGACAGGCGGTGGCTGAGCAGTGAGCGGCCGGGATGGAGCAGGCGAGGGCAGCAGGCAGGGCACGTGGGTCAAGGAAGTCGCTTCCCCTCCGAGTGAGATGGGCAGCGTTCATCACTGACCTCATCGCGATCCCTCCTGGTCATCCGGGAGCCGAGGTCCGCAGCCGCCCTCCGGAGCTGGCATCTGACTCGTGACGCCCTACGTGTTACTGTCTGGGGAGGAAGCGCATTGGCGTTTTTCCAGCCGTTGAGTGAAAGTTCCTAGTCTGCGAAGGGCAGTGGCTGTCCTTCCGGAAACGCACCGTCTAGTTCTGTGCCTTAGGAAAGCACGCAGCGTTTCGCCGAGGAGAGCTGTTGGCTCCGCACGTGTGTGGCTGCAGGCTCTCACCGTAGCTTTTCTGGCCTCGTTTCCGGGTCTGCTGTCGGTGGAGTGCGCGGGCAGCTCCGTGCGCGGGCGGCCCTCTGCCTCTGCATGTGCCCGGCGCTTGGTGCTTGTGTCCGCGGTGCGTGCGCCGCTCCTCAGCAGTGACGATCGATCGCTCCCCCGTCGTCACTCTAATGCGGCTGAAGCTCTGTGCTTTGTCTCCCACCAGCCTCCGCCAAAGTCCTGACGAGCATGTGCGAGAGCTTCTACCGGTACTCGAGGCCCCGGCGGGTGCGCGTGTGCGTGGGCACCTGGAACGTCAACGGCGGGAAGCAGTTCCGCAGCATCGCCTTCCGGAACCAGACGCTCACCGACTGGCTGCTGGACGCGCCCCGGCTGGCGGGGGTCCCCGAGTTCCAAGGTTGGCCTCTCCCGGGGGCGGGGGGGGGGGGGGTAACTCCTGGCCTGGCCGCTGTCTCCCCGCGGAGGGCAGGGAGCGCTTCTCAGCGTGCGTGACTTTAAAGGACGCGTGGGTCAAGCTGGGAGTCCAACAGTTTATAGATCAAGGCCATCCAAAGCTCCCATCCTCTTTTTTTTTTTAGTACATTTTATTGATTTAGTAACAGAGAGGAAGGGAGAGGGATGGAGAGATGGGAACATCGGTGAGAGAGAAACGTCCATCAGCTGCCTCCTGCACGCCCCCCGCCGGGGATGTGCCCGCAGCCAAGGTCCATGCCCCTGACCGGAATCGAACCCGGGACCCTTGAGTCTGCAGGCCGACGCTCTGTCCACTGAGCCAAGCCGGTTTCGGCCTCTTTATTTCTAGGACTTTACTTTCTAGCAGCACACAGGACCGGGCCTGCGGTTTTCGAATTCGAATGCGAAGCGTCTCTCCTCACAGGGACCTCGCGTTTGCCGTTCTCCCAGCCGCTTCGCTGGCTGTCGGAGCCTTTTCGAGACGCCGCCCCTCCGGGGCTGGTTGGGCCGGCCCGAGAGAGGGCTTGTTTCCCGCCGCCCAGGGTGTGCGCGGGAGCGAGCGTTCGCTCAGAATGCTCAGGGAAAGCGCGCAGGCTCTCCCCGAACAGCGGTGTGAGGGAAGCGACCCCAGGGCCCGGACAGAGTAAATTAAAGCGGTGTTGCTCCCCGCCCGGGCGTGTGTCTTCAGCTGGAGTTCGGTTCAGCTGAGAACACCGACGTGGATCCTGGGAGATCTGGGGTCCGGCCAGTTGTGTGGGGGCTGGCAGCAGGGGTGCCGTTTGACCGAGGCTGCGTGTCACGGTCTTTCTGAACGCGTCATTGCAGAGAGAAGAAGTAAGCCGACAGACATATTTGCCATTGGCTTTGAGGAGATGGTGGAGCTGAATGCGGGAAACATCGTGAATGCGAGGTAAGCTGGCAGGCAGCGCCCCACTTCCGGGGGGGCGTGGGGGGCCACGGTTCGATTCCCAGTCAGGGCACATGCCCTGCTTGAGGGCTCCACCCCCAGTAGGGGGTGCGCAGGAGGCAGCTGATGGATGATATTTCTCTCTCATTGATGTTTCTATCCTTCTCTCTGAAAACCAATAACAAGATTTTAAAAATTGGAGCACAGCCGAAAGCGGTTTGGCTCAGTGGTTAGAGCGTCGGCCTGCAGACTGAAAGGTCCAGGTTCAAGGGCATGTACCTTGGTTTTGGGCACATCGCCGGCGGGGGGGGGGGGGGGTGGTGGTACAGGAAGGCAGCTGATCAATGTTTCTTTCTGATCCATGTTTCTAACTTTCTATTCCTCTCCCTTCCTCTCTGTAAAAGAATCAATAAAATATATTTAAAAATAAAATAAAGTAAAACTCGGAGCACAGATATAAGCTGTCAAGGCTCATATCTGACCTGTGCCCACGCCTTTGCCCGCCCGCAGCACCACGAACCAGAAGCTCTGGGCGGCCGAGCTCCAGAAGACCATCTCCCGGGACAACAAGTACGTGCTGCTGGCCTCGGAGCAGCTGGTGGGCGTCTGCCTGTTCGTCTTCATCCGCCCGCAGCACGCGCCCTTCATCAGGTGGGTCCCCCGCGGCCCTCCCGCCCCTGCTCCCGGGGTGTGGGCGGGGGAGGCCCCGGTGCAAACCGTGCTATCACCCCCTCACGCTCCGTGGCCGTGGTGCGCACGCCTGTCATTCCGTGACACACGCTCCCGCTGTCTCCTGCGTGCGGGCACCTGTCCGGGTCGCGTCTCTGATTCCGATTCCTCCTGCCCAGGGATGTCGCCGTGGACACCGTGAAGACGGGAATGGGAGGCGCCACCGGCAACAAGGGCGCGGTGGCCATCCGCATGCTGTTTCACACGACCAGCCTGTGCTTCGTGTGCAGCCACTTCGCCGCCGGGCAGTCTCAGGTCAAAGAGCGGAACGAGGACTTCGCCGAGATCGTGCGCAAGCTGAGCTTCCCCATGGTGAGCGGCCCGCGGGGGTCCCCCAAGCGGACCTGGGCGCCGTGCTGAGGCCCCCCAGCTCCGCCCAGCTCCCGCCCAGCTTCCGAGGGATTCAGAGCGTGCCCCGAAATGCCAGCAGTGCCCACCTGAACACATCTCACGTGTTCTCACTGTTGGGTAACACATGCCCGCGGGGGGTCCTCCAAGCAGGCCTGGGCGCCGTGCTGAGACCCCCCAGCTCCGCCCAGCTTCCGAGGGATTCAGAGCGTGCCCCGAAATGCCAGCAGCGCCCACCTGAACACATCTCACGTGTTCTCACTGTTGGGTAACATACGTGAGCGTGCGGAGGGCGGGGACAGGAAATCGCCATCAGCCCTGGCTGGTTTGGCTCAGTGGATAGAGCGTCGGCCTGCGGATAAAAGGTCCCGGGTTCAATTCCGGTCAAGGGCATGTCCCTTGGTTGCAGGCACGTCCCCAGTGGGGGGTGCACAGGAGGCAGCTGATCGGTGTTTCTCACTCATCCATGTTTCTAACTGTCTCCCTTCCTCTCTGTGAAAAATCAATAAAATCTATTTTAAAAAAAGAAATGGCCGTCAGCGGTTCCTCTGACTTCGACGTCCTCTCTGGCTCCAGGGTCGGATGCTCTTTTCCCACGACTACGTGTTCTGGTGCGGGGACTTCAACTACCGCATCGACCTCCCCAACGAGGAGGTGAAGGAGCTCGTCCGGCAGCAGAACTGGGACGCCCTCATCGCCGGCGACCAGCTGGTCAGCCAGAAGAACGCCGGGCAGGTGAGCCCCGGGGGAGGCGCAAGCGCGCCCTGTCACGTCGTGGGGTCTCCTGACACTTAACAAACGTAGACTGTGGTCTGACAGGTGCAGACCGCCTTCCCTCTAAAATAGAAAGAGCGAAAGGGCGGCCCGCGGTAATTCCCCGGAAGAGAAACACATGGGGTCTCTGTCAGGTTAACTGTAAAGAAGAGGAACGTACAAATCGTCTCCCTTATTAAAAACACATCTTTATTGATTTCAGAGAGGTAGGGAGAGGGAGAGAGCGGTAGGAACGTCAGTGATGACAGAGTCATTGATTGTCTGCCTCCCGCTTGTCCCGCACTGGGGATCGAGCCCGCAGCTCGGGCCTGTCCCCTCCTGGGTCACCGGCCGACGCTCAACCAGCCGGCTCGCCTGCCCTTTGGGAACCGGCGTGGCTCGGTGGACAGAGCGTCGGTCTGCAGACGGGGGGCCCCGGATCGATTCCGGTCGGGGGCGTGTGCCTTGGCTGCGGGCACATCCCCATTAGCGGGGGTGCAGGAGGCAGCCGATCGGTGTTTCTCTCTCATCGATGTTCTGACTCTCTGTCCCTCTCCCTCTCTGTGAAAAATCAATAAAATACATAAAAAAACAAACGTACGGCCACAGCGTTTGGGAGCATTAGGTGAACGTTGATTCGGGGCGCAGGCGATCGTGGCCACTTGCTCGGTGCCTTCACGGGCGGCGGCCGCCAGCCAGCGGTCTGCAGACCCGTGAGGTCCGAGGGGTCGCGGGGTCAGGCCTGCATCCGCGCGCTGGGGCGCCACTTGCCCGTTTGGGGCCCCGGGTCCTCACCTGAGAGTCAGGCGTCAGGCCACGTGACGTCCAAAGCGCGTGGTTCCCCGGTGCGAGGTCAGGTGGGGGCCCCGGTCGGGTCCCTCCCCGCGCCCTGTCCGCTCATCGGACGCGCCCTCCGAGGCCGAGAGGCCTCACGCCTAGACTTAGTGAATGGCTGTTCAGGGAAAATGCTTTGCTTTGTGAGCAGCTGAACTTTGCACATAAGTAACTTGCTTTGTGTATGTTTGTTGTAGATTTTTAGAGGATTTTTAGAAGGAAAAGTAACCTTTGCTCCGACCTATAAATATGATTTGTTTTCTGAAGACTATGACACGAGCGAAAAGTGCCGCACCCCCGCCTGGACCGACCGCGTCCTCTGGAGGAGGAGGAAGTGGCCTTTTGATCGATCAGGTCACTGAGTTGGTGCAGATTCGGGGGGGGGGGGGGGGGGGGGAGAGGCGGGGGGAGGGGTGTGAGTGTCAGCAGAAGCTTCTTACAGATTTTTGCTTTTCTAATTTTCTGTTATGTTTGTTTATTTTTAATTCCACCTATTGGGGTGACGGTGATTAATAAGCTCATGTAGATTTCAAGTCTCCATCTCCGGTACGTGGTCTGTGATCACCTGTGGGCCCACCACCCACAGTCACACCTGCCGTCACCCTGTGTACGTGGTCTGTGGTCACCTGTACCCTGTACTGAGTTTTACCAAAGGGTGTCTAGGAGAGCATAAGTAAAAGTCAAACGTAAAACAGGTTCTAGAAAACATTCTCAGCTTTGCCTTTAATGACAGGGAACGGTCCAGGCTGTCTCGGTGACGTTGTTTACATAAAGGGAAGCGAGAGAACACTGACATTTTAGCTGGCCTCCAGCGAGGCTCTGACAGGAGGCAGGTGTCTGACGGAGGAGCGGCCGCTTCTCTGAGGCGGTGTTTGTGCAGCCCTGGCGGGCACGGGCCCTGCAGGGACCCGGGGAGCCACCCCTCTTCCTGTGCAGTAAACAAGGCTGTGGCTTCACCCACAGCCTTTCTGACCGGAGGTGTGCAGACCTGCGGCCTGTGGCCAGTGCGGCCTGAGCGGCAGCAGGTCCTGGGCAGGGGCTGGCGGGCCGTGCTGTCGCTCACGCCCCCTGTCGCTCACGCCTGTCGCTCACGCCCCCTGTCGCTCTCGCCCCCTGTCGCTCACGCCTCTCGTTCACACCTCTCGCTCACGCCTCTGTCGCTCACGCCCTCTCTCCTGTTGTCCGGCCGCAGCCGAGGACCTGGACCTCCTCAACGCCAGCTTCCAAGACGGAAGCCAAACCCTCTACACGTGGACGCCGGGCACGCTGCTGCACTACGGCCGCGCCGAGCTCAAGACCTCCGACCACAGGTGCGGCCCGCGCCCTGGGCTCGCGGGGGCGGCGCCGTCCCCCCGGGCGCCCTAACCCTGTCCCCCGCCCGCAGGCCCGTGGTCGCCCTCATCGACATCGACGTCTTCGAGGTGGAGGCCGAGGAGCGGCAGAGCGTGTACCGGGAGGTCCTGGCCGCGCAGGGCCCGCCGGACGCCACCGTGCTGGTGTCCGTGCCGAGCGCCGGCCCGGACGGCAGCTTCTTCGACGACGCGCTCATCGACGAGCTGCTGCAGCGGTTCGCGGGGTTCGGGGACGTCACCCTCATCAGGTGAGGGGCCTCTCCTGGGGTTTGAGTTGTGTGGATGTTATCTCCAGTCTGGGGGACGAGGCTGCAGGAACGTCAGCCCGGCCGTGTGGCTCAGGGCTGAGCGTTGCCCTAGGAACCAGGAGGTCACGGTTTCGATTCCCGGTCAGGGCACAGGCCTGGGTTGTGAGCTCAATCCCCAGTAGGGGGCGTGCAGGAGGCAGCTGATCAGTGATTCTCTCTCCTCGTTAATATTCTTATCTCCCCCTTCTTCTCTCTGAAATTGATAAAAAACATTTTTAAAGTAAAAGAAGACATTAGAGTCTTAAAAAAAAAAAAAGTAAATAAGGAAAGAACTCTGTCACCAGAAAGATCAAACTGATTCTCGCCTCTGGGCCAGAACGGGCCACCAGCTGGAGTGACAAGTCTAAACTCCCTTCCTGTGACCCTGGAACGTGGATGGCACAGATACAGGTGCACTGGACACTCATCTCAATTAGGGAAGACCCCAGAAGCTTTTCCCCGTGGAGTGAAAAGGGGAATAAAATACAGCTCTGGAAGGACCTACGTAAATAAGTCCATGAGTGTCAGAACCAGGATCCGTGGAGGTCAGACACGTGTGGGGGCACGTTGCTGCTGAAGGGCCGGACCAAGCGCTCCCCTGCCTGTGGCCACAGGTGTGGAACCGCCGTCCCAGAAAGCGGTCAGGGCGGGACGGCGTCTGAGTGCAGCCGCGGGTAGGAGGCCGCTCCCCCGCTCCCCCCCCTTTTCCCCGTCAGCAGGTGAACCTTGCAGGATGACAGGGTCCTGCAGCTTCTCGCCATTGGGCCAGAGAAGCTGGTCGCGTGGAGAGACTGGGAACCTGTCCGGCCTTTGCTTTACGCTGCAAAGTAACTGTGCACACGTCTGCTTCTGTTTTAGCCTTTTCCTCCTAATGTCCACATGCGTACTTTTGAATCCTCGTAACCTCAGTACATGTATGCGTTTTCTCTTTAAAAATCTGCAAGGATGTCTGAACTTGACCTGTGCCGTTGGGAGTGTCCCGCTCCTCAGTTTCTGCCGGGAGGACCCAGTCTGACTGCTTTCCCTTTCTGCTGGTGACGCGTCACATGCCGGGGCCTCGTCAGGCTCCTAACGCCCGTCGTCGTTGCTCTCGGGGCTCCTGTTCGGATCGCAGGCAGGGCCGTAGACAGGCAAGGCCTCCAGGTCCCCAGACGGTAAAGAGCTGTCGGTGGTCAAAGACAAGACCGGAACCTCAGGCTCTTGGGGGAGGCCGAGGTCAGTTTGACGAGCACCCCTTCTCGTTTTTGGCCAGAGGGCATTGCTTGGGGGAGTCAGCATGCCTCTCGCAGGTCTGTGTGGTCAGGATGCTCGGACTCTGTCCTGTGACTTTTTAAAAATATATATATTTTATTGATTTTTTACAGAGAGGAAGGGAGAGGGATAGAGAGTTAGAGACATCGATCAGCTGCCTCCTGCAAACACACCCCCTACTGGGAATGTGCCCGCAATCAGGGTACATGCCCTTGACTGGGATTGAACCTGGGACCCTTCAGTCCGCAGTCTGACACTCTATCCACTGAGCCAAGCCAGTAGGGCTTATTTTTATTTTTTTTAACATGTTTTATTAATTTTTACAGAGAGGAAGGGAGAGGGATAGAGAGTCAGAAACATCGATGAGAGAGAAACATCGATCAGCTGCCTCTTGCATACCCCCTACCAGGGATGTGCCCGCAACCAAGGTACATGCCCTTGACCAGAATCGAACCTGGGACCTTTCAGTCCGCAGGCCGATGCTCTATTTACTAAGCCAAACCAGTTTCAGCTTGTCCAGTAACTTACTTGCCTTGTCAGGTCACTTTGCCTTGTAAGGTCCAGCCTCAGGCCGCTGAGGGGCGGAGCGGATGAGCAGGGGTCACACGTGGCCATGACCACAGGCCATTGCTCTGGCTGCCGTTAGCCTCGGGTTTGAGCCATTTGACTTGGGATCTGTGGGGAGGAGCGCCCCCTCCAGGTCACCTACCTGCTGCGCTCTCCAGTTTGCGCTCCGGCCTCCACCAGCCCTGGTTCCTCCATCATCGCCAGACCGGTCGCTGTGCTGGTCGTGTCTGGGGTGGTCACCCTGGTGTTCATTGTTTGTTCTCTCCTGAAGGTTTGTGGACGATAAAATGTGGGTGACATTTCTGGAGGGAAGTTCCGCCCTGAGTGTGCTGGGCCTCAGTGGTAAAGAGGTAAGGAGCTTCCGCCGACTCTGAGTCCTCCGGGAACTAAGTGGCCGGGGTTATGTTTTCATACAAACGCACCAACATTGTCTAAATGCATTTCCAGTTCCGAAGGAGGAGAGGCCGTATGGAGAACTTTAGTATTGATTACTTAAGACTAGGCTTGTTTTGGTCTGTCCCTGGAAATGTTAACCATTGATGTAGATTAAGAAGAAACCATGTTTACCGTCAAATTTGATTTTAATTATTTTTATGTAAATTTTTTAAATTCTTAAATTTGAATTAGATATTCATCCGTATAGTAGGAAAGGTTTCTGCCAAATGAATCAAATGCTTTATTGACAAGAAAACAAGGAAGAAGGTACTCGATTCCTAGAAACTTGCTGAGTTGGTGTAGACAGTGTCCAGCCCCCTTTCCAGCACGGGGACGAGGAGTCCGCAGAGCACGCCTCGGCACCGCCACGACAACTGTGTCAGGCGGTCTGGCCTGCGGTCGCCTCGCAAGGCACACAGACGTCTGGCCTCTGTGCGGTGTGCCTGAGACTAACGTCCCGCTGAGTGGCCAGTGTAATTAAACATTAAAGTAATAATTCCGCGAGGTAAGTGCCATCCCAGGGAGCCCTTTGGAAATCTTTTCATTTGTGGAGAAGTCGCTGCCTGTGGTTGGACACGTCACTGTGGGGTTTGTGTCTGTGGCCTGGAGAGTTCACTTCCGCGGGGTGCGGTCCCCATTTCTCGAGGGCTTGTGGACAAACCCTACACGGCCGAGTGCGTGCTCACTCCGTGGGATGGCGAAACCCAAGCGTGTTCTCTCGTGGGCAACTTCACACGCATTTCCCGAGTGTCCAGTTCCATTACTTCCGCTCCCTGGAGAGAGCATGTCCATGCACATACATGAGCACACACACACGCACACACACACACTCACACACAGACACACATATACACACTCATACAGACACACTCACACACACAGACACACAGGCACAGACAGACCGATGTGCGCGTACATACACATACACACGCACACACTCTGTCACACACACACACACACTCACACAGACACACACACACTCACACACACCCTCACACACATCCGCGCACACACACACACACACACACACACACGCACGCTGCTGTTGCTGTAGGCTCTGTGGCGTGTTGTTTGTTTGCCCGGATGCCATGGTAACACCTGTGCAGCAGTAAGTCCGGAAGCGCCGGAAGCGCTTCAGCTTGGCCATCGGAAAGCCCAGGAGGAGCCGTCGTCCCTGTGGGTTGTGCGCTGTCCCTGCTGCGGGGCGGCTGCTGTCTCGGCCGTGACCCCTGGGTGTCATTGTCGCAGCCCCCGCTGTGTGCTGCGTCTCCCAGTGCGTCTGGTGGCCGCCGTGTCCTCGCCATCTGGACGCTTCTGACTTTTAAATGTCATCCCAGCTCTTGTCTCCTAACAGCCCCTTTCTCCTCCCACATGATGTTTAAGGGCGGCTGCTGTGTTGGCATTTCTTGTCAACTTTCGTTCCCTTTCTGAGTTTCCTTTTGCCTTTCCTTGGCAATTTCATTTCCCTTCTCTTCCTCCTGCCCCCTCTGCTCTGGCCCTCACCCTCGGTCCGGTCGTCTGTCATACTCTCAGAAACCATCCAACTTGGTCCCTTACAAGGTTTTCCAAGTTTTGTAAACTGAGTGGAGAGCGCCGGGTAACGGCCCACCTTCCTTCTGGAGCTCAGAAGCCTCCGAGCAGGAGGCGCTTGGCTGCTGTCTCCTCCGTGGCTGCTTCTCCAGGACAGCTAGTCACCATGGCGACCAGAGCCAGAGGGGGTGACCCTGCACCCCGTGCGGGGGACGCTGGCCACCTCGGAGGGCAAGGCTCTGTGTCCGGAGAAAGGGCTGAGCTGTCGCAGCGCGAGCTCCTCGCGGGAGAGGGGGGCGTGGGGACTGGTTCAAGGGCAGCGTGCGTGGAGCGGGGTGCTGCCTTGGTCTGAGGCCACGGCTGCTGTGTTCCCAGAGCTCATGTCCATGCCAGTGAGCTGCCGTCTCTGTCTCCCACGGACAGTTCCTGGGCCGGACCGTGACCATCGCCCTGAAGAGCCCGGACTGGGTCAGGGCCATGGAGGAGGAGGTCAGCCTGGAGAAGGGTGGCGTCCCGCTGCCCGCGCCCACGAGCTCCACGCTGCTGGGCGAGGACGCCGAGGTGGCGGCGGACTTCGACCTGGAAGGTTTGTTGGTGCACACGTGCTCGCGTGCCTCTGGCCACAGGGCTGCGGACGGAGAGAGGGCCTGGAGCCGTGAGCCGAGAAACACCACGTGAGGCTGAGGAAACCTCTAGAAACGGCAGAGCCCAGAGAGAGAGGAGGGGCTTAGGAATCAATCAAAGGACGACATGGCAGCAAGAGGGAGCAGCCAGTGTGTCCCGTGTTGCAGGGAGGCGATGAGAAGGGGGCAGCCTGCCCCTGAAGCAGACAGCAGAGCGGCCGGGGCCTCCTGAGAGCCGCTGGGGCGGGCCAGGTGCTGGGGAGGGGGGTGTGGGTGGAGGGGAGTGCACAAGGTCTGAGCTGCTCCTTAAAGACGTTTGGCTCAGCCCAGCCGGTGCGGCTGCGTGGTCGGTTCAGTCCTGTCTGGGGCACGGACCTCAGGTGCAGGCTCCATCCCGGCCCAGAGCCACTGGGCGTGTGCAGGAGGCGGCCAGTCGGCGTCTCTCTCTCTCTCTCTCTCTCTCTCTCTTTCTCTCTCCCTCCCCCTTTCTCCCTTTCTCTCCCTGCCCCCTCTCCCTCTTTCCCTCCTTCTCCCCCTCCCCCTTCCCTTCCCTTCCCCTCCCCTGTCCCTCCTCCTCCCTCCTTTCCATTCTCTCTAGAAATCAATGAAAAAGTATCCTCGGGTGAGGATTAAAAATTAAAGAGAACCTGGGGAGACTGAGAACCTGGGAGGTGGCGGTCAGAGGAGGTGGGGGTCTGTTATTTCAGGGGGAGTGCAGGGGGGGTTGGAGTGGAGGAGTGTTTGTGGGTGAGGACGGACCAGATCAGGGATTCAAGTTGCTGGAGGACTGTCCATATGCCTCTGGTTCCCCGAAAGACATCAGGTACAGAGCTGCTCTGTCCGCTCGCCCTGAGGGGGGTCAGTGTGGAGGAAGGGGGGTTGCAGATGGCGGCAGTGGGAGGGGGGTGGGAAGTAGATTCTGGATGGCAGGGCCGCAGAGAAACAGCCTCCAGTCCAGAGGACGCCTGCTCTGCAGCTCGGAGGAGGTGGGAGGGGGCGCCCTGCCCCACTTGGCAGCACTCAGCAGACACGGAGGCTGGAGAACCCGTTCAGTTACAGCAAGAGAGCTTGTGTGGGGCACGAGGGTTGGGGGGGGGCACTGGGAGGCTAGTGAGGGGGCGGGGCGGGTGCACTACAGCAGTGGGAAGATGGTATGTGCCCTTGACCACCACAGCAGTAGATGGGCATCTGCCCAGTGGAACGTGGAAGCCAGGCCAGCCCAGTCCAAGTCGGGTCCACGGCTGTTGCTGTGAGATGCGTTTCCTGTCTGAGTGTGTGCGCTGATGCTGGCCCCGGACCCGTACATTTCTGGGCACGCCCACATGCGTGAGCCGGGCATGGTTCCCTGGCAGATGGCACACAAGTACACGTTTCTCTGGTGCACGTGACCCCGTCGGCCAGCTTGGCGAGCGCGTGTGAGAGCCGGGCCGCGGTGACCTGCCTGTCTCCCCAGGCGACGTGGACGACTACAGCGCCGAGGTGGAGGAGGCGCTGCCGCAGCACCTGCAGCCGGCCCCCGGCTCCGGCCTCGGCTCGTCGCCCAGCTCCTCCCCGCGGACCAGCCCCTGCCAGTCGCCCACCATGTCGGAGTCCCCCCTGCCCTCCCTGCCCATCAGGCCGAGCCGGGCCGCGTCCAGGCCTCCGGGGCAGCCACCACCACAGGGTGTGTATTGTGTTCGGGTTCCGGGGCCTCCCTGGCGCCGGGGTGGGGTTCAGGGGGCCTTGAGCTCCCGGGGCGACGGTGCGGGGCTGATTGCTGAGGGTGGGCGGAGGCTCGCGTGGACGCGGGGGAGCTTTGCGGGAGCGCCCTCCGTGGAGACAACACCAGCCTTGGTCTGGTCCCCGTCCTGGGCCCGGCTGGCCCCCGTGGCAGCAGGAGCCCTGCTGGCTGCTGAGCTGCGGCCGCACGGGCCTCTGTCGTGTGAAACGGGGAGACAAAGCAAAGACCGCGTGGAAATTGCAGTCAGTCCTCCGAGGTAGGAAGGTCCATCTTTGGAAGCTGTTCTGTCTCATGAATAACGGCTGTCCACGCTGACGCCGCCTTCCCCGCCGTTAGCGTCCCCGCGTGCCCGTGCCAGCGGGTGCGGGTGGAGGTGGGCGCGCAGGGTCTGAGCTGCTCCTTAAAGACGTTCGGCTGGGCCTCGCCAGTGTGGCTGCGAGGCTGGCTCAGTTCTGGTCCAAGGCAGAACCTTCTAGCTAAGTAGGATTGAGTGAAGGCGCAGAGCAAAGCCAGCCCCTCTGCTCCTCTCTGCCGGCCAGTGGCTGCGGGGGCAGCATGGCTGCGTCCTGTGGGCTGCTCTGTCCAGGTGGGCACCTGGGGAGCGTGCACAGGAGCTGGGACAGGCACGGCTGCACTCACTGACAATGACACGCATGTCATCCTTGCTGCAGCACGGACTGAGGAAGTGACAGGATGGAGCGTGCACAGGACGGATGCAGGCTGCACTCACACTAACACGCATGTCATCTTGCTGCAGCACGGACTGAGGAAGTGACAGGATGGAGCGTGCACAGGACGGATGCAGGAAGCCTGTCCCTCGTGCTCACCCCCTCGCCCCCTGCTCTCTCCACAGGTGCTGTTCCCGCTTCTCCCGTGGACACTCCGCCGGCCCCGCAGGTCCTGGAGCCCAAGCGGCCGCCGCCTCCCCGCCCGGGGGCCCCTCCCACACGGCCAGCACCCCCGCAGCGACCGCCGCCACCTTCAGGTAACAGACCCCGTGTCCCCCGCTGGACGGAAAGCCCTGCCCGCTACTCAGAAGCTTTGCACGTCTCAGGCCTCAGCTGCTAGGTGTTACTGCCTCCCTGTCCTTGTTGCTCCTTCCTCGCTGTTCTCTGTGGAACGGGGCAGGCGGGCCGGGGGCGGGCTGCCCACTAGGCTTCCGTGGCTGCCTGTCTGCACCAGTCCGCGTCGCTGCTGCTGCTGCTGGATGTGGTGTGCTCCCTTCTGTATAGTCAGACGGAGAACATGCGTACGTACTGTGAAGCTTTACGTGATTGTGTAAAGGTTCTTATTTGTTTTTTAATATTTTTTTGTTGATTTCGGAGAGAAAGGGGGAGAGAGACATCAGTGATAAGAAAGAATCATGGATCGGCTGCCTCCTGCACGCCCCCCACTGGAATCGAACCTGGGACCCTTTAGTCCAGTGGTCACCAACCTTTCGGATCTTACAGACACCAGTGGTCCGAGGACCTCCTGTTGGCGACCGCTGCTCCAAAGGTTTCCTTAAACCAGCGATCGCCAACCTTTCGGGCCTCACATACCACCAGGGGAGGCCGACAGTTTTTAAAGAAGCACGTGTTGTGCTGGGAGTTACTGGAAGTGCTTGGTTTTGTCACGCCGAGACACTAGTCCACGGCTCCTGCTCGGGGCTCGGGGTCAGGGCTGGCGGGTCCGGCGTCTCACGCTTTGCTCTGTCGTTTCCTCTCCGCTGCGTGTCCGGGGCTCAGGGGCCAGGAGTCCTGCGCTGGCCAGGAAGGAGCTTGGAGGTAACCGTGTGTGTGTGTCATCACGTGCGCATGCCTGTGGCGTTCGGAGTCTGACCCCTGTAGCTGAGAGGCAGTAGGTTGTTGGATAAAAGCCGAAGTGGATGACATCTATGTCTCTGATGGCTCCACTCTCCCGCTCTGTTCCTGCCCAGTGAGGCCCGGGCTCGGGGTCTGAGTAACGGACGGACGGTTGCTCACCGGCCGCAGGCTCTTCCCTTGGTAAGAGGAGTCAGTGCGGCCACAAGGCTCCCCCCAGAACCACGCTGGCATCGGAGGGCCCAGCGCAGGCTGAGACCAGCCTCTTCCAGCAGCCCGCACGCACCCCGCACGCACCCCGCACGCACCCCGCACGCATCGACGGCAGGGCGGCCTGAGCGCCACTCCCGGGAGAATTGCCCTCCGGACACAGCCTGCCTTCTGCGGGCCTTGTCTTAACGTGTGGGTCTCACCCCTCCGTTTTATAAACATGAGGACAGTTTTTATTAGCAAACGAGCCACTTTGGGTTTAAATACGGCTTATTTGGTTTATGGGGAAACTCCGGAGGGAGCTCATTGAAGGTACATATCTGATCGCTAAATTGCTTCGGCATCGCGGCTGCGAAATACTGCCAGGTGGTCATCTTCCACGGACTCAGAGACATGTTCGTTTTCCTGTTTCAAACTCCTGCCTTTAGTTTTATTTCCTTGATAATTCTGTGTATATTCTCCTTCAATGAGGAAAACCAGTAGGAAGTAAATTTTTAATGAATTTGTGTAAAGGTACATCATATTACCAACTTAGAGATCCAGTTTTGTTTTTTTAAAATTGCCTCTCTTTGTAATGCTTTTGTAAGCAACGTTTATGCATTTTTTCCCTATAAACCAGTAACTCTTTTAAGGCAGTAAGCTTAGAGAAAGTCACTATAGGACTCTTAAAAGTTTTTTAGAAATAAGGAAGCAAAATGAACTTCTGAGAGACTAAGGTAGTCTCAGAAATTTAAAGAAATTCAAACTGAGTTTTTTCCGCCTGGGCCGGCAAGTTCTGGGGCCCCTCCCAGCAGTTCCACTCTGACCCTGGGGGGGGATGTGCAGGTGCAGAGCTGTCCTGGCATATGCCCCCCCCACGATCCCCCCCTCCTGCAGTGGCAGTGCAGACGGAGGGAGGGAGACGGAGTGGGCAGGCGGCTGCGCACCTGTTTGTCCTCACTGTTAGAAGGCACTTACCGCAGATGAAGAGCCTTTTTGCAAAAGGGAGTCAAACGCAGACGTCTGTCTGTGAGCCGGCCGTCGGCTCTGCTGCGGCCCTTACAGCTCCAGCTGCTGTTCTTTCTCCAGAAGGTGCTGCAGCTTCCGGTCCCGGGCAGCCCTCAGCCTCAGCCCCTCCAGTGCAGGCCAGCTCTCTGCCTCAGCCTCGGCCCCTCCAGTGCAGGCCAGCCCTCTGCCTCAGCCTCGGCCCCTCCAGTGCAGGCCAGCCAGTCCTCCGCCTCAGCCCCTCCAGTGCAGGCCAGCCCTCTGCCTCAGCCTCGGCCCCTCCAGTGCAGGCCAGCCCTCTGCCTCAGCCTCGGCCCCTCCAGTGCAGGCCAGCCAGCCCTCCGCCTCAGCCCCTCCAGTGCAGGCCAGCCAGCGCGGTGCCCCCCTGTGCCCCTCGGCGCCTCCTTCCCTACGTTCTGTGTGCCCATTTCCGGTGGGCACCCTTCCTTTCCTCTGACTCCTGTGCGTGTCATGCTGTTCTATTTCACATTCGCTCAGGGTGTGGAGTTACTGTGCAATGTCACTTTAAGAAAAACACTTCCAGAATCCCCGTCAGAGCAAGTCAGATGTTTAGAAACGTTCTGTTCCAACCCTGAGCTTTTAATAATTGTAGGTAAGGCCTGTTGATTCAGGTCCAGGAATTACCTGTGAGTGACTTCACATCACAGTCTGTCTGTAACGGGGCCGAACTAAACCTGCTTAAAAGACGGTTCGGAGGAAGGCAGTCACTGAGGGCTGACGTGTCCCACAGAGCAGCGTCCTTTCCAAAGAGTCACCTGAGCTCTGCCTCCACCCTCCACCCCGGTTGGGGGGGCACTTCTCCCCGGAGGCACATGCTCAGCGAGGAGGCCGCCTGCCTTCGCCTTAGCCGGGGGATTGTTCCGGAAACCCACAGGCTCCTCCCGGGCTGTCCAGCAGGACGCCCGCGTGTGCTCGGAGCTCTGTCAGCGGGGCTGTGTGCTCGGAGCCTGGGGGCATTCAGGACCGAAGCGTTATCCAAACCCACGTCCCTGTTACCACGAGCTCCGTTCCCGAGGGCAGAGACAGCGCCCCGCCCGGCCATGTGCCGCTGTTCACTTACGACTGGTTTCTCTTTCGCTCAGTATCTTGCTCTCTCTCTTCTAATGGCACCCCCATAATTCGGATGTTGGTTGGCTTGAAGTTGTCCCAGAGGCTTCTTACACTATCTTCAAATTTTTGGATTCTTTTTTTTTTTCTTTTTCTTTTCCGATTGAATGTTTTTTGCTTCTTTGTATTTCATATCTTTGACTTGATTCTTGCATTCCTCTAGTCTGCGCTTAGGTGTCTGAATGATATTTTTTATTTCAGTCAGTATATGTTTAATTTCTAGTTGGTCCTTTTTCATGTTCTCAAGGGTCTCACTAAATTTACTGGCCTTTTCTAGGAAATTCTTGAAAAACCTTACAACCGTGGATTTGAACTCTATATCCAGTCTTTTGCTTTACTCTATTTCTTTCGTCTGTGATCTATTTCTTTGTCTTCGCATTTTCACTGCTTCCTTGAGTTAGTAGAGTAGCTTGTGTGGTAGGTGTCCTTTAGGGGACAGTGGCTCAGCCTCCCCAGTTGCCTGAGGTGGACACTCTTGGTGCAACCCTTTATGGGCTGTGTGTACAGCCTTGTAGTTAAGCCTTGATTGTTGTTAGTATCACTGGGAGGAATTGGCCTCCAGGCCAGTTGGCTGGGAGGATCAGCTGTGTCTATGCTGGGAGAACTTCTGTGCTGGAGACAGTCTTATGAGATAAGACTTGCAAAATTGCAAAAGCCTCTGTGCTCAGCTTGGTTGGGGAGGAGTCTCAGGGCTGAGCAGACAGCCTTGGCTTCCTGTCAGCCCTGCCCTATGAGGCCCCTGGGTCTCAGTGTCCCTTGGTAATCGCAGCAAGCACCTCTGAGAGAGTTTCACCCGCTGCCAGACAGTCCAATTTCCCCCCCAATGAATCTGAATTCCCAGATTCTCGCCTAGAACTGGAGTTCAGCGCAGTCGGAAGCTTCCGTGTTCCTCCCACTAGAGAAAGCCAGCGGCTCAGCACTCAGTCCCCTCTGCGCGCACACCTCCAGACCTCTGCCTTTCGCGGCTCCCCTGAGTTTGCATGCAATCCTCTCATTTCCTGACATCCAGTTTTCCCCGTATGAGTCTGGGTCCTCAGGGTCTCGCCTGGAACTGGGGTTCAGTGCAGTCGGGAACTTCTGTTTCCCTCCCGCCAGAGAAAGCCAGCCGGGCTCTCAGCACCCGTCCTCTCCACACACGTCTCTGAACCTCGGCCATTTGCAGCTCCTCTGTGTCTCCATGTGCCCCTCTCTTTCCTTCCAGTTGTAGAATTTCCACTCAGCCAGCTTTCCTGTGGTTCTGGATGATGCCCATTCTGTCTGTCAGTTGTAGTTTTGATGTTGTGTGAGGCAACAGTTTAGTTCACCTATGCAGCCATCTTGGTTTCTAAGTGCGTGGTTTCCTGTTTCTGTTTAAATTTCAGATGCGTGTGTGATGGCTGTTCCAAGTCGCAGTCAGCCTTCCCCTCCAGCAGGACTCGCGGGCCCAGTACCTGCCGGACACGGCATGCCCAGACCGGTAGGCAGCTCCTGCCAGGGGCGGGAGGTCTGGGTTCGAGGTCCCAGGGTGCTTCCAGCCACAGGGTTACCATCAAGGTGTCTGCCTCTGGGCGGGAGTGTGCGGACAGCTCTCCTCCTTCCGGAGGGGTGGGTGAGGATGTAGCCGCCCTTCGATAAGAGGGGTTTTACCGTCCACCATTGTAGTGAGATTTCAGGAAAAGGAGTCGTGTTAGGGTGGTTCTCACCGTGTGTCAGAGCGGCCGGGGCTGGCCCAGTGCGCTCACCAGCCTTCCCTTCCTCGCGAGTTGTCCCCCGTTCACCCGGAGAAAACGCTCTCGGGATGGGAGCCGTGTAACGAAGAAGGAGGGAGGTGGACAGTGGTCAGGGGCCCGGCCCGCGGGAGCCCTCAGCGGAGAGCGGACCGGACCTGTTACAGTAACTAGACGTTAACAAGCCACGTCCAGTTTCTCATCAGGCTTCTCCCAGAACTCCTAAGCTAGAGATTTCTGTCTTTTCTCTTGTGGCTCTACTTACCCTCCAGCCTAAACGTCACTCTCACGTCGGTGGGACCTGGCCAGACTCCTCGCCCGCTCTCCTGTTCTCACTGACTCTATCACACACACCCCTCTCAGATCGGTGTGGAACGTTCTTGGTGAGGGTTTAAAAAGGGCTGTTCCTCACCAGTGGATCTAACTGAGCAGCTCAGTAGTCACGGGGGAGCGCTTCCTGTAGAGGGCCCCCAGGAAGGCCCCTGAGCGTTTGTTAAATCAGTGTCGGCTGACTCCGAGGCGCCAGGCAGAGCTGCATCTTGGAAACACATCCACCAAGAAGGCTGGACGTGTTATCAGTACTGACTCTTAACTCTGCTCCAGGTATCGGGAGGAGGGCCTTGAAATGCAGATTCAGCCGAGCCCCGAGCCCTGGGAATGAATAGGGCCTGGGCCTACTCAAGCTCCTTTGATCCTAAGTTTTTTTCCGGTGAAACCTCTTTTTATTTTTGTATAAATAAACACGCTGCTGTTGGGTTTGAATTCATGTCTCTCCGTCAGAGAGAACAGAGATGGTGAGACAGGAATTCAAACCCAACAGCAGCGTGTTTGTTTATAAAAAAATTAAAAGGGGATTTCACCCGAAAAAACTTAGATCAAAGGAACTTAAGGGGGTCCAGACCCTACTCATTCCCTCATTCCCGGCTCGGCTGAATCTACATTTCAAGGCCCTCCCCCAACACCTGGAGCAAAGTTAAGTAAGAGTCAGTACTGATAAGGCGTCCAGCCTTCTTGGTGGATGTGTTTCCAAGACACGGCTCTGCCTGGCACCTCGGATTCAGCTGACCCACTCTCTTTCCACGCTGGACGTGGGAAGGAGAGAAAAACCCACATTTTCTTCTGGGCTAGAACCAAGGCTCACTTCGGTTGGGTTTGCAGAAGCCCCTTCCTCAGCGCAGTCTCTGTGCCTGCCGGTCCCGGGGCAGGGCCTGGGGAGGGACCCCTGTGGCTGTCGCCTGCAGGTGGGCCTGGCTCTGATCTCCGGCTTTGTGAAGCCCAGCCATGCCTGCTCCCCACTTAAAATAGAGGCGAGAAGCCATGTCTGCCGCCGAGGGGCACCTTGAAGATGAAATGCCTCCATGAGCTCCATCCACACAGCGCTGGCTGGTCATTGTCACCTGGGAAACAGCTCGGGGGCGGCTGTAAACCAGAGCAGCCAGCCTGCCTGGAGGGGGACTCGGGGAAGGAGGAGCAGAGGAAGGAGAGGAGCTGCAGGGGAAGGAGGAGGAGAGGAAGGAGAGGAGCTGCAGGGGAAGGAGGAGCAGAGGAAGGAGAGGAGCTGCAGGGGAAGGAGGAGCAGAGGAAGGAGAGGAGCTGCAGGGGAAGGAGGAGCAGAGGAAGGAGAGGAGCTGCAGGGGAAGGAGGAGCAGAGGAAGGAGAGGAGCTGCAGGGGAAGGAGGAGCAGAGGAAGGAGAGGAGCTGCAGGGCCGGGTGTCCTGAGAGCAGCGAGTGTCTGAGCTGATGCCAGTGCTTCCTTCCCGCAGACCATCCCGCCCCGCGCCGGTGTGATCAGCGCCCCGCAGAGCCAGGCCCGGGCGTCCGCGGGGCCTGCTGGGCGGCCGGCTGTTGAGAGCCAGGCCCGAGCCTGCGAAGTCCCCAGAGGTAGGCACGGCCTCGGCGTGAAGAGGGTTCACACGGCTCCCGGGACACGCCTGACTAGGAACATGCTTTCCAGGTTCCCCTCTGCTTCCTGAGCCCCTGAAGCCTCAGGCCGCCCCGCCTGCTCCGAAGATGCAGGAGCCCCTCGTCCCCACGGCGGCCCTGCCGCCTCAGCCCGCCCCCCAGCCCGGCCTGGAGACGCCGCCCCAGCCCCCGCCGCGGAGCAGGTCCTCCCACAGCCTGCCCTCTGAGCCCTCGGCGCAGCCGCAGGTGAGTGCGTGGCGGCCTCTGGGCATGCTCGACTCCGTTAGCACACAGCCTGCCGGCTCGGCTGTCTCTCTCTCAGCCGGAATAGCCCCTTAACACACGACTCCGGCCAGCGAGTGCCCTGGGACATCTGAGACTGGTCGCGGAACAGACGGTGCAGGGTTTGCCTTCTGGTGAGCCTGTTGCTAGATCCGGTGTCTGGGAGGCGCTGCAGTGGGCGCGTCAGGGCCTCCCCGGGGCCTGTGGGCTTCCAACGTACCTGTTGTCCTGCGATTTCCGGGGGCAGTGAGCGAGTCAGGGTGGACGGCATGTGGGTTTCCCATTGGCTTGGGCTCTCAGTCCCCAGAGAGGCCATGGCGCGGGGTTTGCGCCCCTAGAACACTCCTGCTGCTGCTGCCCGGTTCGCTGTGGGGGCCCGGGTTCCAGGGAGCCGAGACCGTTGTCCTGTTGGGGTTTGAGTGGCGGGTGTGGCAGCAGGCCTCGTCACCAAGGCAACCCCGTCCGACTCTGCCCTGCGTAGAGCACGCGGGAGGCATGCCCTGGCCTGGTGGGCCGAGGGGGTGAGAGGGTGCGAGCAGCGCAGGGACCCGCGGGTGCCCGCAGGGACCCGCAGCGACAGCTGATGTGTCCACCGTGGTCACCGTAACGCGAGCAGTCACGCGAGTTGAATCATTGTGTTTTCATTTGGGTGCTGTTTTCCTTGGTGTTTCTGATAGCTCTTCAGAAAAATGACTAGAATGAAGTTTATATTTAGTAAGCGCGTTTTTGTTATGTGGCCTTACGTCTTATTTTATCCTAAGGCGTTAGCTGGAAAAGACCATCAAGGCCAAAGAAATGTGTCCGGTTGTAAGTCTGCTCTTAAACCTCGGGGCGGTCCCAAGGTCAGAGCTGCCACGTGCTGGCCCTGTCCCGTCAGCACACGTGTGAGTGGTGTTTGCACTGTCCTCACAGCCGTCCGGGTGCGTCCGCCTCGTGGGCAGAAGTGAAGTTTATGCTTCTACACAGTGAAACGAACAGTAAAGGAAACGTACTGTCAGCAATCGCATACTCAGACCAGGGGTCACGCATGTAAAAGCTGAAGCAGGACATGCAATCAGGGGAGGAACGTGTGCTCTTACTCTGGCTTACGCCTCCCCGTGGGCTGTGGCTTTTGGTTCAGAAAAGAGGGCCTGCAGACCCTGTGGGGGCGTGAGTGTTGCCGTCTCTGCTGAGAGCGGCGCTGGGCCCTGCTCCGTCTCCCGGCTCGTCCCCCCGGAGCTGGGCCCTGTTCCGTCTCCCGGCTCGTCCCCCCGGAGCTGGGCCCTGTTCCGTCTCCCGGCTCGTCCCCCCGGAGCTGGGCCCTGTTCCGTCTCCCGGCTCGTCCCCCCGGAGCTGGCACGGTCTCAGGACAGAGCGTCAGCCCTTCCGGAGCGAAGCGAGTTCCTCCTGAGCTCCGTGACGGTTCAGGCTCTTGGTCAGCGTGAGAGGAGGTCCGGCGGCAGGTGCTGGCTCCGTGGTCACGCCCGCGGTGCCCTGGGCTCGGCCTCTGTGCGTGCCGGGGGCCGGTGGCGGTGGAGCTGGCCTCCCGCTCTGACCCGGTTCCGCTCACGGCCGCAGAGCCGGCCACACGTAGGTGAGGCCTCGCCCGGGGCAGACGTCAGGGAGGGCCGGTCTCAGCAGAAGGCCGTCTTGTGACCAGGGGACAGGAGGCGAGGCCGTTGCCTGCGCCCTCCTCACCGTCTGACCGTTCTCAGCGGGTGGCGGTGGGGCGGCCGCGCGCTGTGGGGCCTGGAGACCGTGATCCGGAATCTTGTGTTTGGTTCCTCAGGAAATGTCTGAGACGCTTTTTTCTTTCTTTTTTAATATATTTTATTGGTTTTCACAGAGAGGAAGGGGGAGGGTTAGAGAGTTAGGAACATCGATGAGAGAAACATCCATCAGCTGCCTCCTGCACGCCCCCAACTGGGGATGCGCCCGCAACCAAGGTACGTGCCCTTGACAGGAATCGAACCTGGGACCCTTGAGTCCGCAGGCCAACGCTCTACCCACTGAGCCACGCCGGTGAGGGCCAAGACGTTTGTTTTAAGTTCTAAGTGTTCTCTCTGCCTCCGTCTTTGATGTCTAACTCCTGTGAACACTACATACACAGACACACCTTTTTTTTAAGTTTCTGGTAATGAAAACGTATTTTATTATCAATGGATGATATATACGTATATGTATTTTTAAATGTCTTCGTTGATTTTTAGAGAGAGGCAGGGAGAGGGAGAGAGAGAAACACTGATGTCACGGATGGAGTGCCTACCGTCCTGGGCACGTGCCCCGACCGGGAATCGAACCGGTGACCTTTCAGTGTGAGGGACAATGCCCAACCAGCCGGGCCACACCGCTGGGCCACCCGCCGGGGTGAGGGTCCTGCTCTCTGTAGACTGTCCCGTGGGGGCTCACAGAGCCCATAACTTCAAAACCTCCTGCAGCGGCTATAGTTTAAAAGGATGTGATTTTAAAATACAACATATTTTAAAAGAAGGAGAAAATTACAACATATTTGGTATTTTGATAATATGAAATAGTCTTAGGATTGAACATTTGGTAACTTTCATGTCTTTATTAATTCTGCCCCAAGTCTGCAAAGTCTCTGAAACACAGAAGCACACGTGAGCCCGGCTGCGTGGCTCAGTGTGACCTATGACCCAGGAGGTCACAGTCCATCCCCAGTGGGGGGCGTGCGGGAGGCAGCCGGTCAGTGATTCTCTCTCCTCTCCTCGTTGAGTCCGGGGGTCGGGGGGCAAGTGAGGGTGGGCACGCAAACATTTCATCCATGATGGGCTGCTTAGCATATTTTAGAGCTTTGGAAACCTCTTTGGATTGTCATTTTTGGAGTAAATTTGAAATACGTCGGTCAGTAATCCAGCTCAGATAAGGATTAACTTTGAGCCCTAATCCAGCAACACGTTTTGTTGGAAATGACGAAGTAAGGTGGAACTGTTGCTTGGACTCACGCTCTGACCTGCCCACGGTGCCCCGGGAACTCACGCTGCGGGGAGCCGGGCGCGGGGAGAGCCACGGCGGGCTGCGCGGGCTCGGCGCTCCTAACTCCTGTGCTGTCTGTTCCTCTCTCCAAGCAGGAGCGGCCGTCAGGGTAACAGGTATCGATCTTTCTCTTCCCGCTTCTCACCTGTCGCAGCGCATGGATGTATGGGCCCTCCGCATCATACATCTGAGTCTCACCCGCGTCTAAGCCACCTGCCGCATTATTAATAAGCTCCGTTCTCATATCATCAAACCTGCTTTTTTTCCTTAGTGTTTTGAATTTTTAGGAACCATTTTAGTTGTTCTTGTTTATGCTTTATAACGTTTTGGTTTTTTTAATGAAAATTAACAAAACTGAAACTTGTAACTTCAATAAGGTAAGCTTTATATATATGAAAGTCTATTTGGCAAAACTAAATTGATTCTTGGCAGAATTAATTCTTTTCTTGGGTTTCTTTTGGAAAATTGTTTTTCAAATAATTTTAGCTGCAAGATTGTTTTTAGTGAGGAAGACTCGGTGGGTTAGAAATAGAAGCCAGTTTCATATCAGGGCTGCGTAAGGTCCCTCCAGCGCCTCTCTCTGCAAACACGCCCTTCCGTGTCCCCTGCCCCCCCCCCCCCCCGTGGGTCTGCATGGACCGTGGTGTCTCCATGGAGACCGGCCCGCGCCCGCTCCGTTCTGTTGTGCTCACCACAGACAGCCCAGGCGTGTTGGCACATGGAGTTGACGGACTTGATGATGTCTCTGAAGCAGTTCCCAGGCATGAGCCAGCTTCCCTCGAGTGACTCAGAGTACAGCTCAGAGTCAGACATGTTTACGCTCATTTCCTACAAGTGTATTGTCCATTGTTAGAAGAAAAACACACTTATTTGTTCAAGTGCAAAGTACGCTGCAGGCCGATTGGACGAGACACTCACATCCATGCAGTGGCCGCTTAGCACCCGTCCCTCCTCCCTCCGGAGGCGCTGGCCCCGGCCCCGGCCCGGGGGCATCGAGGGGGGCTGCCACCCTGGTCTGCAGGCCCATGGCGTCCAGGTGTCGGCCTGACAGCCAAGTTCGTGTTGGCAGCGCTCCCCGGTGTTCCTTCACGCATCCTGAGCTAGAGCCCTCTCCTCTCCAGCCCGGAGGCTTGTTAAGTTATTGTTAAATGAGGCGCTGGCAGCGAGTCGTCCGCCTCGTCTTCAGATTAAAACAGAGTTCCCGGGCGCTGCTCCGGCCCCTGCTCCCTCCCGCTGCCTGCGCCCAGGCCGAGCGGCCACGGTGCACTGACGCCGCGGACGCTGACCTCCCCCGGGCGCAGACGGCACGTGCCAGGCCCGGGCACCACGCCGGGCGCAGCGGCGGTGGTCATGCAGTTACCGTACCGAGTAGACGGTGGGCTTTAAAAGTAACGGGTGTGAGGGCATCGCTGCTGATGGTTGCCAAGCACAGCCGGGCACTCGGGGACGTTTTAACCGGACGAGGCGGGTCATTAGGGAGCCGTCTGTCACTCACAGCTGCTGCTGCAGGGGAGGACCAAGTGCACCCCAGAAGCAGAGGCGGCGGGCACCCGTTCCCCAGGGGAAGGCAGGGCGCGAGGTCATGTGAGCAGGCAGTGCCCGGGAGCTCACGCTCCTCCCCACACGCCGTTTCCCCGGCGCGGGAGCTGTCACCGGGCACGGCCGTAAGAAGGAGACCACGTCGCCGTCCCGGGCGGGGCTCGGCATCAGCAGGCTCCCCGTCCCGTGTGTGCTGACGCCCCAGAGACCTGGGCCTGAGCAGCACCCGATCGCTAGTTCCCGACGAGTCCATGCCCCAAGTCAGTGCCCGCATGAGCGAAATTGGCTCTGTTTAATGATGGGTTTACTTGGCCGGGAGTTTTTCCAGCGTAAGATTTTAGCTGTTTTATCCTACCCCCCCCCCCCCCCGAGTGCCAGGGACACCAGGCGCTTCCTGTGTCTGTCTGTGCCCGCCAGCCGGAGCGGGGGAGGAAGCAGCTCGGGGTGTGGGCAGGAAGGTGTCCCCGAAGGCTGTTTCTGACCGCGTGCTGCTCTCTCCAGGCGAACCCCAACGGCGTCCCCGCCAGACCGGAACCGGCCTCGAAGAGCGACCCGTTTGAAGACCTGTCCCTTCGTCTGCTCGCCCTGCCGCAGGCCCCGCCGCCCGCGCCCTCCGCCCCCGTTCTCGCCCCGGGCCCCGCGGGGGTGGCCCCCCTGCCCGCTGCCACCCAGAGCACCACCAGCCTTTTCCGCTCCGAGAGCTGCATGCCGGCCCTGCCTCCGCTTCCCGCTCGGAGCAGGTCCCAGGAGAACGCTCCGAACCCGAACCCGAACCCGTTCGCCCCGACTGTCCCCGGCACAGACCTCCTCGCCGACGGGACGAACCCGTTCAGAGCCCCGTCCAGGGACGAAGAGGCGGCCACCTGGCCCTTAGAGTCCGTCCCCCGAGCTCCCTTCGCTCCTCCCAACAGCTTTCAGGACGGCTCTCTGCTGCAGGCCCCGGCCGCAGTGAGCACCAGCCCCCCCAGGGGCTGGGTGACCTTCGAGGAAGAGGACTTTGGGGCGAGCGCGAAGCCGAAGGCGGCTTGTCCGGGTTCCCTGGGCCCTTGGCCGGGCCCGTCCTCCGGCCCCGGCGTGCCCTTGGGCGATGACTGGGATAAGGGGACAGGTGTCCCCCCCTGTGTGCCCTCCCGGAGGCCGCCCCCGCCTCCCGGTTCGGCGCTCCCCGCAGGCCCCGCCCCTCCGGCCGACCCCTTCACCGCGCTGGCCCCGGTGGCTCCCGCTCAGGACCCCACGGAGAGATAGCCCCCGGCCACCGTGCCCGTGGGCAGAGCGAGCCGGCGGCGTCACTCGGTGCGTGCAATAGTCCCGTCCCGCTGACGCCGGAGACACCTCGTGTGCAGAGTCGGAGTATGTGTATATTGGAAATAGGGAAACCCTTCTCATTGCTCACTGGCCTGGTGTGTTTCTGTTGGGGGAGCTGAGAGCCGTGGCCACAAAAAGTGCTCAAACCTACTCTGGAATGGAGACCCCACTCAGACCTTCGCGAGTCTCCACAGCACCTCGGGGAGCCCCAGCGCTCCCGCCCGCCTGGCTGTGCGCTCGCGGGCGGCCACAGAGCGCGGTCCGCTGGCGCTGGAACGGGAGAGGCATGCTCTAAAGGAACACACGTGCACACACGTGTGATGTATGCACGCACACATTCTAACACTCGTCACCTAACTCCAGGGCGTGACCCAGACCAAATCTGTATCTAAAGGTTCCGAGAGTTCTTTTCAGTATTTCATTAGCAAAAGGACAGCTGGCAGTGAAGTTGGACATTTCTTTTTCTTTCCAAAACTAGAATAACCCTCACTCCTAAAACAGCGTGCGTGCATACCCACCCCTCGGCACTCTCCACCCAGGCCCCCGGCAGCGGGAGGCACATGTGTCAGTCCCCGTCCTGCAGACGCTCCCGCCCTTTCCGAGGAGCAGGCGGCGTGTGTGTCTGCAAGGCACGTGCGTGGGTTCAGTGAGAAATTCAGCACCAAGTGTCCTCTCTCTGCACACGAAGGTGTGTGCTGTCCGCTCCCTCCTCCTCCTCCTCCTCCTCCTCCTCCTCCTCCGGTCTGCTGCTCTGCCTCTGGGGCTTCCTTAGCGGGGAGGGCAGCTGGGGGGGGGGGGGGCGCTCCCCACGGGGTCTCCCCTGCAGGTCTGCTCTCCCTGCAGAGGCTGCGGCCCCGGGGGCACTGTGGGAAGCGTTCTGGGCCCTCCAGGCGGCAGATTCCCTCCCCTGCTTTGCTGCATCCGCCAACCCCGCTTTTCATAGTCTGTGAAGTCCACGGGGTTTTTACTGAGTGTAGTGCTCTGATGTCATTAAGTAATCCCCGTCAGAAAACCCTCGGGTTGTAAATTTAAGCTTGACAGTCATCTGTACCCAGTAAGACGCTCCTTTCTGCGAAGCCTTGTGTATGGCCACCGAACCCCGAGTCCTTGAACCCGTGCCTCGGGGGCGAGCAGGAAGCAGGGTCGGTGGAGAGAGAGTGGGAAAAGCACAGAACTGCATTGCACTTAGCCCACAAAGCAAACCCCTAGGGAAAGTGCTTCCCCAAAGCTTAAGTGTTACCAGCGTCCGCTATTTATAGACGCCGTCCTGTTAACAGCCAGTCCTGTGAGCTCTGCTGTGCTCTGCGAGGCTCCCAGCGTTCCAGCATCAGTGTCTCTCCAGCGGCCGTGTTCCTCTCAGCCGGATGCTTCACATGCCAACTGACTTTGTCCAAACTGTGGCTTCGGCGTCCGTGTGATCGGTGTGTGGCATTTGCTCTCTGTCGGCTAAACAGTTGCTTAGGACAGCGGCTCTGGGAGCAGTCTCCGGCCGGCGAGCCCACAGTACCGCCTTGAGCCGCAGGGGCTCCATCCGGGGACTGTTGGGCAGGTTGCTGAGTGCACAAAGCCACGGGAGTTACAGGTACGCTGCCGGCACCTGGCCGGTGTCCTGCGTCTTCCTGAAGCGTTCGCCAGTTCCAGTGGGAGCAGAGCAGAGTTTAGACATGAGGAGCTCTGTGAACTCTTTGTCCTCCATAGTAGGTTGCTGTTTACATGTGAGAACTTGACTGCTTATGTGGCACACGATATTTATAACTGTACTTTATAGAAGTCTATTCCAGTCAGTGGTATGCGTTCTGGACATCCCCTGTGAAATGTGCTCTCCTGTGAAATAAATAGACCTTCACCACCACATCGGCTACGTTGCTCAGAAGGGAAGGCCTTTTCTCAGCTGTCTTCCTTGACCTTTCCTTGACATGTACAAGTTAGCAGCTTTGGGGATTAACTCTTGTTGTCAAATCAGGTATTTTATTTATTTTTTCAAATATATTTTTATTCATTTTTTATTTTTATTTTTACATAGAGGGAGGAGGAGAGAGAGTTAGAAACATACATGGAAGAGAAACATCGAACAGCTGCCTCCTGCACACCCCCTACTGGGGATGTGCCCGCAACCAAGGTACATGCCCTTGACCGGAATCGAACCGGGGACCTTGCAGTCCGTGGACCGACGCTCTATCCACTGAGCCAAACCGGTTAGGGCGTCAAATCCGGTATTTTAATTCAAGATCTTTTTTCATCCATTTTACTTCTCAATACTCTAAGAAGAAAGATACTGAGATTAGCGATCACCACCAAGAAGCCGTGCACTTCCTCTGTAGTTTTATGGTAATGTGAGATAGATATGCAGTTATAAGAAGTAAGAGGTCCCAGGGACCTTTACCCAGTTGTCCCCAGTGGATGCATTTTGCAAGACTAGTAAGTACAAGTACCACAGCCAGGGCATGACATGGAGACAGAACATTCTCATCTCTGCCAAGGTCCTCCTTCCCGCTGCCCTTCCTCACTCCCTCCCCTCCCATCACCCCTTCCCTTGTCCGAAACTCCGGTGACCACTCGTCTATTCTCCATTTCCGTTATTTTGCCACAGAGAGCGGTCTGCTGGCGGGGATTTCATATAAAGGGATCCCCCACAAGAATTTCAGATAAAGGGATCCTGGCCAGCGTGCGTGGCTCAGTGGTTGGGCATCGACCTATGAACCAGGAGGTCACGGCTGGAGTCCTGGTCAGGACACGTAGCTGGACTGCGGGCTTGATCCCCGGTGTTGTGTGTGCAGGAGGCAGCCGACCCGTGATTCCCTCTCGTCATCGGTGTTCCTCCCTCCCTCCCTCCTCCTCTGAAATAAAAATACACTTTTAAAAATAAAGACCTGGATTCCTATGGTATGTAACCTTTTGGAGACGGCTTTTCTGCCCAGCACAATTCTCTGGAGATTCCTCCAGGGTGTGTACCAACAGTCACTTTTATTGCCGGGAGGGTTTCCCTGGAGAACTGGGCCTTCCCAATAAGGAGAGGCATTTGCAATATGAGGGCACCGCACCTCCTGCCCCCGCAGCGCCAGGGCCGGAGGGAGGTGCACACTCTCTCCTGGGTCCAGCGCTTGGCGGCCGGGCCTGGCCAGCAGCCTTCCCCCGCCCCCTGGCTGGGGCGTTCCTAGGCTGGCTGTCACCCCGCCCCTCGGCCCCCGGCCCCCAGCTGCTAGGGTGCTGATGGGCAAGAGCCCAAGGTGGGGATGAACTTGGCGGTGCTTGAAATATTCACGTCAGGTCTTGGTGGAGTGGCCGCTCCCGGGAGGAAACCAGGGCGAGCATGTGGTCAGGGACTCGGCAAACGTCTCCACGTTTAAGGTGAGCCTCGGCCTCCGACAGAAGCCCCCCCCGCGCCCGCCTGGGTCCCTCGCTCCCTATTGGAGTTCGCTGATCCGGGCTGGGCTGTTCCTCTCCGTCTACGGCATACGCACTGCAAGGCCACAAAAAACACATTAAAAATAATAAACTGCCAGACCACGGGACCAGGACCTCCCGGCTGGAGATTGGGGCGGCAGCCCCTTGGGATGCGGGGACGTGCGGGTCGGGGGCGTCCGAGGCGGACACGTCCCCCGGCCCCGGTAGCCCCGGACCAGCGGAGGGTCACCCACCGGAGCTGCGACCCGAGCACACTTCCCGAGCGGCCAGACCGGAAGCATAGGGGCGTTCCCGGAAGTGGGCACTGCAGGAGGCGGAAGTGCTGACACCGGGGCACGAGGACTCTGTCGCGGGGCCTACGCCCATGTGCGTTCCCCGCCCGCTCCGACCCCACAGCCTCCGCCCGCCCGCCCGCCCGTCCTCCCGGGTGGACTCGGCCAGGCCAGTGGACTGGGCGACCCGCTGCCTCCGCGGCTCCGTCTGCTGGGAGCGTTGCCCGGACAACAGTCACTTCCGGAGGCGGGGCGAGCCCGCGGGCTGGTCGGGCCGGGGGTCCGTGCGAGTCTCGGCGGTGGCACCTGCCCCTCCCAACCCTCCTCCCTCCTCTTCCACAGACGCTGTGTTTCTTCGTTGCTCCTGGCAACAGTCACTTCCGGGAGCGAGTGCTGTTCTCGCGCCCCCGGGTTCCGGCCGTAGCGGCGGTTAGTCGGCGGCGGTGGTCCCCGCGGGGCGGAGGGGTCGCCATGGTGCTGCTGCACGTGAAGCGGGGCGACGAGAGCCAGTTCCTGCTGCAGGCGCCGGGCAGCGCGGAGCTGGGGGAGCTCACGGAGCAGGTGGCCCGCGTCTACAATGCGCGGCTCAAGGTGCAGCGCCTCTGCTCAGGTGAGGCCTGCGGGAGGGAGCGAGGGGCCTGCGGGAGGGAATGGGGGGGGGGGGGGCTGCGGGAGGGACCAGGGGCCTAGGCGCAGGGGGAGGGGCGCAGAAGTCAAGTTTGTACAGATGAGCCGTAGCCGGGCTTGAAATGGGGGTCACCAACGATGCATGGAGAGCCGGGGGCCGAGGAGTGTCTCCAGTCAGGATTGGGGCGTTGCGGGGAGCCCCCTGGAGCTTCCGGGTGGAGAGGGGAGAGCGCCAGGGGGACCCCAGAGACGGGGCGAGCGCTGGCGTTTAAAAAGAGTGGCCGGTGCTGGAGACCCCCGAGTGGAGCGCTTTGCGGGGGGGACCCCTGCCCTGGCCGCCCTCCGGGCTGAGAGCCAGCGCCAGGGTCCTCCCCCGCCACCCCGACGCGCCGCCCGGCCCCAGGCGCCTGGTTCTCCGAGGCACTGGCCCTGCTTTCGCCACCCCTAAGGCGTCCACCAGCCTCGGGGGGACCCTGAGCGATTGAAGTGTGGCCCGAGCGGTGTTTTAAGTGCGTTTCACTTTAGTTGCATCTGAACAGTCCCCGCAGCCAGAGCTGCCTTCCAGGCAGGCGGCTCAGTGTTTGTTAATGAAGCCTCGAGCCCCCGGAGGCGGGGGGGGGGGGGGGGGGGGGCGGGGGGGGGGCGGGGGTGGGGGTCGGGACGGACCCCTGACCGAGGGGCGTGCAGGTGTCAGTGGCGATGGCGAACCGGTGTCTTTCTTTCCCGTTTGTAAGAAATGGAGGACTTGGCGGAGCACGGCGTCTTCCTGCCCCCCAACATGCAAGGCCTGACGGATGAGCAGATCGAGGAGCTGAAGCTCAGGGACGAGTGGGGCGACAAGTGCGTGCCCAGCGGGGGCGCCGTGTTCAAAAAGGACGACGTAGGGCGCAGGAACGGCCACGGTAACCGCTCCCCCGCTCCGCGCCTGACCCCTGGCCGACCCCCGGCCGACCCCCGGCCTGAGCGAGCTGCTCGGTCAAGAGCGAGCTCAGCGTTTCTGTGAAGTCGGGGAGCGCTGACCCGAGGGGTGAGGGGTGCTCTGGGTGAGCTGGCTTTAACGTGTCGGGTGAGCTGTGTGACGTTGCCGTTTTTGTGGGGCACAGTGGTTGAAAATTGGCGATTTCATATGGTGCAGCCTGAGCATCAAAGGGTTTTGTTACGATGGGCAGAACCGGCTTCACGCAGAGGTTTGTGGGAAAGAGGCGGTGACGGCAGCTCGGAGTCCCCCTGGGTCTCCGTCACCCTCTGGGGTGCACCCAGGGGAGGAGCTGCGGTCTGGAGGATGAGGGGCGGTGGCTCCTCTGACGCTCGTCCCTCTGCACCCGCGCAGCAGCAGCGACATCATTGTCATCAACAGTCACCCACGTGTCTGCTGTGCCCCACACCGCGAGGGCACAGAGATCCTGCGTGTCCTGCACGCTCCCCTAGGCGTGTGCTTTTCACTTCCTGTGTGAGCACGCGCACTGGGCATAATAGAATTTCAGCACTTCCTGCGCCTCCACCTGAAAGTGGCTGTATTCGGGGGGGAGGGGGTTCCTCTTCTTCCCACGTCCAGCGTGGAAAGAAGAGTGGGTTCAGTTACTGAGTAGAGGGGCTGGGGTTTGAAAAATAATAGAAAGAATAGACGACACAGAAGTAGAAAATAAAGCTGGGGCTGGGTGGAATCTCTGGTCTCTGATGGATGAGGAGGAACAGATAGAAAGGGGAGGACGTGGAACAATTGGAAGGGCCGGAATACAGAGTTCCAGCAAATGGACCAAATGTGGGGTGCAAACAGGCACAGTTAGGCCTCCGGCACCCAGTGGCCCCCAAAGGCACTGTCTCAGTTCCTGCCTGGGGCAGCCGGCCAGCCCGTGGCCACGCACACCCCTGCTTGCCCCCCCTCTCTGTTTGTTTAGACTAAAACAGGAAGGGGTTTCACGTGAAAAGACCTAAAATCAAAGGAGCTTAAGTGGGCCCAGGCCCCACTCATTCCCTCATTCCCGGGGCTCGGCTAAATCCACATCTCAAGGCCCTCTCCCCGACACTTGGGGCAAAGTTAAGAGTCAGCCCTGATAACGCATCCAGCCCTTTTGGTGGATGTGTTTCCAAGCCGCGGCTCTGCCTGGCGCCTCGGAGTCAGCTGACACCGATTTAGAGAATGCTCCGGTGCCCTCCCTGGGGGCCCTCCACATGGCTACTTGTCTTCCGTGCCTGCTCTGCCTGACCTCGCTCTCGGCCGGAGAGACTGCTTTCTGGAGGAGCTGCAGGACAGAGTTCTGAGTGTCAGGATCCCTGTGATTGGCACTGTCCCCCAGGACGAAGGGTCTGGCCTTGCCCATCGCCCTTGGGCCTGGACGTGCCGTCTACATTGTTTTTGCTTCTACACTTTCAGGTTCGGGTCTTTCCCTGTCGGGCTGAGCAGCTCTGGGCGCCGGGCCAGCCCCGCCGCAGCTGCGTCTGTTCAGTGGTACTGGGGCGCCCCCCCTGTCTCAGCAGCGCCTGTGGGTGCTGTGACGCTGCCGCCCGCTGAGCGGGGACGGGAGCCGGCCACATGCGGCTGAAACGTGTGTGGGGCGCCCGCCCGGTCTGCACGGCCGGCCGTCTGTCCCCCGAGGCCGGCTTCGTCTCAGGTCGTCGCTGGCGGCTGGGGCGCGGAGTGTTCACGGCGTGTCTCCCCCGCCCCCCGCCTCTGTAGCCCCCAATGACAAGATGAAGGAAGTCCTGAAGAAGACGATCGAAGAGGCCAAAGCCATGATCTCCAAGGTGAGCCGGTCCGTGAGCCCGAGTCCCAGTCCCTGCCCCCGCCTCCCTCTTCCGCTGCTTTAGCTCCGGGCGAGGGGGGGCCCTGGCTTCCCCCGGGCTGTGCCCTCCGCCCCCCTCCATCCCCACAGTCAGCAGGATGCCCGCTCCGGGGACAGAGCTGGGAGCCGGCGGCCAGCCCCGCGCGGACCGTCGCTCGGCCCAGGAGCCGACAGAGGCGGGGCCGATGGGCTGTGTCGTAACCGCTGCCGCTTTCAGAAACAAGTGGAGGCCGGGGTCTGCGTTACCATGGAGATGGTGAAGGACGCCCTGGACCAGCTCCGGGGGGCGGTGATGATTGTGTACCCCATGGGCTTGCCGCCCTACGACCCCATCCGGATGGAGTTTGAAAATAAGGAGGACTTGTCGGGCACGCAGGTGAGTGGCTCAGCCCGCGCGCTCACCCTGAGCGGCCCAGGCTTCCCCCCTCCTCCGGGGCTTTCTCCGGAGGGGAGTTCTGCACTGGGGGGGGGGCGCGCGGAGCGGGGCTACAGGGTGGTGATGGCCGAGGGCGTGGCGCACCGACCGGAGGCTTGGCCGGCTGCCCCCCAGGCAGGAGCTGAGACAGTGCCTTTGGGGGCCACAAGGGCCAGAGCCCTAACTGCCTGTTTGCACCCCACGTTTTGGTCCCTTTGCTGTGGCTTTGTGTTCCCGCCCATCCGCTTGTCCCATGTCCTCCTCTGTCTGTCTCGTTCCTCCTCCTCCTGGGGGAGAACGTTCCCTAGCGCCTCCCACGGGGGCAGGCAGGCAGCCCATTGGGTCACAGTGAGGACCCGGCGGGCCCGGTCACCTCAGTTTATCCCGAGGGACCGCACGTTACGGACGAGGGTGGACAGGACAGGCTGGCCCGCTCCCCTGGCAGGGAGTGCAGTCAGGGCGGAGCCGACACCGGAGGGGCCACCCACCCTGAGCTGGGAGTCCGTGGCCCCGCAGGGTCCGGGCAGGAGGGCCGGTCCTGGAAGCTGGCCCCACGCTCACAGGCCCCGGCCTGGCTCCCGGCATGGGGTGCGAAGTGGAGGGGGGCATAGGGGACCCCGTGCAGGCCCGGCCCGGCTCTCAGCACGGGGGTGGGGAGTAGGGGTAGGGGGTTTTAGGGGACCCCGTGCAGGCCCGGCCCGGCTCTCAGCACGGGGGTGGGGAGTAGGGGTAGGGGGTTTTGGGGGACCCCGTGCAGGCCCGGCCCGGCTCTCAGCAGGGGGGTGGGGAGTAGGGGTAGGGGGCTATAGGGGACCCCGTGCAGGCCCGGCCCGGCTCTCAGCACGGGGGTGGGGAGTAGGGGTAGGGGGTTTTAGGGGACCCCGTGCAGGCCCGGCCCGGCTCTCAGCACGGGGGTGGGGAGTAGGGGTAGGGTGTTTTGGGGGACCCCGTGCAGGCCCGGCCCGGCTCTCAGCACGGGGGTGGGGAGTAGGGGTAGGGGGCTATAGGGGACCCCGTGCAGGCCCGGCCCGGCTCTCAGCACGGGGGTGGGGAGTAGGGGTAGGGGGTTTTGGGGGACCCCGTGCAGGCCCGGCCCGGCTCTCAGCACGGGGGTGGGGAGTAGGGGTAGGGGTTTTAGGGGACCCCGTGCAGGCCCGGCCCGGCTGTCAGCACGGGGGTGGGGAGTAGGGGTAGGGGGTTTTGGGGGACCCCGTGCAGGCCCGGCCCGGCTGTCAGCACGGGGGTGGGGAGTAGGGGTAGGGGGTTTTAGGGGACCCCGTGCAGGCCCGGCCCGGCTCTCAGCACGGGGGCGGGGGGACGCAGGCGGCGCTGAGCGTGATCGCGGAGCCGGAGGCGCAGCTGTGGTGGGCGGCCAAGGAGCTGCGGCGGGCGAGGAGGCTGGCCGACTACGTGGGCAGCAACGACAAGACCAAGATCGTCGTCAAGATCCAGCAGGTGAGGCGGCCCCCGTTCCTGCCCACCCCCCGGCCGACCCCCCTCGGGACAGGCCCCTGCCGACCCCCGGCCGACCCCCCTCGGGACAGGCCCCTGCCGACCTCCGGCCGACCCCCCTCGGGACAGGCCCCTGCCGACCCCCGGCCGACCCCCCTCGGGACAGGCCCCTGCCGACCTCCGGCCGACCCCCCTCGGGACAGGCCCCTCAGAGCCCCTGAGGCCGCGGCTGGGCCTGCCCTGAAACCTCAGTCCCAGCCCGGCGAGGGGGTGTGTCCGCGGGCACAGGGGCTGCCCCAGTCCCCGCACGGAGACCCCGCTGCCCTGACGGTCTGGCCTGGGGGGGGAGCTCGGCCTGCGGACTGAAGGGTCCCGGGTTCGATTCCGGTCAGGACACACATCGGGGTTGCAGGCTCGATCCCCATGTGGGGTGTGCAGGAGGCAGCCGGTCGGTGACTCTCTCATGGATGTTTACCCTCTCCCTTCCTCCCTGAAGTCCGTAAAGAATATGGATGTTTTAAAAGAACGAGGGCTGCAGTCGGTGGACGTGTTTCTCGAATGCCCAGCCCCCATGCTGCGTGCGGGGAGGAGGGTGGCGGGTGCCCGAGGGCTCCGGCTGCAGGTGCGGCCGGGCCCCCAGCCATTGGCTCCCTGCCCGCCCTGGTCCGCCCCCCACGGGCCAGGCCGGGACGCGCGGCCGACCGTCCCCTCTGCAGCCTAACGGCGCTCTGTCCTCCAGCGGGGCCAGGGCGCGCCCGCCCGGGAGCCGGTCCTCAGCAGCGAGGAGCAGAAGCAGCTGATGCTGTTCTACCACCGCCGCCAGGAGGAGCTCAAGGTGCGGGAGCCGTGTCCACGCACACGCATGCACATGTGTACACATACATGCACACGTACACCCCCCGCTTCCTCCAGGGCTCAGCAGTGCTGCAGGGGCTTTCCAGAGCTTCGGCCTCTGCTGGGCTGTGGGTCCCGCCCGGCGCACACGTGCGCGCGCGCACACACACACACACACGTGTGCACACACACCCGGGTCAGTCTGGAAGCGTCCCGTGGGGCTGGAGGAGGTGAGAGTTCGTCTTCATCTCCTCGTGTTGCAAAAGCTTCCGGAAGCAACTTCCTCAGTGGACGTTCCTTTCCAGAAGCTGGAGGAAAACGAGGACGACGCGTGTCTGAACTCCCCGTGGGCCGACAACACGGCCCTGAAGAGGCACTTCCAGGGCGTGCGGGACATCCGGTGGCGGCCACGCTGAGCCCGCTCTCCTCTGCGGCCCACGGTAACCATAGCAACAGCGATGCCCTCGGGAGAGACGTTGGGATTTCGGGTTTCCTAGTTTCCGAGTTTGAGGTTTTACGATACGATTTATTAAAGGACAGAGAACCGAGCACGTCCTCCGAGAGTCCGCCTGCGTTCTTGCCCTGTGGTTTGGTTTGCGTCTGAGGGCCTCCTGTGGCTGATACTGAGCCCCCCCCCTCCGTCCGGCCTGCTGGTGTGCGCACTCGGGGAGCTCAGCGCCGGTGGCCGCTAGAGGGCGCCGTCGCCTGCCCGTTTCCTCGGGCCTGCGGTCCCGACTGGGCCGGCAGTGAAGCTCACCTCCGGGCTGAGGCGCCACCAGATGGAGGGGCAGGTGCAGTCTGGCCTGGAACCTGATGAGTCCCAGGCGGTGTCTGCCCTCCCAGCACAGCTCAGCTCCCTGCTCCTCCTCCCTGCTCCTCCCTCCTGTTCTCCCCTCTGCTCCCCACTCCCTGCCTCCCCTCATGTTCCCCCCTCCCTGCTCTCCCCTCTGCTCCCTGCTCCCCACTCCTGTTCCCCTCCTGCTCCTGCTCCCTGCTCCTCCCTCCTGTTCTCCCCTCTGCTCCCCACTCCCTGCCTCCCCTCATGTTCCCCCCTCCCTGCTCTCCCCTCTGCTCCCTGCTCCCCCCTCCTGTTCTCCCCTCCCTGCTCTCCCCTCTGCTCCCTGCTTCCCACTCCTGTTCCCCTCCTGCTCCCCCTCTGCTCCCCACTCCCTGCTCTCCCCTCTGCTCCCTGCTTCCCACTCCTGTTCCCCTCCTGCTCCTGCTCCCTGCTCCCCCCTCCTGTTCTCCCCTCCCTGCTCTCCCCTCTGCTCTCCACTCCCTGCCCCCCACTCCTGTTCCCCCCTCCCTGCTTTCCCCTCTGCTCTCCCTCCCTGCTTCCCCTCCAGTCCCCCCTTTCCTGCTCCTCCCTCCTGTTCTCCCCTCCCTGCTCTTCCCTCTGCTCTCCATTCCCTGCTCCCCACTCCTGTTCCCCCCCCTGCTCCCTGCTCCCTGCTCCCTGCTCCCCACTCCTGTTCCCTGCTCTCCCCTCTGTTCCCCACTCCCTGCACTCAGCCACCTGAACAGAGGTTCACCTTTTCTTGCGACCGATCAAGTTCAGGTTCAAGCTCAGAAAGTGTTTGGGTTCTGGGGCACCTTACATGGAACTGAAGGAAATACGATTTAAGTTATTGAACATAAGGTTTTCAGAGTCTGTGTTGATGGGACTTAGGAACCAGTGAGTGTGTCTAGAAACAAACATCGCAGGTCGACTCCTGGCAGGCACGTCGGGCTGTCAGCGTCCAGCGGCGCCCCCTGCCGGGGGCTCGCTCCGGGCGGGGACGCGGGAGCTCCGGCCTCCATGGGCCCGGCCTGCGGGCGCTGAGACGGCAGCCGCCGAGACTGGGGCGACCGGCTGCCAGTCACACCGGCCCGGGCGGGGCTGGGTGGGTGAGAGCCTGTCTGGGGAACGAGCCTCAGGGGAGCCGCAGAGGAAGTGGCCCAAGAGCCGGAGCGGCCGGGCCGTCGGGCGGAAGACATTCTCGCCGGCGTGGGCAGCGGCACTTCCTGCGCAGACCTGGCCCTCGGCCGCCGAGCGGACCAGGTTCCCCCACGTGGAGCCCGTCCCTCCCGGGCCGCACGGAGCACCCCGCCCGCCTGCTTCACTGCTGCCCTCCCCACCCCCCGCGGCTGGACACCCCGCTGCCTGCTCCCCGGGTGCAGCCTCTGCCGAGGGGCAGCCATTTCTGGGCTCCCAGCACCGGGCACTCCGGGCCCACTCTGCCCACCGCCCGGAGCTGCACGGCGAGCGAGAGCCGGAGACGGGAGACCCGACGCCATCGGGGAGGGTGGGGGCGACACCGGGCCCCAGGCCCCTGAAGCCCCCGCAGGAGCGGCTGTGGCGGGAGGGAGTCAGGCCACGGTGGGCTCACGAACACGGACTCCGAGAGACGACGGCACCACGGACTCGAGGACCGGCCGTTGGTGACGAGCCCGGAATGGCGCAGAGCTTGGGGGAGGGGCTCTGCTCTCCCCGGAGCGGGTGAAGGCTCCAGACTCAGACCCTGGTCCCACCCAGCGCTCAGCACCCCGGTCCCACACCTGCTGCAGCTGAACTCTCCAGAGAGAAAGCGGGGCACCAAGGGGCCACCCAGTCACTGGGCCATGCGCCTCCCCGGGGCCAAGGCGGGAGCCGAACTGGGCGGCCCCTCACGCAAACCCACAGCGCCCCCTGCAGGGGCCACCCACAGCTGACCACAGCACAGCGGGGGTTTGGGGATGAGGGAGCTGACACGCATGGGCACACACATGCACACCCCCACCACAGACACTGCCATGCACACACATGTGCACACGTGCATGCACACACGTGCACAGAGATACATACACACGTGGGAACACACACACATGCTCTCACACATGCACACTCCCCCATCACAGATACTGCCATGCACATGCACACACATAGTGCACAGATGCACACACGTGCACGCAGAGATGTGTGCACCCATGGGGACATGCACACATGTGTACACAGATGCATGCACACGTGGGAACGTGCACACACGTGTGCACACACAGAGATGCATGCGTGCACACTGAGATGCACACACAGAGACCTGTGCTCTGCTTGTCCCTCAACAGCTGCCGAGGGCGGGGAAGGGACTGACACTGAGCAGTGACAGGAGCCCTTCCCGCGGCCGCAGCCGGCGGAGCGGACACTGGGACGGCCGGGCCGGAATGTGAAGGCGTTGATGGATCCTCCCGCCGCCCCCACGAGGCACCTGTGTGAGAGGCGGTCACACCGCAGGCTGCACTCAGGGCACAAGTGACAACTAGCGACACCCCTCCCCCCAGCAGAGTCACAGGTGCGAGCCGGGACCCCCCGGGGCGAGGCCCGCAGACCCCTGTCAGGTCTCTCATGTTCCCACCAGCCCAGCACACATACCCCCCAGGCGCCTCCGTCACCCCACTCTGTGTCCGGTCACCTCCCGCCTCCACCCCCCCCCCCCCCCCGCCTCCACCCGCAGAAGAGGCCAAGCCTCGGGCTGGAAGGTGGGTCACACCCTGGCGCTCGGCCCCACTGGTTTTGCTGAAACGAATCCCCTCTGGGTTTCGGCCGAGCCTTCAGGTGAGTTGCCGTCCAGGTCGCCTCCTCTCCCTCCTCTCGTTCTTCTTTTAAAGGATTAACTGTGATGGGGGGGCTGCTGTCAGCAGGCTGAGGAGGGGGAGGAGAGGGGACAGAGGGACACTGCTGCTGTCGGGGGAGGCTGAGGCCGGCTGTTTGTGGGGTGACCTCTGTGCCCTGCGGGCCTGGCCGACACCACGAGGCTGGGGTAGAGTCAGCACCCCCTCCCCCCCCCCACCCCGCACAGCCCCCTCCCCCTCCCACCGTGCCGGCCTGAGAGTCCCTGTGGCCACAGGGACTGGGCATCCTCGTGGGGGCCCCCATGATGTGACCAGTGCTCCCCAAACCCTGCCCCGGCCCAGGTGACTGAGGTCCCTGTCCGTTCAGCTTCTCGGGCATCACACCAGGCTGCCCGCAGGCCAAGTGGGGGGGTCCGGAGGCTCGAGAGATACTCCTGCTTCCAACCCCGTTCCCCCACCCCGTTCCCCCAGCCCCTGTTCCCCCACCCCGTTCCCCAGCCCCCGTTCCCACACCCCGTTCCCCCACCCCCGTTCCCCCACCCCCGTTCCCCCAGCGGGGCCGCACCCGCCGCCTCTTATCCATTTCAGAGAGGAAGGGAGCGGGAGAGAGAGAGGCATCAATGACGAGAGAGAATCATTGATTGGCTGCCTCCCGCACGCCCCGCACCGGGGAGCGAGCCCACAACCGGGTCTGCGCCCCGACCTGGAACCGGACCCTGACCTCCTGGGTCATAGGTCGCCGCTCGGCCCCGGAGCCCCCCCGCCGGGCTGATTTGCACTTTTTATTCAATAACCTGACTTCAGGCACCTGTTTCCTCACAGGACTTCTCCCCGAGCAGCGGGGCCCCCTCTATACGTCTGCCGCGGGAGCTGAGCGGTGCAGGCCCCACGCGGGGAGCAGGATCCCCTGGGCTCCCCCCCCTCTCCCCCTTCCCCCCTCCCCCCCCCACCTCCCCCCCTCTCCTCCCCGTTCCCATCAGGGGCGGGGCCTCAGGAAGGAAGTGCAGCCCCAGCCCAGGGCACTCCCTGGTTGGCAGGTTCTTGGCGGGTCAGCCACACGTCCCCTCAGTCATTGTCCACCACGTTCCCCTCCGCCGTCGGGGACACAGCCCCCCCCACCCCCGCGTTTTCCGGGCCGGGCTGCTGAGTCACCGGCGGGCGCAGCCCCTCCTCACCCGCCGCCTTCGCCTCTGAAACCAGAGGAAACGACTCTGTTTTTCTTTCCCCGAAAGGACTCCGCACTGGGACGGGGAAGGAGCTGGAATCGGCACTGGCTGTCGGAAGTGACCGGCTTTCCTCTCTTTGTCCGAGTCCAGCCCTCGAGTCCGCGGCCAGGCGGCCACCTCATTCGCCCGAGATAGTCCCCCGGATCTGCCCCGCCCAATGGGGAGCGGCCGGCCTGGTGGGGTCCCGGCCACAGGCCCGAGAAGGGCAGCTGCGGGCAGGCGTCCGGGCCTGGCATCTGTTCACAGTGACGATGACCACTGCCCTCCCCCGCCCATCCTGTAGCCCGGTCCCCGCCCCCCGCACTCAGAGGGGGAAGGAAAAGAGGATCGTGTATATGTGAGCACATGTGTATGTGTTTGTGAGAGGGACTGAGTGTGCATGTGCATGTGTGTGCGTGTGTGCATGTGCGAGTGTGTGTGCATGTGAGTGCATCTCTGTGTGTGCATGTAAATGTGTGTGCATGTGTTTGTGAGAGTGTGAGTGCATGTGTGTGTAAGCATGTGTGAGTGTGCATGTGCAAGTGTGTTGTGTGTGTGTGTGAATGTGAGTGTGTGTAAGAGTGTGTGTGAGTGTGTCTGTGAGAGTGTGAGTGCATGTGTAAGCATGTGTGTGTGCGAGTGTGCATGCATGTGTGTTTGTGAGAGTGTGAGTGCATGTGTGTGTAAGCATGTGTGAGTGCGTGTGCAAGTGAGTGTGCATGCATGTGAGTGTGCATGCGTGTGTAAGCATTGAGTGTGTGCATGTGAGTGTGCATGTGTGTGTAAGCATTGAGTGTGTGCAAGTGAGTGCATGCATGTGTGTTTGTGAGAGTGTGTGCATGTGTGTGTGAGCGTGTGAGTGTGCACATGTGTGGTTGTGAGTGCGTGTGAATGTGCGTGTGTGTAAGCGTGTGTGCGTGTGAGTGTGTGTGCGTGTGAGTGTGTGTGTGTGGTTGGGGGGTTTGCAACACCCTGAAGGTAACACCCCGGTCCCGTGCACGGAGCCGCCAGGCACCCCGGTCCCCCTCCCCCCCGGCGGTCCCGCCGTCCTAACCTCGAACGAGATGGGGGGGGGGGGGCGGTTAGGCTTAAGAACACCGTGTGACGTGTGACAGTGCATTGGACGTCACTGTGCATAAATAAAGTTTTATTGGAACACGGTGGCTTTCATCCTGGGTCAGCCCGTGGGCCGCAGCGGGGTCGGCAGGCGCGCGGCCGGGACACAGACGCCGCCTCTCCTGGTCTGCCGCTGAGGAAAGACGTCCCCGCCCCCCCCATCCCGGGAGCCAGGAGGCCAGGCTCGGTTCCGGTCCGGCCCGGGCCCGGGCTCCATCCCCAGGGCGGGGCGTGCGGGATGTGTCTCTCCTTCCTCTCTGGAATCAATGAAAACGTGTTTTTGACGATCCAGCAGCGGTGCGCGGTGCGTCCCGACCATGGGGCAGCGACTTGGCGGCGTGGCGGGCGGTCGGCTCCCGGGGGGAGGGCCTGCGGCTCCGGCGCCTGCGGTCGCCGTGGGAGTGATGGCGGCACCGGGAAAGCGTGGGAACAGGCGCGTGACCGCTCCATCCGAGGGCCGGTCCCCGTGTCCACGTGTCGCAGGAATCTGAACACGCACATCAGAGACGCTGTCCAGTCGCTTAGAACGGCGCCAACACCCGGGTGTCCTTTGGGCGCGTCTGGCTTCCCAGGTCCGTCCACACGACAGAGTCTCCTTCACAGAAGGTACCAGCGAGCAGACGGCCCGGGGGCTCCTGCTCAGGGCGGGCACAGGGGGGCAGAGTGCTCCTGCTCAGGGGGACACAGGGGAACGGGGGCTCCTGCTCAGGGGAACACGGGGGAACGGGGCTCCTGCTCAGGGCGGGCACAGGGGGGCAGAGTGCTCCTGCTCAGGGGGACACAGGGGAACGGGGCTCCTGCTCAGGGGGACACAGGGGAACGGGGCTCCTGCTCAGGGGGACACAGGGGGGCAGAGTGCTCCTGCTCAGGGGGACACAGGGGGGCAGAGTGCTCCTGCTCAGGGGGACACAGGGGAACGGGGCTCCTGCTCAGGGGGACACAGGGGGGCAGAGTGCTCCTGCTCAGGGGGACACAGGGGGGCAGAGTGCTCCTGCTCAGGGGGACACAGGGGAACGGGGCTCCTGCTCAGGGGGACACAGGGGAACGGGGCTCCTGCTCAGGGGGACACAGGGGGAACGGGGCTCCTGCTCAGGGGGACACAGGGGAACGGGGCTCCTGCTCAGTGGGACACAGGGGGAACGGGGCTCCTGCTCAGGGGGACACAGGGGAACGGGGCTCCTGCTCAGGGGGACACAGGGGGAACAGGGGCTACTGCTCAGGGGGACACAGGGGGAACGGGGCTCCTGCTCAGGGGGACACAGGGGAACGGGGCTCCTGCTCAGGGGGACACAGGGGGAACGGGGCTCCTGCTCAGGGGGACACAGGGGAACGGGGCTCCTGCTCAGGGGGACACAGGGGGAACAGGGGCTACTGCTCAGGGGGACACAGAGGGAACGGGGCTCCTGCTCAGGGGGACACAGAGGGAACGGGGCTCCTGCTCAGGGGGACACAGAGGGAACGGGGCTCCTGCTCAGGGGGACACAGAGGGAACAGGGCTCCTGCTCAGGGGGACACAGGGGGAACAGGGGCTACTGCTCAGGGGGACACAGAGGGAACGGGGCTCCTGCTCAGGGGGACACAGAGGGAACGGGGCTCCTGCTCAGGGGGACACAGAGGGAACGGGGCTCCTGCTCAGGGGGACACAGAGGGAACGGGGCTCCTGCTCAGGGGGACACAAGGGGAACGGGGCTCCTGCTCAGGGGGACACACGGGGAACGGGGCTCCTGCTCAGGGGGACACAGAGGGAACGGGGCTCCTCAGGCCGGCAGCCCGGCTCCGGCTCAGAAGGGCCCCCCGCCCCGCGGCCCCGGGGCGTCCAGGCCGCTGTTCAGCCAGATCTCCCGGATGATCTGCTCGCGGCGCTCGATCCGCTCGGCCAGCTCCGCCGCCTCGAGGGCCGTGCAGGCGGGGTTTGCAGTCCTGCGGAGGCCGGCCGGCTCCCCGGACAGGCTGGAGCCCGAGTCCTCGCTCCCGGCCGCGTCCTCGCTGTCCTCGGACGCCGAGTCCCCGCCGGCCACCAGGGGCTCCCGCGCCCCCCGCAGCGCCCGCAGGTCCCGGGCGCAGGACACGCCCACCAGGGCACAGAGCGTGAGGGCCAGGCCCACGCAGACGCTGGACACGAAGAGCAGGGCCGCCCGGTCGGCGTGGGCTGTGGGGGGAGGACGGTCAGGGGCGGGGAGAGAGGGTCAGGGCGGGGAGGGCTGTGGGGAGGGGATAATCAGGGGCGGGGAGGGCGGGGAGGGCAGGACAGGTCAGGGGTGGGGAGGGCTGTGGGGAGGGGGGAGGACAGGTCAGGGGTGAGGAGGGTGAGGAAGGCGGGGGAGGGGGGAGGTAGGGGAGGGAGGACAGGGAGGGCTGTGGGGAGAGGACAGGTCAGGGGCAGGGAGGACAGGTCGGGGTGAGGAGGGTGAGGAGGGCGGGGAGGGGCGGAGAGGACGGTCAGGGTGAGGAGGTGGGGAGGGGAGAGTCTGTGGGGAGGTCCCGGAGGAGCCGGGGCAGAAGCCAGGCGGGACAGCGCCTGCGGACACGCCCCCTCTGGGACCACAGCCCCCGTGGACAGAGGAGGGTCCGGAGCACAGGTCACTGCGTGTATGTCTGCGAGAGGACGGGGCAGAGCGGCCCCCGGAGGTCAGACTCAGGGCTGCCTCTCGCTGGCCGTGCGGCTTCCCGCAGGACACACCCTCCCGGGGGCTCAGCCTCCTGGTCTGTAAAACGGGCTCCCCGCGCCCCCCCCCCCCCCCCGACTGATCGGATCGGAGAGCCAGCCGAGCGCTGCGGAGCCACACACAGCGCTCACTCGGCACCGGCCGCTCTGCGGGGGCAAACGCCGGGGAACTAACTCCCCCAGGAAGCTTAAATGTGCGTGTGAGCACCAGCGTGTGGTGTCAGCCAAGCGTCCCCGCCTGGACTGACAGAGAACAGCCGCCCAGCGCGGCTCAGTGGTGTGGGCTGCGGACACAGGGTCCCGGGTTCGGGCCGGCCGGGCGCCCGGTGCGGGCTGCAGCCGGGGGGGGGCGTGCGGGAGGCAGCGTCCACGGGATGTCCCTCTCCCCCTCGGCCCTCCTCCCGGAGACAAGGCCCCGGTGCGGCTCCCGGACAGGCAGGCGACGGGCCGTGCCCTCGCTGAGACGGCTCCGCTCTGCCGTCAGCGGCGGCGTCCCCCCGGCCCTCCCTCGAGGGGCAGATTAGCCGGGAAACCTTGGCGCCGAGCGCAGTAGCCGGTGACTCAGAGAGGGCTCTGTGTCCAGGCACGGCCTGTTCCGGGGACGGGATCCCGGCCCGGCCCTTCCCACGTCCCGGCTGGAAGTGCATTCCTCCGCCCGCGCCTGCGTTCCTGACCCAGGACGCCCCCCATGGCGTGACTCCCCCCGTTTCCCCCCCCTCCCCCCCCCTTCTCCTGTTGGGCCACTGAGCTGAGTCCGGCCTCGGGTTCCCAGATCCCAGCAGGCGGCCACGGCAGGTGTTCCCCACCGCCAGCCAGAGCCAAGAGCCGCACCCCATTCCCCACCCCCCGCCCCCCCAGCTCCCCGGGGCCCCGCCCAGACCCACCTCGGATGTAGGCGAAGGCTGCCAGGGAGCTGCTGACCATGACCCCCTGCTTCCTCGGGACCCGCGACTCCCTGGGGTCGGTGTCCACACCTGTGGGGACAGAGGTGGGCGATGAGGCGGCTGCCCCGGCCCGAGGCGGGGGGAGGGGGTGGCGGCCAGGGGCTCGCAGGCCAGAGGGTCGTGGGCTCAGTTCCCTGGGGAGGGCTTGGAGGTTGGACCCCGGCCTTGTCCCGGCCCGAGCGGGAGGCACCCAGTCGGCGTGTCTCTTACATTCGGTGTCTCTCCCTCTCTCCCCCTCTCTCTCTTCCTCCCCCTGCACTCGCCCCTCTCTCCCCTCCCTCTCTTTCTCTCTCTCTCCCTCCCTCTCTTCCTCTCTCTCTCTCTCTTCCTCTCTCTTCCTCTCTCTCTCTCTCTCTACCTTCCTCCCTCCCTCTCTTTCTTTCTCTCTCTCTCCCTCTCTCTACCTTCCTCCCTCTCTCTCTCTCTCTCTCTATCTATCTCTCTCTCTCTCCCTCTCTCTTCCTCCCTCCTTCCCTCTCTCCCTTCATCCCTCCCTCCCTCTATCTTTCTCCCTCTCTCCCTCCTCTCCCTCCCTCCTTCCCTCCCCCAGGACTCTCCCCCTCTCTCCCCTCCCTCTCTTTTTTCTCTCTCTCTCCCTCCCTCTCTCTCTCTCTCTCTACCTTCCTCCCTCCCTCTCTTTCTCTCTCTCTCTCTCTCTCTCTCTCTCTCTCTCTCTCCCCCTCCCTCCCCCCGCTTCCTTCCACTCTCTAAAAACCAGTGGGGAGCTCCCTCCGGAGCTCTGTCCTGATCCGATGGGGAGACAGGGGCTCGGCCCAGGAGGCACAGGGGCCGGAGGGCCTCCGGGAGCCATCGGCGCCATCCGCCACCAACAGCCCCGCAGGGCCCGCGTGCGTTCTGGGCAGCTGTCTGTCTCCATTTCGTTTTTCTTCTGGGAAAGAGAGTGGGGTCAGGCTGAAACCGGTGTGGCTCAGTGGATAGAGCGTCGGCCTGCGGACTGAAGGGTCCCGGGTTCGATTCCGGTCAAGGGCATGGACCTTGGCTGCGGACACATCCCCAGTGGGGGCCGTGCAGGAGGCAGCTGATGGATGTTTCTCTCCCATCGATGTTTCTAACTCTGTCCCTCTCCCTTCCTCTCTGTGAAAAAATCCATAAGATATATTTTTTAAAAAAGAGAGAGAGGGAGTGGACTTATTCTGGGTGTGATTTGAAAAGAGAAAAAAGCACTGGCCCCGACTGGCCGCCTTCGCACGCCCGTGACACCCTTCCCTCCGCCCACGGCCGGCCCTGCAGAGGCCCCAGAGCCCCCACGTTACCGTGGCCGCCGTCCCCGTCCCCGTCCTCCGGCTTCAGGGAAGGGTCCCCGGCGAGGGCGGGGTCCACCGCGGCGAGGATGCCCCTGGGCACTGAGACCAGGAAGAAGGAGACGAGATTAAAAACTCAGTTCCCGCCCTGACCACCAGTGTGGCTCAGTGGATAGAGCGTCGGCCTTCGGACTGAAGGGTCCCGGGTTCGATTCCGGTCGAGGGCATGTACCTTGGCTGCGGGCACATCCCCAGTAGCGGGTGTACAGGAGGCAGCTGCTCGATGTTTCTTTCTCTCCCTCTCCCTTCCTCTCTGTAAAAAAAAATCAATAATAAAAAAACCTTTGCCTAAAAAATAAATTAATTAATAAAAACAAAATGCAAATGGCTGTGTCCCTGAGGAAGGCCTTGCGTGGCTCTGAGCCTGCAGAAGCCACGCTGAGTGCCCCCTCCAGCCCCCCCGCCCTCACCTCCAGCCTCTGCGGGTGCCGGCCTCCCGCCTCCGCCCTCCCCCTGCGTCACCGGCTGACGCCCGCAATATCTCCCGGCTGCAGACGCCACCCCCCCCCCCCCGGGAAGTCCTCCGGCCCCGAGTCCCCAGAACCCGATTCCCTGCATCTGTCCTGAGGCTGTGAGAACGGGATCCTGTGGCCATAGGAACGTCCCCGCCTCCCACCCCACCCCCGTTGGCTCAGACTGCTCCCCGGCGCCCCCCAGAGTCCTCGGCCGTCAGTCAGCGATTCGGCCCCGGAAGGACCACGGGGGCCTCCTGAGAGCGCCGGGCCACCCGGGGTTTTTATTTTTTTTTTAAATGTATTTTATTTATTTTTGCAGAGAGGAAGGCAGAGGGGGAGAGAGAGAGTCAGAAACATGGATGAGAGAGAAACACCCATCAGCCGCCTCCTGCACACCCCCCACTGGGGATGTGCCCGCAGCCAAGGTCCATGCCCTTGACTGGAATCAAACCCGGGACCTTTCAGTCCGCAGGCCGACGCTCTAGCCGCTGAGCCACACAGGTTTCGGCCACCTGGGCTTTTTAAAAATATATTTATATTTACTATTTTAGGGAGAGGGAGAGAGAAACGTCAGTGATGACAGAGAACACAGACCGGCTGCCTCCTGCACGCCCCCCACCGGGGATGGAGCCCGCAACCCGGGCCGGAGCCCGACCGGGAATCGAACCCCAGCCTCCAGGTTCCGTGGTCGCTGCCCAACCCCTGAGCCGCACCGGCCGGCTCACCCTGGGCTCTGTTCTCCTGAAACACAGCAGCCCCGCGCCCGCCCCCGCCCCCGCCCCCGCCCCCGCCCGGCGCCCGCTCACACCCAGAGCCCCCGCCCCCCCTCCTCCGGGCACGCCCGCCGCCTTTCCTTTTAAGTCTCGGACCCGGAACCTGGGCGCCGGCCCTGCCCGTGCCCCGAAGACACGAGGACAGCGTGTCCTGTCGTACTTCCCCCGGGGTCAGCGCGGGGCCTGCGGGCTCGGCCGGGGGGTGGCCGCCCCGGAACTCCTCGTTCGGGGCCTAAACGCAGGCCGGGGGGGGGGTCTCCCCCCCCCATAAACACCAGAACCTCCTCCGAGCCCGATGACATCAGCTTTCCCGCCGGCTCCCTCCCACCGCCCCCTCGGCTGCCGATCCGCTCCGAGGAGAATTTGGACCAAACCCCGAGGCTCATGTGGTGAGGGCGTCGTGAACAGCTCAGGTCCAAAAGGGCCCGGGGCTCGGGGTGACGGGGAGGCAGAGCGGCCGGGCCGGTGGGCGGGTCGCCGTGGCTGCCGGGGGAGGGGAGGGTCTTACCGCAGGCGTAGGCGACGGTGAGGTACTTCCTGGCCCCCGGCGGACAGGGGCTCCCGAAGTGCTGGCTGTCCACGAGGATCCTGCACCGCTGCTGCCCGTAGCACCGCCGGGCCAGCACGTGGGACGCCGAGTGGGACAGGCAGTCTGCGGGGGACACAGCGGCGAGAGCGTTAGGTTGCGTCCCGCACACGGGGCCCCAGGGCCCGTGCCGTGTCCTGGGGATGAGTCACTGGGCTGGTTCAGTCTCATCTGGACCGTGGCTCTGATGACTTCCTGTCTCAGGAAGACCCCCCAGAGGGCCACGGGCCACGGAGGGTCTGCCCCCAGAGGGCCACGGGCCACGGAGGGTCTGCCCCCAGAGGGCCACGGGCCACGGAGGATCTGCCCCCAGAGGGCCACGGGCCACGGAGGATCTGCCCCCAGAGGGCCACGGAGAAGCAGGCCCCCAGAGGGCCATGGGCCACGGAGAAGCAGGCCCCCAGCGTGAGCGATGTACCACGAAAGAGCAGGCCCCCGGAGGTCCACCTTCCACAGAGGAGCAGGCCCCCAGCGTGGGCCACGTGGGGAGGTGCCGGCTTCCCGGGCGGCTGCGTCCTCCGTTTCACGGGGCCCACGCCTCCACTCGGCACGCTCCGGGCCCCACACGCTCTGTAACCGGCTCTGCACCCAACGGGCAAAGTCGGCACAGCCTGGAGCGAAGGTTCTGTTCCATTTGTGCCCCCGAGCATGCTGGGAACCATGTGCCGTTTCCGCTGAGAACGGTTCCCTCCACACACGTGAGCCCGTGAGGACTGGACGACGCCCCTCTTTAAAAACACCCGTTTTTACTGATCTCAGAGCGGAAGGCAGAGGGAGAGAGAGACACGTCCACGAGAGAGAACCGTGGACCGGCCGCCTCCCGCACGCCCCCCCGGGGATCAGCCCGCAATCCGGGCCTGTGCCCCGACCGGAATCGAACCCGGACCTCCTGGTCACAGGTCAGTGCTCAGCCGCTGAGCCAGGCGGCCGGGGCTGCTTTAAAACTGTCTCCTTCGAACCAGCCGAGCCCGGGTGTGTCCGCCGAGTCAGAACGGTGCCTGGCCTCTTCCCGAACCCACCCGGGTCCTCTCTGCCCAGGGAGAACCCACTGGTCCCCACGGCGACCGGGGGCAGAACTGCCTCGCTGGGCACACCGTCCCCGCTCCGCCCGCCGCGTGGCTCAGCGACCACGACTCTCCCCCCTCCTTCCTCTCTGACACAGTAAACACGTGTTTTAAGAATATTTTTTTAAAAAATAAAGTGATATATCCCTCCCAGCCCGGTTCCGTGCGCCCCCCGCCCCTGCATGTGATGACGGCCCCCCCGCGTGACGGCGAGGGGCCCCCGAATTCGATGGCGAACGGGCGGCCTCGTCGGCTCTGTGTCCTGGCTGCTGCTGGGCGCGGCAGGCGGGCCCCTCCAGGCCCTGCGGGCACCCGGGTGACGGGCGGCTGCTCGCCAGGCTGCTTGGCAGCAGGAGCCGGGCTCGACCCGCGGGCAGGGCCGGGCCTGCCCACCCTCCCCGGCCGCCCTCCGCCGGCCTCCCGGGCGGGGCTCCGTCCTCAGTGAGGAAACGGCAGCCCTGGAGCCTTAGAGAGGGCCCGGGCGCGGCTCCGTGGTTGACGCCGACCTGTGAGCCGGAGGTCAGGGTTCAGTTCCCGTCGGGCACAGGCCCGGGTTGTGGGCTCCATCCCCAGAAGGGGCCGTGCAGGAGGCAGCCGGTCCGTGGTTCTCTCTCATCCAAGTTCCTCTCTCTCTCCGTCTGTCTCTCTCTGTCTCTCTCTGTCTCTCCTCCCTCCTTCCGTTCTCCGAAAACCAACGGGCAGGCCCGCAGGTGGGGACCAACAGAGAGAAAGGGGGACAGAAACCGCCTCCTCGGGGGGCTCTGCTGCTCGCTCTCCCTTCCGCTGCCTGTGGGAGGCGCCCAGGAGGCCCGGTGACCGGTGACCGACCCTCAGCGGGGCCTGGACACGCCTACCCCCCCCCCCCGGCTGAGGACCAGAGTCTCACACACACTCACACACACAAACACATACACACGTACACACACACTCACACATACACACACATACACACACATACACACAAACACACACACACTCACACACACACACTCACACAAACACACACACATACACACACATACACACACATACACACAAACACACACTCACACACACACACATACACACAAACACACACACTCACACACATACACACACATACACACAAACACACACTCACACACACAAACACACACTCACACACACATACACACACATACACACACATACACACACACACACACATACACACACACACACACACACTCACACACACACACACTCACACACACAGACTCACACAAACACACACACATACACACACATACACACACACACACACACACTCACACACACACACTCACACACACAGACTCACACAAACACACACACACACAAACACACACACACACTCACACACACACAAACACACTCACACACACACACACACACAGGCCGTGGCTCGGATGTGGCCTACAGGCATATTTGACTTGGCTCACCCGGGCTCTGAAAGTTGGAACATTTCACATGAAAAGCAAACAGACATGGGTTTCCGATCTCCCAGAGGTCAGGAGCCGGCCACACCAGCCGAATCTGGCCAACATCCACCGAGCAGCCTCCGCTCTGCTGGGGGCTCAGCTCCCCCTGGGGCTCAGCTCCACCGGGGGCTTAGCAACCCCCTGGTCAGCTCCACCAGGGGTTCAGCTCCACCGGGGGTTCAGCTCCACCGGGGGCTCAGCTCCACACACACACGGCCACCGTGCGGGCCGGCCTGCCCCCTCCCGGGGAACTGGCAGGAAGGACGCAGGCACCCAGCTGCGGGGCTGCCTCCCCCGGGAGCCTCGTGCGAGGGGACTGTTCACGCCGCGAAGACAGCGCACGGCTCGGGAGAGACCGGAAGCCTCTGAGGCCACGTGCGCCCATGCCCGGGACGCGACTGATGGCACCCCACGGAGCGGATGGTACCCGCAGAGCGGACGGCACCCGCGGAGCGAGCGCTCCAGGCCGAGAGCAGGGCTGTGCCAAGGCTCTGGGGCCGGCCGAGAACTGTGTCCAGAGCCAGTGGGCGGGGCGGGGTGCCCAGGAGCAGTGGGCAGACAGGGGCCAGACCTCCGAGGGAGAGGGGATCTGAGCTCAGGGGCAGAGTGGGGAGCTCGCGCCGCAGTGATGGGTCTGATTCACGTTGAATGAAGTCGCTTAGAGGACCTGCGGGAGGGGAGAGGACTGGGCGGGCGCCCACAGACCAGCCAGGAGGGGCCGGGAAGAGACCTGAGGGGCCCGGAGCAAAGCGGGGACTGGAGACGCAGCAGGGGCGGCGCTGATGGGTGCACAGGGCCACAGAGCACGCTTTCCCGGCGGGCACGGTGAACTGTGTTTGTCAAGAAGATGAGCAGAGCCCTGACCGGTGTGGCTCAGTGGACAGAGCGTCAGCACTCGGGCTGAAGGGTCCCGGGTTCGATTCCGGTCAAGGGCATGTGCCTTGGCTGTGGGCACATCCCCAGTGGGGGGTGTGCAGGAGGCAGCTGATGGATATCTCTCTCTCGTCGATGTTTCTGACTCTCCCTCTCCCTCTCTCCGTGAAAAATCAATAAAATGTACGTTAAAAAAAGGAAAAAGAAGGCGAGCTGGTGGTTGTGAGGTGCGCCTGCCACCGGCCGTTTAAACCCGGGCCGTTTCGGGGCCGCAGAGGGAGCCCTTCTCCGCCTCAGGCAGCGGACACAGGCCGGGGCAGCCAGGGGCTCCCGGACGCTCGCTCAGGCGCCGCCAGCGAGCTGCTGAGGGGAGGGAGGCCGGGGCGTGGGACCCCGACAACAAGAGGACCTACACCCCCTCCAGGCCCATCCCTGCTCCCTGCGAGCCCCTCCCCTGCCCTGCACAGCCCCCCCCCATCCCCCTGGCCTCTCACAGAGGCGTGAGTGTGCGGGAGTAGCTGACCCTCCCTTATGTCCTGGGGTGATGGGTGGAGGGGATGGGAGGGGAGGGGAGGGCAGGGGAGGGGAGGGAAGGGGAGGCAGGAGTGGGGGTAGAAGGAGGATGTGCAGGTGTTTTCCCCTGAGACTCTTGGGGTTCAGCCTCTAGCACAGCAGCTGCGCAGGGGGCGCCCCCTCCCCCCGCAGGCCTGCCCCTTCCCGGCCACAGCTCCCCCCTCCCAGTCAGAGCCCAGAGCCGGGCTGGCCAGGCCCCTCGGACCCGGGCTGGTGTTCAGCCGGGGGTCTGCTGCCACCTCTCTGGCTGAGGAGCCGCAGCCTGTCTGCCTCCCCAGGGCCGGAGCCGCAGGTACTGGACGTGAACTCCAGCAGCAGGTGCCCCTCCAGCCGCCGAATTCTCCCGCTCCGGCCAAGAGCTTCAAACAGACGCTACCTGCGCCACTGCGGGCTGCGTGGGGTCCGAGAGGGGTTCCTCCTGGGGTTCCGCCTGGGGAACGGGCCTCCTCTCAGTGGGAAGGAGGGGAGCCCCACCTGGCTGGTGAGACTCAGGGGGTGAGTGTCCCCCTATGAACCAGGAGGCCAGGGTTCGATTCCCGGTCAGGCACAGGCCCGGGTTGTGGGCTCCCTCGCCAGTGGGGGGCGTGCGGGAGGCAGCGGGTCCCTGAGTCTCTCATCACCGACGTTTCTCTCTCCCTCTCTGAAGTGAAAACTGTGAAAAGGAAGAAATGGAGTCCCTTTTGCAGAAAGAGGTTAGATTCCCAGGTGCTGTGTCCAGCTGCTGCGTCCAGACCACGTGGGGGTCGCTGTGGGGGGCTCAGGGGCCTTGAGCAGCTCTGCCTCCGGCCACCTGGGCACAAAGGCCAGCCCAGAGCAGGGGTGCTCCCAGGGGTACCAGGGAGGGGTCCCTGTCCTGTCTCAGAGGCGGGAGGGGGGAGGGGACGATGTTCCCTGAGAGGGGGCGGGGTGCAGGACTCACTAGTCGCTCCTGAGGCACATGACGGGGTGCTCCGCACCTCTGTCCACCTGGCAGTGGGCAGCAGAGCCGAGACTTCTCCCCGACCTGAGGCAGAGCGGCCGGCTGCCCCCCTCCCCATCCCCGCCCCGGCCTGCCTGGGTGCCGTCTGACTCACACACCGCCAGCACCCACCCATCCCGGGGACGGGCGGCTCCCGGACACGGCCTGTGCCTCGGTGCCGCCTGGTGCCCGCTCTCCTGCTCTCAGGCCTCCCGGGAGCCTGCCTGGGGGCGGGGGCATTTATGGCTCTTTCTCTGGATCAGACCTGTAACTTGTGGTGAGTGTCTCTGAGGGCCATGTTCCCTCCAGGATCCGTGACTACATTATAGCAATGTATCAATTTATCGGGGAATCTGTGAATACATTGTAGCAATTTATGGGGGAGCTGGGAATACATTGTAGCAAATGATCGTGGATCCGTGAATACATTGTAGCGATTTAGCAGGGATCTGTGAATACATTGTAGCGGGTTAAGAGCTCATTGGAGATGCTGATGAATGCAGCTCAGTGCCTGGGGCATCTTAGGGTGTGGCTTCGGCCTGTTCTCTCTGGTGAGATGGGGGGGGGGCGGGAGGACGGGGGTCAGCTATCACAGGTGGGGGGGTTAAACATCACAGGTTGGGGGTCAGCCATCACAGGTGGGGGTTAACCTCTCAGGTGAGGGGTTAACCTCACAGGTGGGGGGTCAGCCATCACAGGTGGGGGTAGGGTTAATCTTAGGTGCCAGTCCATTGGGCTTTAGTGCCCAGTCGTCTGGTCAGACACATGTAGATGTTGTTGAGAAGGTACTTTTCTTGCTGATTTTGGGGTTTTTTTTAATCCTCAGTGGAGGATGTTTTCTCCATCGCTTTTTAGCGAGAGCAGAGTGGAGAGGGAGAGAGAGAGAAACACCGATGTGAGAGAGACACCAACTGGCTCCCTCTCACCTGCTCCGGCTGAGGCTGGGAGCCTGCAACCCAGGCGGGTGCCCTGCCCAGAATCGAACCCAGGACCCTTCGGCCCGCAGGCCTACACTCTACCCACTGAGCCACCCAGCCGGGGCAGGAGGCGCTTGTTGAAGCTGTGACTGAAGTCACTGCTCTCGGTTTCTGTGTGACGAGCGCTGAAGGGAGGCTCTGCCCGAAGCAGACGGCCCTGCAGGGCGGCGGGGCCTGAGAGCAGAGACCGGGCAGGGATTTCCGGAAAAGGGCGTTCTCTGGAGGCGGCAGATTGAAATCCTCTGTGGCTCCCGGCCTGGGTCCCGGGAGCCGGACCCAGAGGTGGCCACAGGCTCCTCCCGATTCCTCCCTGCCGGCCGCCCCAAGGACAGCAGACCCGCAGCCCTGACCTGTCACCCCGAGGACGTCAGACCCGCAGCCCTGATGCCTGTCCGGGGTTCCCTCGGGAGAATCCCGCCTCATCGCACCACAGAGGGACTGATGGGGGGGAGGGGGGGCAGGCCTGTCTAGACCTCGGTCTCGGCTCTGATCCGTGGGCTCCAGGGGCCGCTGCGGACTCTCCTCGCTGAGCAGCCTGGAGGGGTGAGGCTGGGTCCCTGCCCCCACCCGCCTGGGACCTGCAGCTGCTGGGGCTTCAGCTCCGCTCAGCTCAGTCAGCGCCGGAACAGCCCTCTCTGCACCCCACTCTGCCCCCACCCCCACCCCCGCGCTGTGCCCGAGCTCATCACACCTGAAACACCCCCATCAGCCCCTCCGTCTGCCCCCTCCCCGCCCTCGCCCGCGGCTGGGAGGCCGGCTCCGTGTGGATCCGTGTGGATCCGTGTGGACCCGTGTGGACCCGTGGGGGTCCCTGACCGTGCCCGTGCCCAGAGCAGGCCCTGCATTCAGCAGGCGCTCAACAGCTGCTCGGTGTGGAAGGAGGGGACCAGGGGCGGAGGCAGGGACGCGGGCGGCCGGAGGCCCTGTGCCGGGGGCTGGGACCTCCTTGCCTGACTCGCCCTCCGGCCCACCCCTGCGGGGAGCCCCACACACACAGCCGCGTGGACCTACCGAAGGGCGGCGGCCGGCTCCCCGAGGCGCACAGGCCCTCGTCCTGGGCCCGCCGGCCGAAGGCGGCCGCGTAGATGTTGAGGAACTTGGACGCGTGGCAGTGCAGCCTCAGCTCCTGGCCCTCGCACACCGTCTGGCTCTTCAGCTCGTCTGGGCAGAACAGAACCGCAGTGAGGCCCGGGGGCTGCCCTCGGGGTGCGGGGTCCCAGGCCCCCCCCTCGGGGCAGACCCTCCCCTGGCGTCCCCTCCAGGGGCCAGGCAGGAGCTGCGGCCGGCGGCCGTCCGACAGGGAGCACAGCCCGGGCTCCGGCCGCCACGCCGGGAGCGGCCAAGCCCCGTCTCACCATCCCGGATTTTTCCAGTTGTGTCTTTTATTGGGTCAAAGGTCAAATGGCTCCTTCCTCGGGCTGCCATCAGACTGTGGGGAGCTCCCGGCCTCACGGAGACACGGGGCCACGGCCGCTGGGACCCCCCTGCCCGGAGGGGGTGGAGCTTAAGCTCTCCACACAGAACACGAGGACGTGAGCTCCACCTGCACACGGAGCGGCCAGACCACACGACCTCGAACACACCGTCATCGGCCGCTCCGTGTTCATCCCGTGTAACCAAAGGCTGATCGGCACATGGCCCCCTCGACCGGGAGTTCGACCAGCAGGCAGGCAGGCCGACCGCCCATGTCCCCTCCCTCTGGCCAGGCTGGCCGGACCCCTCCCATGAACAAATTCATGCACCAGGCCGATAGATAGATAGATAAATGATAGATAGATATAGATATAGATATAGATATAGATACAGATACAGATGATATAGATATGGATATAGATATATACAGATACATATATAGATATAAAGATATAGACATAGATATAGATATAGATATACAGATACAGATATAGATATAGATAAAGATATAGATATAGATATGTAGTTATAGATGATATAGATATAGATACATAATATATAAATATAGATATAAATATAGATATACAGATACAGATATAGAAATATAGATAAAGATATAGATATAGATATAGATATAGATATAGATATAGATATGTAGTTATAGATGATATAGATATAGATACATAATATATAAATATAGATATAGATATAGACATAGATATATAGGTAGAGAGAGAGAGAGAGAGAGATGCCAGATTATTATGCGTTCAGAGATCATAAAAGTATGGCCACTCAGTGTGTGTGTGTGTGTGTGTGAGTATGTTTTTATTGATTTCAAAAAGAGGAAGGGAGAGGGAGAGAGAGGGAGAACATCCGTGGTGAGAGAGAACCACTGATCGGCTGCCTCCTGCGCGCCCCACACTGGGGTTGGAGCCCACAGCCCGGGCCTGTGCCCCGACCGGGAATCGAACCCTGACCTGCCACAATGCAGGGCAAATTCCATTTTCTGTGGCTCCTGAATTCCCTGCCTTCCTCCCCAGAACAGAGGGGCCGGCAGGGAGGCGGGCCTCCCGGTTCTCGTGTCTCGGTGCCGGTGAGCCGTGCCGGGGGAGCCCAGACACGGAGGGAGGAACCCGGTCCCACAGACCCGGCGCGCCGCGTCTGCACGGACACGCGGGGACCACAGAGAGGCCCGAGCCCCCGTGGAGGGCGCCCTCCCCCGAACTGGGGTCCTCCTGTGACGTCACGAGAGCCAGGCAGCCGTCTCCTTCCCCTGAGCAAAGAGAACAGAGTCCGGCCCCACTCGATAAAATGCACGGGTCCGAGCTGCTCGGGCCCATGGGAAACGCGAGACACGGCCCGACTTCGGGGCCGGGACCGCACCTGGCTTTCTTTTAAAAACATAGTTCTATCGGTTTCAGAGAGGAAGGGAGAGGGAGCGAGAGAGAAACATCCATGATGAGCGAGAACCACTGATCGGCTGCCTCCTGCACGCCCCCCACTGGGGATGGAGCCTGCACCCCGGGCCCGGGCTCTGACGGGGAATCGAACCCGGGACCCTTCCGTCCGCAGGCGACGCTCCATCACCGAGCCACGGGTACAGTCGGTCGGCACACACTTGCACCCGGGGCCGAACACTGGCTTCCAGCAGGAGAAACACCCAGAAATGTGAAGAATGCCTCCGGGGGCAGAGCGGGGGTTGGGGGGGTTGCTGCTCGCCAGCCCCGCCCATCTCGGCACCTGAAGGTGCTTCCAGGAATGGTCTCACTCTCCTGCGCTTCCTCCCTTTCCCTCCGGAACTTTCAAATAAGTTTTACTTTAAAGGCGCGCCTGCCCTGTTGGCCACCACCTCCCTGAAGTTCAAGGCCGTTGGTCGAGAGAGGCAGCAAAGCCGCGGGGTCTCCGGGTAACTCTACCCCCGCGGGGACGGCCCCCACAATCGCCGATGACAGGCTGGGGCCGGGTGTCCCTGACAGGCGGGGTTGGGGGAGGGGGAGAGGGACGGGGCGGGGGGGGGGGGGGGGTCGGTTCCTCGGGAATGTGCTAAGTCACCGTCCCCCGCGATGACCTTTCTGGGTTCTCACGACCTTGGGGCCCCAGACAAAACCGCTCCTTTTCTGGAGAAGGAGAGCTGGTCAGGCAGTGGGCGCGCGTGGCGAGGGCTGGCGGTGCGGGCAGCCGGCCCCTGGGGAGGAGGCGGAGCCAAGACGCTGCTCACAGGACAACAGCAGCCCAGCTGCCCGCGGGGCTCGGGGGCTGGACATCGACCCAGGAAGGAGGAGGCCAGGTCCGATCCGGTCGGGGCGCACGGCGGGGTGTGGGCTCACCCCCGTAGGGGCTGCAGGAGGCGCCATCAGTGGTCCTCTCACCACTGTTGTTCCCTCTCCCTCCCTCGTCCTTCCTCTCTGGAATCAGTGAACATATTGTTAAAAAAACACAAAGACCCCAGACCTGCCGAAACCCGAAGCCTCGCTGGAGCCACGGTTCTCTGACGGGATAAGGTCTGGGGGAGACGCCCAGGGGCCACTCGGGGAGAAGGACAGCCAGGCTGCAGCCTAGGAAGGCTTTCCAATGCGGGTACGGTCAGCACACACGGGGACACGGGGACAGTCAGCACACACGGGGACACGGGTCGGTCGGCACACACGGGGACACGGGTCCGGTCAGCACACACGGGGACACGGGTCCGGTCAGCACACACGGGGACACGGGTCCGGTCAGCACACACGGGGACACGGGTCCGGTCAGCACACACGGGGACACGGGTCCGGTCAGCACACACGGGGACACGGGTCCGGTCAGCACACACGGGGACACGGGTACGGTCAGCACACACAGGGACACACCTGTGTGTAAACTCACACTTGCACCCACGCAAACTCACACCCCAGGAAAAGCCGGGCGGAGGGGCCCATGTTCCATTCGAGTGTTCCCCGGGCCCACGCCCAGGGCAGCAGGTGGGGCCGGGAGCCCAGGCGCCGGCACTTACTGGGCTGGCACTTGAAGGACACCAGCAGGTACTTGCTGCTCCCGGGGCAGGGGTCAGGCCCGAACAGCCGGCTGTTGACCAGGAGGCGGCAGGCCCGCTGGTTCTGGCACTCGTCCAACACCTTCTGGCAGGAGAGACAGGGACAGGCTTGTGACACGGCGGCTGGCCCACCCCCGGCCGGGCTCAGGTTCAGAGCGCACAGTGGGGCCATCCCCGGCCGGGCTCAGGTTCAAGGCACACAGTGGGGCCACCCCCGGGCCGGGCTCAGGTTCAGGGCACACAGTGGGCCCACACCCAGGCTGGGCTCAGGTTCAGGGCACACAGTGGGGCCACCCCCGGCCAGGCTCAGGTTCAGGGCACACAGTGGGGCCACCCCCGGCCAGGCTCAGGTTCAGAGCGCACAGTGGGTCCACCCCCGGCCGGGCTCAGGTTCAGGGCGCACAGTGGGGCCACCCCCGGCTGGGCTCAGGGTCAGGGCGCACAGTGGGGCCACCCCCGGCTGGGCTCAGGTTCAGGGCGCACAGTGGGGCCACCCCCGGCCGGGCTCAGGTTCAGGGCGCACAGTGGGGCTACCCCCGGCCGGGCTCAGGTTCAGGGCGCACAGTGGGCCCACCCCAGGCCGGGCTCAGGTTCAGGGCGCACAGTGGGGCCACCCCCGGCCGGGCTCAGGTTCAGAGCGCACAGTGGGCCCACCCCAGGCCGGGCTCAGGTTCAGAGCACACAGTGGGCCCACACCCAGGCTGGGCTCAGGCTCGGGAGCACAGCGGGTCCAGTGGCCTCAGAGCGGCCTCGGGTCACCACCACGGAACCACTGCCCACGGGCCACGTGCTGCAGGCGGTGAGGCCGAGAGCTCTCTGGGACCAGGAAGCCGGGTCACAGCTCCTCACCCTTAGGGGCCCGGGCAGAGCTGCACGTGGGGGGCCTGAGCGATCCCACCCCAAACCCCGCCCACAGGTGGAAGGGAAATCCATTCCCACCCTGAAGAGACAGAGAGACAGTCAGAGACAGACAGAGAGACAGAGACGAAGAGAGACAGAGACACACAGAGAGACAGAGAGAGGCAAAGAGACAGAGACAGAGACAGAGAGAACCAGAGACAGAGAGACAGACTCCACCAGAGACAGAGACACACAGAGAGACAGAGACAGGCATGGAGAGGACCACGGGCCCTTCTAACCGCACGAAGCGCAGTACCTGGAAGGTGGTGGGCGCCTCGCAGGCCAGGCCGTCCCCGCCCCGGGCCGGCCGCGGGCCGCTGCAGGCGTGGCGGTCCTGCCGGTAGGAGGCGGCCTGCACGCTGATGGAGGAGTGCCGCGGGCACTGCAGGCTCAGGTGGTCGCCGTCGCAGGCGTAGGCCGTGTGGTTCTGCAGGAGTTTCGTCAGGTAGCCTGCAAGGCGGTCACCGGTTAGGGGAGCGGGGGCTCGCCGCTCCTCCCAGGTCGGGAGAAGGTCACAGGTCAGGAGGAGGGGACAGGTCGGGAGAAGGTCACAGGTCGGGAGGAGGTCACAGGTCAGGAGGAGGGCACAGGTCGAGAGGAGGCCCCAGGTCGGGAGGAGGTCACAGGTCAGGAGGAGGTCACAGGTCAGGAGGAGGTCACAGGTCAGGAGGAGGCCACAGGTCGGGAGAAGGTCACAGGTCGGGAGGAGGTCACAGGTCAGGAGGAGGGCACAGGTCAGGAGGAGGGCACAGGTCAGGAGGAGGGCACAGGTCGGGAGGAGGCCCCAGGTCGGGAGGAGGTCACAGGTCGGGAGGAGGGCACAGGTCAGGAGGAGGGCACAGGTCAGGAGGAGGTCACAGGTCGGGAGGAGGTCACAGGTCAGGAGGAGGTCACAGGTCAGGAGGAGGGCACAGGTCAGGAGGAGGGCACAGGTCGGGAGGAGGCCCCAGGTCGGGAGGAGGTCACAGGTCGGGAGGAGGGCACAGGTCAGGAGGAGGGCACAGGTCGGGAGGAGGTCACAGGTCGGGAGGAGGGCACAGGTCAGGAGGAGGGCACAGGTCGGGAGGAGGCCCCAGGTCGGGAGAAGGTCACAGGTCGGGAGGAGGGCACAGGTCGGGAGGAGGGCACAGGTCGGGAGGAGGTCACAGGTCAGGAGGAGGGCACAGGTCAGGAGGAGGGCACAGGTCGGGAGGAGGTCACAGGTCAGGAGGAGGGCACAGGTCAGGAGGAGGCCCCAGGTCGGGAGGAGGTCACAGGTCAGGAGGAGGTCACAGGTCAGGAGAAGGCCCCAGGTCGGGAGGAGGGCACAGGTCGAGAGGAGGCCCCAGGTCGGGAGGAGGGCACAGGTCGAGAGGAGGCCCCAGGTCGGGAGGAGGTCACAGGTCAGGAGGAGGTCACAGGTCAGGAGGAGGTCACAGGTTATTTACGATCAGGGCACAGGCCCAATGTGGGGCCTGCAGGAGGCAGCCAATCTATGATTCCCTCTCATCATCGCTGTTCCTCTCTCCCTCTCCCTTCCTCTCTGAAAGCAATAAAAATATATTTACACTGATAAAAGAGAAACAAGCAAATTGACCGTGCCTTCGTGACACCCACTAACCAATTAGGAGTGTGTATGCAAATTAACCCAATAAAGATGGCAGGTTAATTTGCATGTGCAGGTATGGAGCAGCCCGGGGCGGGGCTATGACGTAGGCATTCCACACCGCCCCAGCGGCTCCGGGCCCCGGGCTGGCAGCAGGGGAAGGCAGGCCCACTCTCACCCAAATCTCCATGCACCGGGCCTCTAGTAAAAATGTGTTTAAAAAATAGTGCCCCCCAAATCCACGTTGACTGGGGACCTCAGAGCATGGCCTTGTTTGGAGACAGGGCACTGAGGGTGTCACTGTTGGGGTGAGGAGGGCGGGGGAGGGGGCGGGGGGAAGTGAGGGGCCTTTACGGCCACAGGGCGGGTCTTCCAGAGGAGAGAAGACACAGAGGACGGACCGAGAGCCAGGACAGGAGCCAGCGGCCGAGGAAGCCAGGACGCGGCAGCCAGAGCCCTGGGGGACCCTCCCCAACCCCTCGGCAGCCGGCCCTGCAACCCCTGATTCAGAAGGAGCCTCTGCTCTGGGGGGGAAGGAGCTCCTGGGGCTCCCCCTCCTGGTGTGGCCCCATCACAGCCTCAGCCTCTGACATGGGCTCTGAGCACCTGGTGCTCCTCCCACTCCCCCCTCAGCCTGGGGGGGGGGAGGCCTGGGCCCAAGGGCAGAGGGTGGATAGGGTCTGGGGCCCGGGGGCAGAGGGTGGATAGGGTCTGGGGCCCGAGGGCAGAGGGTGGACAGGGCCTGGGCCCGGGGGCAGAAGGTGGACAGGGTCTGGTGCCCAGGGGCAGAGGGTGGACAGGGCCTGGGCCCAGGGGCAGAGGGTGGACAGGGTCTGGGGCCCAGGGGCAGAGGGTGGACAGGGCCTGGGCCCAGGGGCAGAAGGTGGACAGGGTCTGGTGCCCAGGGGCAGAGGGTGGACAGGGTCTGGGGCCCGGGGGCAGAGGGTGGACAGGGTCTGGCGCCCGAGGGCAGAGGGTGGACAGGGTCTGGGGCCCGAGGGCAGAGGGTGGACAGGGTCTGGGCCCAGGGGCAGAGGGTGGACAGGGTCTGGGGCCCGAGGGCAGAGGGTGGACAGGGCCTGGGCCCAGGGGCAGAGGGTGGACAGGGTCTGGTGCCCAGGGGCAGAGGGTGGACAGGGTCTGGGCCCAGGGGCAGAGGGTGGACAGGGTCTGGGGCCGGGGGCAGAGGGTGGACAGGGTCTGGGGCCGGGGGCAGAGGGTGGACAGGGTCTGGGGCCCGGGGGCAGAGGGTGGATAGGGTCTGGGGCCCGAGGGCAGAGGGTGGACAGGGTCTGGGCCCGGGGGCAGAGGGTGGATGGCCTGGGTCGAGGAATGAGGGTGGACTGCCTGGCCGGCGGGTGGCCCAGCGCCCTCTCAGGAAGGAGGAAGGAAGGTTCGGCCGGAACGTGGATGCCTTTCCTCATCCTCACACCTCAGGCCCCTGGCGAGGCGGGAGCAGAGCCAGGGACTTTCTGGGAGGCGTGGGGGGGGGGGGGGACTGGCAGCCTCGGCCCCAGGCAGTGGGGGCGGAAGGCAGGTCCAGAACCTCCTGGTTCCCACGCAGACAGCCCGGCCCTGCCCAGTCACTCCCAGTCGGTTTCACAACCTCCCAGAACCACTTCCGGTCAAAGGTGCCGTCCAGAGGGTTCCCAACCCGCCCCCCCAACACTCCCGCCCACCCCCCAACACTCCCCCACCCCCCAACACTCCCGCTCACCCCCACCCCCCAACACTCCCCACCCCCACCCCCCAACACCTCCGCCCACCCACACCCCCCACCCACACCCCCCAACACTCCTGCCCACCCCCACTCCCCAAACACGCCTGCCCACCCACCCCCAACCCGCTCCAGAAGCCACAGCGGAGGGACCGGGCGGCCCAGTGTCCAGCAGCCCACGAGTCTGAGGGTGCAGACCGGGCAAGCTCACGGCCATGGGCCTGGACACCGGCTCTCACTGCAGCCCTGGCCACGCACCGAGACCCGTCCTCAAACGGCAAAGAAGTCGGCCACTTGTCAGCTCCCTCGGGAGCTACGACAGCAGAGTGACATCAGTGGGGGGGGTCAGCATCCCACCTGTGGGGCCACCCCTCTCTCTGGGTCCCCCTCCAGGCACCAGGAGGGCCAGAGACACACCCCTGTGGCCCAGGGCTCACGGTCAGGGTCCTCCCGGGGACCACGGGGGCCCCCGGTAAAGCCAGAGCCGAGTGCCAGCTCCTCCCGGGACCCCCGCAACCGTGGCGGCCACCGCAGGGGGCTCAGGGCCGCCCGATGCTGCCCAGGCCAGCTCCCGCCTGAGCTCCCGGCCGGGTGCCCCACACGCGCTCTCTGCACACCGTCCATTAGGACTGCCTGGGCCCTGGCCGGGTGGCTGGATGGATAGAGCGTCAGCCTGCGGACCCAAGGATCCCGGGTTCGATTCCGGTCAAGGGCATGTATAGTGGCAGGCTCCTCCCGGCCCAGGTCCTGGTGGGGGCGGGTGCAGGAGGCGACCCATGGATGTGTTTCTCTCACATGGATGCTTCTCTCTCTCTCCTCCACTCTCCCTGAAATCGGTGGGAAAAGGCCCCGGGGTGAGGATCGACAACAAAACCGTCCTGTCTGGCCGAAGCCGGTGTGGCTCAGCGGATAGAGCGCCGGCCTGCAGACGGAAGGGTCCCGGGTTCGATTCCGGTCAGGGGTATGTACCTTGGTTGCGGGCACATCCCCAGTGGGAGGGGTGCAGGAGGCGGCTGATGGATGTTTCTCTCTCATCGATGTTTCTGACTCTCTCTCCCTCTCCCTTCCAATCCGTAAACAATGAATAAAATATATATTTTTTAAAAACTGTCCTCTCCGTCTCCCCAACCCCCGGGCCACTTGGAGCGGCCAGTGGACTGCACGTGACAGCCTCTTGGCCGCGGAGTGTCGGAAAGGCTGTGCGTGACTCTGGCTTGGCAGACGGTGGGCCAGGGCGGGTCGAGGGGAGGGCGGGTCTCTGGGAGGGCGGGTCATCTGCCTCTCTCCTGTCTGCCGTGTCGTCCGCCCGGAAACAGGGCAGGGCCTCCACGGGACCATCCCTTCTAACGACACGCGTGTGCGGGTCAGTGCCTGGCCCGCCCGCTCCATTCTGGGAGGAGGGGCCGTCCGGGGTCAAGCCAGCAGGCGGGTCCCCAGGTTCTCGCTGTAAACCTGGTTGGAGACTCAGGCCGATTCTTTTTTGTTTGTTTGTTTGTTTTTATTGATTTTTTACGGAGAGGAAGGGAGAACGATAGAGAGTCAGAAACATCGGTGAGAGAGAAACATCCATCATCCGCCTCCTGCACCCCCCTCCCCCACTGGGGATGTGCCCACAACCAAGGTACACGTCCCTGGCCGGAATCGAACCCGGGACCCTTCAGTCCGCAGGCCGAGGCTCTATCCGCTGAGCCACACCGGCTGGAGCCAGGAGTCCTTTTTTTTTTTTTTTTTTTTAAGGCAGATGAAGGCTCTTTGGGAAACAGACCCCTAAGAATAGCAGGGGCTCCTCTCTGTCCTCAGACAGATGTGGGCAGTGATTTCGGGTCAGCACCCCTCCCACATCCAGCAAAACCCATTTCCCCAGCAGCACCCAGTGGCCAGGGCACGGCCAGGGGCCGACCCCCCCCATGAACGAGGTGTACGGCGTCCCTCTGCTGAGAAGAGGCCCAGGGCTGACCTTCTCCCGCTCTTCCCTCTCCGAGGCCGGAACCCCGCCCCCGCCGGGGCCCCGAACCCGGGGCCGCATTTCACAACGGCTTCTGGGAGGAGAGTGGAATCCAATCCGACTGTCCTCGCCTCCCCCTTTGGAGACGTAACATGGGGGCGCCTCCCCCCCCCCCCGCCCCCCCCGTGAACGCTCGGTAAGAGGAGACGCCCTTTGGTTCAGAGACTCCGAGGTGTTGCTACATGTTCCAGGGTCTTTTCCAGAAAAGGGAGTTTTTCTTTTGTGCTTGCGAGCGTGTTTACAGAACTGGCAGGAGCCCACGCGTCCAGCGAGGTGAGTCAGTGTTTGCGGGGGGAGCGGGGGGGGTTAGGACCCACCCCCACAGCGGATAAAGGGCTGGTGGCTGGGACCCCCCGCCCGCTCGGGAGCGTAGAAAGTGAGCTCAGACCTCGGACGAAGCCCTTTCTCTCATCCCAGGTTTGGCACCAAAATTTGAACCTGGAGCCCTATCCGGTGTGGCTCAGCGGATAGAGCGTCGGCCTGCGGACTGAAGGGTCCCAGGTTCGATTCTGGTCAAGGGCATGGACCTTGGCTGCGGGCACATCCCCAGTGGGGGGTGTGCAGGAGGCAGCTGATGGATGTTTCTAACCTTCTATCCCTCTCCCTTCCTCTCTGTAAAAAAATCAATAAAACATTTTTTTTTAATTGAACCTGCCGAAACCAGTTTGGCCCAGTGGATAGAGCGTCGGCCTGCGGACTGAAGGGTCCCGGGTTCGATTCCGGTCAAGGGCATGGACCTCGGTTGTGGGCACATCCCCAGTGGGGGGCGTGCAGGAGGCAGCTGATCGATGTTTCTCTCTCATCCATGTTTCTGACTTTCTGTCCCTCTCCCTTCCTCTCTGTAAAAAAAAAAATCAATAAAATACATTTTAAAAAGTAAATAAATAAAATTAAAAACATTGAACCTGGAGGTTGACTGTGATTGGGACGACAGCCACCAGCCTGTTTCTCAGATACTTTCGGGGATCACATGGGAGGGGGGCGACCAGGGGAGCTATCGCCGCTCCGAAGTGACGCCTCAGATCCCGGTCCCAGAATGCCCCGAGGAGGACCCGGGAGTCTCCACGAGGTGGATGCACGTAGTTCTCTGGGGGCCCCTGGAGAAGAGGTGGCTTGCTCCCCCGGGCAGCACAGCGACCTCGGAAAGCCCGGCCGGAGGGAAGAGAGCCGAGTGACATCTGCCACGTGCAGGTCTGACTCCTGAGCGGCCCGGGAACCCTCCACTCCCTCCCCCCATCTGCCGCCACGTGGGGAAGACGCAGGGACAAGGACAGACTCGGGGGATGCAGGAGGCGACAGAGCCACAAGACGGAAGGAACCTGGGTCCCTGAGTGACAGCCCGGAGCGCAGCCTCCCCCACCTTCTAATGATGCCAGACGGAGGCACAAGCAGGAAGCAACCCTGTGTCCTGCCACTCCTCTGGGACGTGGGGTGTTGGTGTCGGCTGTGGCTGCCCTGGCCGTGGCTCTGTTCCCGTGGTGAGGGGAAGGCTGGCTGGCGGGACCGTGTGGCCCACCAGGCTCACCAAACACATCCCGCTGGTGTGTGATGGTGGAGCCGGCATCGTCGCATGCCTCCTTCGTGCGTCCTTGGGGGGAATCACTTCTTTAAGATGCTGCTACCCTGTTTCCCCGAAAGTAAGACATCCCCCCAACATAAGACCTACTCGCTGCAATACCGTTTCCCCGAAAATAAGACAGTTGTCTTATATTAATTTTTGCTCCCAAAGATGCGCTAGATCTTATTTTCGGGGGGGGGGGATGCCTTATACCCTGTTTCCCCGAAAGTAAGACATCCCCCCAAAATAAGACCTACTTGCTGTAATATAAGACATCCCCCCGCCCCCGAAAATAAGATCTAGTGCATCTTTGGGAGCAAAAATTAATATAAGACCCTGTCTTATTTTCGGGAAAACAGGGCACTGAGAAGCTGTAATTGAAGCGAGTTCAATTACGAGGGAGATTAAAGGGATGAGGGAACGCCTTCATTAGGCTGGCTCTTCCCGCTGACTCTGAAAGCCGCGTTCGTTCGGGGAAAGTGGAAGCAGAGGCGGAGGGCCTGCTGGGAGGGCCCCACCGGCGGCCGCTCCCCCACTCAGGGGAGGGTGCAGAGAGGGTAGGCGGGGGCGGGCTGGCGGGGCTCGCCAGAGGTGCTGGCCCAGGATCACTCGGGTCCAGGCGCGGGGTGGCCGCAGGCTATGATGCGGGGAGTTCAGGCTTTGGAACCCCTCGGGTCGGACGCGAGTTTGGACGCGTCGAGCACAACCTCTTTACACCTCCGTTTTCCCGTCTGAGAAGCGGGAGCCTCGGGCCTGCTTTCCAGGGCTGACGGGCGGGCGGTAAGAAACAGCCTCGCTGGGCCGGTGTGTCTCATTGGGTAGAGCGTCGGCCTGCAGACTGAAGGGTCCCGGGTTCGATTCCGGTCAGGGGCATGGACCTTGGCTGCGGGCACATCCCCGGTGCGGGGTGTGCAGGAGGCGGCTGATGGATGTTTCTCTCTCATCGATGTTTCTGACTCCCTCTCCCTTCCTCTTTGCACAAAATCAATAAAATATATTTTTTAAAATATATATTTTTTTAAAAATAAGTAAGCCCTAACCAGTGTTGCTCAGTGGATAGAGCGCCGGCCTGCAGACGCAAAGGTCCCAGGTTCGACTCCGGTCAAGGGCATGTACCTTGGCTGCGGGCACATCCCCGGTGGGGGGGGGGGGGTGTGCAGGAGGCAGCTGATCGATGTTTCTGACTCTCTATCCCTCTCCCTTCCTCTCTGTAAAAAATCAACACAATAAATTTAAGCCCTAACCAGTTTGGGTGACGTCTGCGTTCACATCCCACAGCTGCCCCAGGAGAGGGCGCGTCTTCGTGCCGGCCTGATGCCCCGGATCACGTGTCCTGGGTTCGAGGGTGCCCCGATCCGCCAGGGCCGCTCTGGACAAGCCTGCGGGCGCCCGGCACCCGCTTTCCAGCCCACAGACCCCCCCGCGCCCCGATCCCCGTGTCCGATCGACTGTTCTCAGCGCTTCTCTCTGGCAGCCAAACTCCTTGGTTTTCTTCACGGCGATGAACACTGTTCCCCAGGCGCACCCCAAACCCACCCTGTCCACGCCGCCGCTGTCTGAGCGCGGGCGAGGGGGCCGGTGCAGCAGCACGTTCCCCGCCCACGTGGAGGCCGTGGCTGCCGACACGGGGAGTGCCCCCGCGTGGCCCGGCTCTGACTGGGGCCCCGGAGCGTCTGTCCTCGCCGCCAGAGCTCACGGAGCTCTCTAGGACTGGACCGCCCGGGATTTAAATTTTATTTTTATTGGTTTCAGGGAGGAAGGAAAAGGGAGAGAGACAGACAGACAGAAACATCCATGATGAGAGAGAATCACGGACCGGCTGCCGCCTGCACGCCCCGCACTGGGGATGGAGCCTGCACCCCGGGCCTGTGCCCTGACCCAGGAATCGAACCCGGACCTCCAGGGTCCTAGGTCGATGCTGAACGCCTGAGCCAGCCGGCAGGGCTGTACTGTCCATTTTTAAGATTTCCTGGTTTCCCGATGCCTCCACATCCCCACCGCCAGGCCTGGCTGTGGGCCGTGACCAGGGGCAGGGGGACGAGGGGGCCCCTGGGGCGAGTCCCCCTCCTGGGCTCCTCCGACGGTGGCCCAGGCCTCCACAGGCACCGTGACCGTCTCGTGCCTTTCGCCCGTGTGGGGCCCCTGACCCCCCCACACGGCACCGCCCGGGGGTCCCCTGGCCCCCGAGGATAAAGCCTTGCATCTCGACGCCTCCGCGTGTGGCATTTCCGTGGCCACGTTAGACCCACAAAGAGGACTTGCTCCTCCATTCACAACATGTGTGAACATACGTGTGTATATGCACGTACACAGAGAGATCGATGGGTTAAAGCCTGCTCTAAACACTCTGTGTTGGACTCTAACGGCAATCTTTTCTTTTTTAAATCCTCACTCAAGGATATTTCCCACTGATTTTTGTTTTTCTTGGAGTCGTGGGGAGGGGGAGAGACAGAGGGAGACAGAGAGAGGAACATCAATGAGAGAGAGACGCATGGATTGGCTGCCTCCTGCACGCACCCCGGACCGGGCCGGGGCCGGAGCCCCCAAATGAGGTGCGTGCCCGTCCCCGGAATCGAACCCAGAGCCCTTCGGTGCAGAGGGCCGGTGCTCTAACCACTGAGCCACCGGCTCACATGACACCCTAGGAGCCACAGTGTTTCACTGTCACCGCGTCTGCCCGGCATCCGTGCCGTGTCCACCGCGGGGTCGGCTCCCCTTCGCCCCAGCATCCCCACGGATCTCGCTTTTCCTTTCCTCCCGGAGGCAGCGTGTCCCCCGCCACCCCCACCCCCAGGAGCGACCGGTAACTGCAGGCGACTCTCGGCCGGCGCTGGGAGCTCGGACAGGAGAGCCACACGGAGCTTCTCTGCCCGGACACGGGCCAGGCGGATGGCTCCGCCCCGGCACTCGCACACGAGGGCTGTCAGACCCCCTCAGCCGCGTGGTGTCCCTCCCATCATGTGCTGGGCACAGGCAGGCCCTGTGGGAGCCCGTGTGTGTCAGGCTGAGGCGTGTGGGCGCTCCCGCACCTGCGATGCGCCCCGGGGGGGGGGGGGGGAGGACCACAGGCTGCCTGCGGCGCGTCATCGGCGAGTGGAAAGCACGCAGGGTCTCCCCAAGACGCCGCCGCCGCCGCCGCCGCCGCCGCCGCCGCCTTCCTTTGTCCTCCGGGAGAGCGGCTGAACCGCCCCGAGCGCTTTGGGGGGGTGACTGTGACTTGCTAGGGCCGGGGCACTTGCTTTTTCTTTTTCTGATATATATGTTTTTTAATATATCTTATTGATTCTCTACAGAGAGGGACAGAAAATCAGAAACGTCGACGAGAGAGAAACATCCATCAGCTGCCTCCCGCACGCTCCCTACTGGGGATGTGCCCGCAACTGAGGTACATGCCCTTGACCAGAATCGAACCCGGGACCCTTCCGTCCGCAGGCTGATGCTCCGTCCACCGAGCCACGCCGGCCAGGGCCGCAGCCGCACCTCTGTGAGCGTAGAGACTCCGTCGCTGCAAACCCGCAGGGTGACCCCAAAAGCAAGCGTGCGGGCTGTCCCGGCCTTGCTGGGCAGGCTCACAGCGGGAGCCGGGCACTCAGGGGTCCCGCCGGGGTGACCTCTGCCCTCGTCCCGGCTCACCGCCACGGGTCCGTTCCGTGGCCGAATCCACGAGCCACGTTTTCCACACGCCTGCGCTTCGTGGCAGTGACGGTGCCGTGCACGGGGTCCCGTGGGGTGCTGTGGGCCGTGCGGGGCCCCGGAGCGCCAGGAGGCGGGCCCCGGAGCGCCAGGAGGCGGAAGGGGCCGGTTCGGTCAGCCCGTTCAGAGTTAAGGTCAGCTCTGTGTCGCCAACAGGGGCCTTCGGACAGACACGCCCAGAACCGGGTCTGCGTCCCCGGGACCGACAGCGGCGTGTCCGGCCACCCGGAGCTGGAGAGCGGCGACCATGGACACTCGTCCCAGCAGCCAGCACGGGGCTCCCCTCGTGCGACAGAGCGGACGCGCCCAGCCCAGGAGGCTTCCCACGGACCCTCGGTGTCACTCGAACTACTCCCCGCTCCGGCTTTACTTCCTTTTATTAAGATTAAGATCATAAGCCGAAGCTGGTGTGGCTCAGTGCATAGAGCGTCGGCCTGCGGACTGAAGGGTCCCGGGTTCGATTCCGGTCAAGGGCGTGGACCGTGGCTGCGGGCACATCCCCAGCAGGGGGTGTGCAAGAGGCAGCTGATCGATGTTTCTCTCTCATCGATGTTTCTGACTCTCTATCCCTCTCCCTTCCTCTCTGTGAAAAATCAATAAAATATATATTTTTTAAAAAGATTAAGATCATAAGATACACCCGTCTCCCCCAGGCAGGAAACACCAGTAACAGCCAATCAGTGACTCTATTAGGACTAACAGGTGGGGCTGCTCCAACCGCCAACATCCCAGCAACCAGCTCCGACCCCTCAGGGCCATCGAGGTGGACCAGCCCCCCGATCCCCGATCCCCGTCCACAGCTCCCCGTCGTTAAAACACGGACCGGCTTCCGGCAGGGGACTGTGAGCAGCTCAGAGGACCCGAAGCCAAGGCAATAAGGGAAACAGGCGGGGAATCCGGGCGAGGGTGCGAGAGAAGTTTCCGTGCGCTTCCTGTGCGGTCTGTGTCTGGGAAACGGTCAATATTTGCTAAGCACGCGGGGGCGGAGAGAGTGCCGGTTCCCAGCAGCCTCCCCCAGGTGCCCGCTCCGTGCCCAGGCCCCGCCCCGCCCGGAGGCTCCCTCCGTCCGTCCGTCCGCCCGCCGGGAGGAGCGCAGACCTGGGCGCCTCTGGAGAGGGTTCCCCCTGAGCCGGAGCGGGGGGTGGGGTGGGGGGCAGGGAGGGGATGGTGCAGCCGGGCAGTCCCGGTTTGTCAGGCGAAGGACAATCTGGGCTGGGCTCTCTGCCCCTTCTCCCCCCCCCCCACCCCCGTCTCCTTCTTTACATGTATTTTATTGATTTCAGAGAAAAAGGGGGAGAGAGAGAGACATCGGTGATGAGAGGGAAACACCAGCTGCCTCCCGCACGCCCCACGCCGGGGATGGAGCCCGCACCCCGTGCCTGTGCCCTGACCGGGAACCGAACCCCAACCTCCTGGTTCACAGGTCGGCGCTCCCCCCTGAGCCGCACGGTCCCTGCCTGGCACAGTCACAGACACACACACACACACACACACACACACACACACACACACGTAAGTCTACGACAAAGGCAGGCCTGCTACCTCAACACGTGGGTTTACGGCTTTCGGGAGCCATAACGCTGTTTTTGAACAATCCTGGCGAAATGCTGGGGCCCCTCGCTCCACTAACAAGAAAAGGGAAATGGGGACTCAGCGCGGGGTTGAAAGAGGCAAACGGGTCGCAGGTGCAGGTGCAGGTGCAGGTGCAGGTGCAGGTGTGCGCTGTGACAGTCCGCACGGCTTGGGGCGCCCCTTCCCACGGGTCTCCCAGCCCCAGGCCTGAGTCCCCCCCCTCCCCCGCCACACCCAGGCTGCAGGTGGCGGGCAGCTGCCCCAGAGCCGGCGGGTTAGCTTAGGAAGGTGTGTGGGTCCCTCGGGCCCCCGAGAGGCAGGTGTTTCAAAAGGACCGTCCCTCCCCGGGGCGGTGTGTTGACAGAAAGGGGTGTGCCGGCCTGGCCTGGGGCCGGGGCCCGGTGTTTCTCACGGAAAAGGGACCGGAGCACTGTGCGGGGGGCCTAGGGCACAGCCTCACCCCCCGCAGGCCGAGACAGAAGGGCTAGGGCGGTCCCCGGTCCCCCGTTCCTGGCTCTACCGAGCGGTGGTTTATGATCGCTGAGCCCCAGACCCTTGGAGCTGCTTAGCATGAAAGAGGTGAAAAGTCCTCCATGGCTGAAACCGGTGTTGCTCAGTGGATAGAGCGTCGGCCTGCGGACGGAAGGGTCCCGGCTTCGATTCCGGTCAAGGGCATGGACCTTGGTTGCGGGCACATCCCCCGTGGGGGGTGTGCAGGAGGCGGCTGGGCTCCGTTTCCCGCTCTGTTCTCCAGTTGGTCTCCCTCCGCAGCGAACCGGTCTCTCTCTCGGTCTAGCCCACTGAGCATTTAGCCCCAACGTGGTCTTCACGAACGAACAGCGGTTTCGCCCTCCGTGAGGGGCGGACGCTGCTGCTCTGACCTCGACCGCTGCCGTCCACGGCGGTTTGGTTTTGTGTTTTTTCCCTCGTTAATTTTATTGATTTTTCACAGAGAGGAAGGGAGAGCGCGCGAGAGAGAGAGAGTTAGAAACATCAACTAGAGAGAAACACCGACCAGAATCGAACCCAGGACCGCACCCCACACCGGTCAGGGCTTTCTTTACTTATTTACCTTTTGCTGTTCATTCCCCTACCGGGGACGTGCCCGCAACCAAGGCCCATGCCCTTGACCGGGATCGAACCCGGCAGCACCCTCCAGCCCGCAGGCCGACGACGCTCTACCCACTGAGCCACGCCGGCTGCGGCCGTCCTGCGGTTTGGGGCTGTGTGTTCCCGTCAGCAGGGTTCTGTGTCTGAGCGCCTCACGGCGTTGGTGCCGCTGGTGTTGCCGTGCCGGGCGTGTGCCGGGGCCTGGTGTGGCCGAGTGCCCGGGCACCACCAGGCTGGGAGACACGGTCCGTGTCTCGGCTTGGGGTTCTGGCAGAGGCGATGTGGACCCAGCGCCCGGACGGAAGGCAGGCCTGTGGCCACACGCTCCAGGGGCGTTATCTGTCCTCCGGCCCCGAGCCAGGCCGGGACACGGTGATGACGGGAGTGAAGGAAGGAAGCGGAAGAGGACAGCCTACGCATGAACTTTCTAGAAAGGTCAGGCACCCACAAGGCCCAGGTCCAGCTGCCCCCCCCCCACTTGTCTCCCGGCTGGCTGTGCTGGGGCCGGGCCCTCTCCGTGCACCTGTGTGCGGGCACAGGCACCACCCCCCGCAGGCGCTGTGTGGAGGGGGCGGGGCCGCTGAGACCCCCCCACCGGTCTCTCTGAGGCCTGGGCACCAGCTGCACAGGGAGGCCCCCGCCGCCCGCCCCCTCGGTCCTGGGTCCTCACGTGCCTCCCTCTTCTTCCCGCACCCGGGCCACGCCCCAGGATCACAAGCGGCTCGGCCGCTCTGTCTGAAGGCAGGCGTTTTTGAGGATCCGAGTGGGAGTGAGAACGGATTCCCACCTTCTCCCGCTCCCCCAGCCTCTCTCCCGCTCCCCCACCTTCTCCCGCTCCCCCAGCCTCTCTCCCGCTCCCCCACCTTCTCCCGCTCCCCCACCTTCTCCCGCTCCCCCACCTTCTCCCGCTCCCCCACTTTCTCCCGCTCCCCCACCTTCTCCCGCTCCCCCACTTTCTCCCGCTCCCACACTTTTTCCCGCTCCCCCACTTTCTCCCGCTCCCCCAGCCTCTCTCCTGCTCCCCCAGCCTCTCCCGCTCCCCCACCTTCTCCCCCAGCCTCTCTCCTGCTCCCCCACCTTCTCCTGCTCCCCCACCTTCTCCTGCTCCCCCACTTTCTCCAGCTCCCCCACCCTCTCCCGCTCCCCAGCCTCTCCACAGCCGTCCATCTCTCAGGCCTCTGTGAGTAGAAGAGGAAGGGACAGGAGAGAGTAAGCAGAAGCAGGGACAGAGGACCCACCTCCCTCAGCAGAGACGACGAGATTAAAACCATCAAAACCAAAATCCACCAGAAAACCCGGAACACAACCAAACGGACGGAGGGACGGCGAGCAGCGTGCAGACGCGCTGAAACGTCGCCCTGGACGGCCAGACGGCAGGACGCGCGGCTCCCTTGCTTCCCGCCCCCCCCCCCCCCCGCCCTCGCCACCTCCATCTCGAAGCACAAACACCTAATGGATGTTTCTGTGCTTTCTATTCGTAGGGGGGCGATGCCAGCCTCACAGGCCGAGCCCGCCACGGAGGACGCACAGTCCACAGAGCAGAACTCCCCGACAGGAGCACGGCCGAGCCCTCGTCCGTGTGAGGGTCTGGGCCAGAGCGCTGGCTCTGGGGCGCCGCTCGGCCTCCCGGGGTGTGTCTGAGCCTGGCAGCGTGGGGTGCCCTCGGGCGAGGGAGAGGGGCTGGGAGGCCTTTCCCAGCACTGGGGTGCAAGCAGGCCTCACAGGGCAGCCCTGGCTCAGCACAGGGAGAGCCTTGCCGGGTCCCCAGGTCCCGGGGCAAAGGGAACATCGCTGACCCGGGAACCCCATCTGACGCCGGCACAGGCTGCAGGAGGAGGAGGTGCGGGGATGAGAAAGGCCTGAGTAACCCCAACCCTGCACGGCTCCCCTCCTGTGTGGATGCCAGCCAAGCCTGGGTGTCCTGCACGTTTTCTCACGCAGACACCCCATCCTTCCTGCGCCCCCTTCTTCGCCCGGCGAGGAGTCCCAGCTCCCTCCAGCCTCCCTGGGTTGGTTTGGGACGTTTCCCCCATACGAAAGCTGGTGCCTGCCTGTCCCAAGCCGCTCCCCAGTTTGTCTCCCAGGGGGCGGCCGCCTTTCCTCACAGCCTCTGCTTCCTGGCACCCCAAGTTCCCACACCAGGACAGGGCTGCCCGTCTTCAGGAAAGCAGGCCTGGGGGGAGGGGGGGTCTGAGGCCACGGGAGTGGCATGGGGGCATGGGGGTGGGAATCGGGGGGATTACATGGTCTGGACCCACCGCTTTGACTCAAATATGCCCCCGCACACCCCGCCGTCTCCGGAGCTTAGGGACTGTTCTCAGCGCTGCCCATCACATGGTCAGGGGTCCCTGAAGGTTCATCACGTTTCAAGTCAAATGAACCTGCTTTGGAGGAGTCCCTGTTCTTGTGTCTGTGACGCGGCCCCTCTAGGATTCAGACAGAAACCAGGGTGTGCCCCTGGTTTTGGGGTGAGGAGGGTGTTCATTTTCTTTTCTTCTCTGAAAAAGGCCCTTGACACTATCTCCCTAGTCTTGGGATCCCATCCCAACACTTTCTCCCTAGTCTTGGGATCCCCCCCACTTTTTCCCTAGTCTTGGGATCCCCCCACTTTCTCCCTAGTCTTGGGTCCCCACCCAACACTTTCTCCCTAGTCTTGGGATCCCCCCAACACTTTCTCCCTAGTCTTGGGATCCCCCCCACTTTTTCCCTAGTCTTGGGATTCACCCCCACTTTCTCCCTAGTCTTGGGATCCGCCCCCCCTTTCTCCCTAGTCCTGGGATCTCTGGAGGCCAGGCTGATGATGGCTGAGGCTGGCGCCCCCTCCCCCCCCCCCCTCCCGCCCCGGGGCGTGTTCACCGGCGCAGGCTCCCGCCCCGCCTCCGCCCCCGCAGAAGGAAACGGCTTTTCTCACGCAGGCGGGCGATTAGGACGGACATCCCCGCGAGCACACCCTGGGGCGCAGCCTCATGTTGGCTCGCACAGAGGGCCACGCCGGGTGGTGACCCCGCAGGCCACAGTGTCCCTGACCTGCTCCACCTCCTGGTGCGGCTCTCAGTGGCCCTCCCACATCCCACAGCAGCCGGCGGGTGCCGCCCGGGAGCGGCCACGGGGCGGGCGTCCTTCCTAAAAAGCCCATCGCTCCCTCCGGGGCGCCCGTTGCGCGCCGCCTCCCTCCCGCACCGCCCCGGGTTCTCAGGACCGAGGTCTGCTTGCCAAATGGGCATATCTCGGCGGCCCGTGCCAGGTGGAAACTCTGCCCGGATATTAAATATGCAGAGAAAAGCACCTCTGACCGCGGGCCCGGGGCTAACAATGCCTGGCTCTGTGAGGCCCGGGAAACCCAACGCGCCTCTGGTTTCAGGGCTCCCGCCGCGGTCCTGGGCTCCCGCACCCCTCGCCCCCTTTAACCACAAAAGCCCCTGCGGGCAGGCCCTCCAGGACCGGGAAGATGCTGGAAAGGGAAGGGCCGGGAGAGGGGAAGGTGGGTCCTCCAGCAAAGGACCGTGGGCGCAGAGGCGGTGCCAGTCCCTGGTCCCCCCAGAAACTGCTCTCCCTGGGGTGCCAACCTCCAGCCTGCGGGGGGGGGGGGTGGTCCCTGCAAGCTCCTGGACACAGTCCCCGAAGGAACAGCCTCGTGGCTGGATGGATGGAGGGAGTCCTTACGCCTAAAGCAGACTGGGGAGTGGGAAGGGAGGGGGGTGTGCTGGGACCTTTTGGAGGTAGTCCGGCCCCGCCCTCACCCCACCCCAGTCTCCTCTCTGCTCTGTAAGCTTCTGCTCATCGCCCCGACCTTCCGATCCCACCTCCATCTCGGGGTGCCCTCGCCCCTGGCAGGCAGACTCTGGGTTTCCCCAGATGCACCCCGAGCGGGGAGGCCAGCCCAGTGCACGGGCCCAGCACCCGCTTCCCGCGCTGGGCAGGAGGCTGAGTCCTGGGAGCCTCGAGCCCACCGGCATGGGCGGGGAGGGGGTCGCTGATGCTGGTAAACTGAGGCCCAGGCGCGGCCAGCTCCAAACAGGTGACCACCCTTCCTGGGGGGGGGGGTCCCATCCTTTATTGGAGAGAGGGTCCCCCGACACCGACACCGCCTCGCACGCAGTTCCGATATGCCAAAGCTCACCGCGGGCAGGTACACCCGCAGTGCGCGCCCCCCAACTTCCATCCAACCCTGCCGAGCCCCCTGGGGCGCTCCTTCCCCCCCTCCACCCCGGCCGAGGGCTCACCGGGCACCTGCCGGGGCACACGGGAGGGCGGGGGGCAGGTACACCCGCAGTGCGCGCCCCCCAACTTCCATCCACCCCTGCCGAGCCCCCTCGGGGGACCGTCCCCGGCCGAGGGCTCACCGGGCACCTGTCGGGGCGCACGGGAGGGCGGGGGGCCGGCGCCTCTTACCGGAGAAGTCGGCGAGCGCCGCGATCTCGCCGGAGCAGACCAGGACGGCGCACAGGAGGCGCAGGAGCCGGCCCGGGGGCTCCCCCTGCCTGCGGGGCCCGGGCTGCGGCGCGGGCGGGGGCGCGGGCCCCGGCGGGAGCATGGTGAGCGCGGGGCTGCGGGGTGGAGGCCAGCGTCACATGGCGGGGCGCGGGTGGCGGCGCTCCGGCCCCGGCTCGGTCCCGGCCCCGGTTCCCAGCGGGGAGGGGAGGGTCCGGGCGGGGAGGGCGGGGCCCGGGGCGGGGCGGGAAGGAGCCGCGCAGTTTCCCCGGAGGAAGCGAGGGGGGCCGGGAAAGTGTCGCCTTCGCGCCCCGCGGCTGGAGGGGGGGGGCTGGCGCGCTGCCCGCCGCAGGGGGCCCCCCCGCCGCGCGCCGAGGGCCGGGCAGCCGGAGCGTCCTCCCCGCCGGTCCCCGCCTCGAGCCGGCCCCGCCCGCGCCCCGGCCCCGCCCGCACCCCTGGCCTCGGAGGAGCCGCCGGTGCCCGTGACGCACTTTGGAGCCAGCGCCGCGATCCGGGCGCCCGGGGCGGGGCCGGGGCCCGGGCCGAGGCGGGGGTTCGGAAGGTGGGGCCACGGAGGTGGGGGCCACGGGAAGTGGGGGCCACGGGAGGTGGGGGTCAGGGAACGGGGGGCCACGGGAGGTGGGGGCCACGGGAGGTGGGGGTCAGGGAACGGGGGGGGGGCCACGGGAGGTGGGGGGCACGGGAGGTGGGGGCCATGGAAAGCGGGTGGCACAGGAGGTGGGGGGGCACGGGAGGTGGGGGCCACGGGAGGTGGGGGGCACGGGAGGTGGGGGCCATGGAAAGCGGGTGGCACGGGAGGTGGGGGGGCACTGGAGGTGCGGGGCACGGGAGGTGGGGGCCAGGGAACGGGGGCCCACGGAAGGCGAAGGCCACGGAAGGTGCGGCCACGGAAGGCGGGGGTCCTGGAGGTGCGACGCGGCCGCCCCGGGACCGCCCCTCTCCACGCGCGGGGTCCCCAGGCGCGCAGTTTCCCGGGTTCGGAGACGAGACTCCCCGCAGCGCCCAGGGCCCCGCAGCCCAGCCCCAGACCCTGGGGTGCGGTCCCCAAACAGGCGCCCCCAGAGCGGCTGCTTGGGCTCCGCTCACTTCCCCGCTCGGGCCGCTGTGCCCCGCGCTCAGGGGGCGGGACCCGCGCGCAGCGGGCTGGGGAGTGGGCGCCTCTCCGGCCTCTGGGTTCCGCGGCGGGTCCCGCGTGGGGCGCCCGGGCCGGGCGGGAGGAGGGGACGGGACAGGGAGGGGCTCGGGCTGCGGGGACTCGGTTCCCAGGGGCGCACACCCCGCGGGGCGGGCGGGGCCTGCGGCGGAGGAGGCCCGCGGGCGGGGAGGGCGGGACCCGGCGGAGACCACGGAGCCGGGATGGGGACCGGGAGGACCGCCCTGTGCGACCCCCGCGAGGGGCGCTGGGCCCGGGGCCCGGGGCACCGCCCGGCCCGGTGATGTGTAAACTGCACTGGGGTGCTGAGCCTTCCCTCATCCGCTTATTTATTATTTATCACTTATTTTGTTACGGATTTTCCGCAGAGAGGAAGGGACAGGGAGTCAGAAACGTGGATGAGAGAGAAACACCCGCCAGCTGCCTCCTGCACACCCCCCATGGGGATGTGCCCGCAGCCAAGGTCCATGCCCTTGACCGGATTCAAACCCGGGACCACACCCCACACCCGGCAGGGCTTCATTTACTTATTTATCTTTTGCTGTTAAGCCTCACCCTAGGACATTTTTTCCATTGGGTTTCTTTCTTTCTTTCTTTCTTTCTCTCTCTCTCTCTCTCTCTCTCTCTCTCTCTTTCTCTCTCTCTCTCTTTCTTTCTTTCTTAATATATATTTTTAATTGATTTTTTACAGAGAGGAAGGGAGAGGGATAGAAAGTCAGAAACATCCATCAGCTGCCTCCTGCACACCCCCCACTGGGGATGTGCCCGCAGCCAAGGTACCTGCCCTTGACCGGAATCGAACCCGGGACCCTTCAGTCCGCAGTCCCACGCTCTATCCACTGAGCCAAACCGGTCTCGGCTGGGTTTTTTTTTTTTTTTTTCAATTTTAAATATATTTTTTATTGCCGAAACCGGTGTAGCTCAGTAGACAGAGCGTCGGCCTGTGGACTGAAGGGTCCCGGGTTCGATTCCGGTCAAGGGCATGTACCTTGGTTGCGGGCACATCCCCAATGGGGGGTGTGCAGGAGGCAGCTGATCGGTGTTTCTGTCTGACTTTCTATCCCTCTCCCTTCCTCTCTGTAAAAATCAATGAAATATATTTTTAAAAAATTAAAAATATATTTTTATTGATTTCAGAGAGCGAGAGAACCATCCATGAAGAGAGAGAATCATGGGTCAGCTGCCTCCTGCACGCCCCCTACTGGGGATCGAGCCCACAACCCGGGCCTGTGCCCTGACCCAGATGGAACCGGACGCACAGGCCGAGCTCTAACCACTGAGCGGAACCGGCCAGGGCTGCTCCTCCTCAGTGGCCCTCGGACATGAGTCGTGTGCTGTCTCTGGGTTGGGGAAACTGAGGCTGGGTGGTGGGTGAGAGTGCCTCGCACCCGGGAGCCACCCCCTAAGTAACACCTGCCCCGCACTCAGGCCCCTCGTGGGCTGCCAGCCCACCGTCCACGCACCCCCCGCCCCCGGCGCCTCTGAGCGAGACCCTGTGGCCCAGGAAGCAGCCACGCCCCCACCTCCTGTGGGCACCCGGGCTCCCAGGGGCGCTGGGCAGAGCCGCTCATGGGCGGGCAGCCCGCCTCCTCCGGTGAGGCCCCAGGGAGCTGATCCGGGTGCGGGCTGGAGGCCTGGGCCTCACAGGGCCCGTCAGTATCAGTCCATTCCAGGGCGGGGGACAGAGCCTGGACCGGCAACGCCAGACGAGCGAGAGTCATCATACAGGGGCCCAGGGCGCAGAAGAGGGGCCGCTGACCCGGAGGGAGGGACGGGGGGAGGGAAGGGGGAGGGAGGGAGGGAGGGAGGGGCGAAGGATGGGAGGGAGGGGCTTGGGAAGGGCGAGCCTTTTAGGAAAAGGGGCCAGCATGGGGGAAATCCGCAGAAGCGTGGCTCCCCAGAAGGAGGGAGAGCCCGGCAGGCCAGTGTGGCCCAGTGGTTGAGCCTCAACCTGTGAACCCGAGGTCAGGGCACAGGCCCGGGTTGTGGGCTCGATCCCCCGTGGGGGGCGTGAAGGAGGCAGCCGATCCGTGATTCTCTCTCATCATTGATGTTTCTCTCTCTCTCTCTCTCCCCCTCTTCCTTGCTCTCTTGAAATCAATTAAAATACATACTGTTTAAAAAGAGAACGGAGCCGAAACCGGTTTGGCTCAGTGGCTAGGGCGTCGGCCTGCAGCCTGAAGGGTCCCAGGTTCGATTCCAGTCAGGGGCATGTGCCTCGGTTGCAGGCACATCCCCAGTAAGGGGTGTGCAAGAGGCAGCTGATGGATGTTTCTCTCTCATCAATGTTTCTGACTTTCTGTCCCTCTCCCTTCCTCTCTGTAAAGAGGCAATAAAATACTTTAAAAATAAAAAAAAAAGAGAGAATGGAGAGAAGACAGAGTGGGCGGCACGGAGAGCAAAGGGCACCCCTCGGTGATGCAAAGCGGTTGCCGGCACGCTCACCTTTACCTTACGCGGCAAAGAGCTGTGAGCACACGGGCCTGTCGCTGGGGGCTTGCTGCCGCTGCTGAGGGCAGCCGGACCGGAGGATCCCCCCGCGTACAGTGACCCCAGGCCCCAAGCATGGGAAGGGGGGCTCAGGCAGCTACGTGGACGCCCCGTCTGTAGCAGCGCGGTTCCCCACCCCCGAGAGGCGGCAGCCACCCGGGTGCCCATCGGCGGGTGAGCCGATAACCGGAACGCGGAATGGGACGCAGTCACAAAAAGGAACGGGCCTCTGCCCTGGCTGGTGTGGCTCAGTGGACAGAGCGTCGTCCTGCAGACTGACGAGTCCCGGGTTCGATTCTGGTCGAGGGCACAGGCCTGGGTTGCCGGTCTCGATCCCCAGTAGGGGGCGTGCAGAAGGCAGCTGATCAGTGATTCTCTCTTATCATTGATGATTCTCGTCATTGGTGATTCTCATCATTGATGTTTCTCTCTCCCTCTTTCTTCCTCTCTGAAATGAACAAATATATATATACTGGAGGACGGGTGCATGAAAATTCATGCACTGGGGGGGGGGGGGGGGGGGCGGGGCCCTCAAGGATGGGAGGCAACCCAGCAATCAGGGAAAGGCAGTGCCCCCATCACTCCTCTGCTGCTGCCACTGCCGGCAGCCCGAGCCGTGGCCGGCTGGTTATCTGAGCTTCAGGGGGCTCTGGGCAGCTGCCATCCAAGGCTTGCCTGCGCCTCGGGCTGGCCCTGGGCGACTGGGGGGCTGAGGGTGAGTCTGGCTGCACCACACACCTGACCCCTCGGGTGGGGCTGAAAGGACTGGGGGGCTCTGGCAGGGTGGGTGCCACCGTCTGCGGCTATGGGTGCTTCCATCTTTGTCACGGTGTGACGGTCCATTGGCATATTTCCTCTTTATTAGATAGGATGCTAGAGGCCGATGCATGGAATTTGTGCAGGGGGCTTGGCCCTGGCGGGCATGGAGGCTTGCCTCAGCCCTTGCAGGCCTGGCTTCGTCCAGAAGGTCATTTGGCTGTCGGGTCTAATTAGCATATTACATTTTTATTATATATCTATATCTATATATATATATATATATACACACATATATATGTATGTATATATTTTTTTAAAGGAATGAACTTCCAATAATACAGCATGGATGAACGATGACAACATTAGGTGAGGTACCGTAAGCCAGGCATGACACGAAAGATCGAGAATCAGCAAGTTCACACTGAGAAAGCAGATGAGTGGTCACCAACAGCCGAGAAAAGGGGGGTGGAGTTGCTGTTTCGGGGGGGTGAGAAAGTTCTGGAAACAGACAGTGGTGAGTGACGGTTGCACAGTATTGTGGGTGTGATGCACACCACGGAATTCCACACTTACCATGGCACATTGCGTGTTGCATGTCTTTGCCCCAACGTCAACACATGAGTGATGTCTTGTGCCGATACCCATTGAACGGTACCCTTGAAATGGGTGAGTTGTATGGCATGTGAATCCTATCTCCATAAAGAAGTTTGTGTGTTTGCTTAAAATCAAACCATAACAGCCCTAGCTGGTGTGGCTCAGTGGATAGAGCATCATCCTGCAGACTGAAGGGTCCTGAGTTTGATTCTGGTCAAGGACATATGCTGGGTTTCAGGCTTGGTCTCCAGTAGGGGGAGTACAGGAGGCAGTCGATCAATGATTCTCTCTCATCATTGATATTTCTCTCTCTTTCTCTCTCTCTCTCTCTGTCTCTGTCTCTCTCCCCTCTCCTTTCCTCTCTGAAATCAATAAAATCCTATCTAATAAAAGAGTAATATGCAAATTGACCATACCTTCGCTATACCTGATAAGCCACGCCCACAAGCCAAGCAGGAGCGATATGCAAATGAACACCCTACCAAGATGGCTGCTGCCCATGGCAGGGCGATCTGCTGGGTTCCCCAGCCTTGGGGCGGGCTTGGGCCGGGGCTGGGGCGGAGCCAACCAGCAGTCAGCTGGATCGCAGGGCGATCTCTGGTTGGGGTCCTCTGGCCGAGGTCCCCTGCCCGCGGATGAAAGGCTCCCCCAGAGGCTTTTGGCCTTGGGCAGGCCGGGGGTGAGCTGTCAGTAGGACATCCCCTGAGAGCTCCCAGTATGTGAGAGGGGGCAGGTTGGGCTGAGGGACCTTCCACCCCCAGTGCATGAATTTTGTGCACCGGGCCCCTGGTATATATTAAAAAACCAAACTATGACAATGACAGAGGGGGTCCAGGGAGGTGATTGAGTTCACGTGTTGCCAGGAGGCTGTGGCTGTGTGTCCGGCCGGGGCTTGGCAGGCCCAGGGAAGAAAGGAAGTAGCTAAGTGGGGGGATGTTTGTGGGGGGATGAGGGGATGACAGTGCAGCTCAGTCTAGAGGAGGCCTGGCTTCCCTCTGCTCTGCCCCTCCACAGCTCTCCTCTCCGTTAAGTCAGGCTTGCATCCTAATCTGATGGCTCAGGGTTTCCAAACCGCGGGAGAAAGTGAAGTAATTGCATTTACCGCACTCTCTGGAGCCCTCAGTCCCAGGGGCCTTGTGCCTCCAGCCAAATGGAAACCCATTACCGCCTCCCACTCTGTCTCTGGTTATTATGCTGCCAAACGCCCACCCCGGGGCATTGGGCACTGGGCACGGTAAACACCCAAACGCCGGAGGCCAGGGGGCGGGGGCGAGGGCGGGGCACTCACAGCAGAGGGAACCCTGGGAAACCAGCGAGCAGAAGAGGGGTAACCCCACAGGCACTTCCCTTTCTGGGTGGGATTTTCAGAATCGAAAGCAGCTGAGAAACCGGTTTGGCTCCGTGGATAGAGCGTCGGTCTGCGGACTGAAGGGTCCCGGGTTCGATTCCGGTCAGGGGCATGTGCCTTGGTTGCGGGCACATCCCCAGTGGGGGGTGTGCAGGCGGCTGATCGATGTTTCTCTCTCATCGATGTTTCTGACTCTCTATCCTTCTCCCTTCCTCTCTGTAAAAAAATCAATAAAATATATTGGAGAAAAAAAAAAAAAGAATTAAAAGCGGCCGTAGGTGCCCGTGTTGTTCGGCAGTCACCGGAGCGGGAACCTCATCCGAATGAGAAAGTGCCCCCCAAGCATCAGCACGCCCCACGCCCTTTGGCCTCTGGGTGCCGCCGGGACCAGCCCCACCGGTGACCGCACCACAGCCCGGACCCCTCGTCCACAGTGACCCGCAGCTCCAAGAGAGCGAGCCGGGGTGGGGGGGGGGGGGGGCTCTGAGCTCCTGGTGGGCCACATGCCCTCGAGGCTGGTGCCACCCCGTCTCCTGTTCCTGATGGGACTGTCGGCACAGACACAGACCACCTGTGGCAGGATCCACACCCCCACAGCCGGCAAAAACACCGAGATGGGGGGGGAGGGGGGCCACCAGATGGGATCATGTCACCGAGTTCCCCTCTGTGTGTGGGGGGGTGCCCGCGGGGGGTCTCGCCCCCCTGCTCTCCTCTGTCCCCCGCTCCATCCATTCTGTGTGCGGGAGGCGGGCTCCCGGCGGGAAGCCCAAAGTACGGTCCTTGGCCCGAATGTGAAGTTTTCTTTCCCGGTCCCCGTTACCTGCGCGCCATGGCAGTCTGGAAAGGTTACACGGAGAATTCCAGAAATAAGCAATTCGCGGGTCTCCAGTCTGTGCTGTTCTGAGCGGCGTGCGTGGTGATGACATCGCGTGGCGTCTGCTCGGTCCTCGGAGCGCGGCTGTGAGTGGGCGCTCTGCCAGCGTCGCCACACCGAGTGCCGGTGAGCGAGTCCGCACGCACTAACCCCCCCTCGGTGCCTGTCACAGCTGTTCTCGTTTACTAGTTACCACTAGGGGCCGGTGCACGAAATTCGTGCACGGGGGGGGGGGGGGAGGGGGTGGGTGATCCCTCAGCCCACCTGTCCCCTCACACAGACTGGGAGCCCTCAGGGGATGTTCTACTGACCCCTCACCCCCACCCCAGCCCAGGCCTTCGCCCCAGCCAGCTCGTGCCTGGATAGTATGAGCCTCAGCCCCACCTCCACGGCCCAGGCCTTCTCCCTGGCCAGCGCACACTGGCTGCCTTGATCCCACCCCCCAGGGCCCTGGCCACCCCGGCCCCGGCCCCCATGGCTTGGGCTATTTCAGCCCTGCCTCTCGCTGCCTGGGCCACCTCGGACCCACCCTCCGAGGCCTGGGCCACTTCGGCCCTGCCCCAGCTCCTGATTGGCTGGTGGCGTGGCTGGTGGGTGTAGCGAGGGTATGGTCAATTTGCATATTACTCTTTTATTAGATAGGATGTGCCAGGAGCTCACTGCTGCCCTCCGGTAGCTCTCCGCCCACTGCCCCGCCCTCCTGTAGCTCCCTCCACCCCCCCTCATAGCTTGCTGCCCCACCCCTCCTGTAGCTCTCTGCCCACCCCCTTGTAGCTCACTGCCCACTACCTGCTGATCTGTGATCAGGTCCTTATGCAGGGGTTGTTACGTTTTGTGGCATAATGAACCTTTGCATATTACATCTTTATTACATAGGACTAGAGGCCCGGTGTATGAAATTCATGCACAGGGGTGGGGGGGGTGTCCCTCAGCCCAGCCTGCACCTTCTCCAATCTGGGACCCCTAGAGGGATGTTTGATTGCCCGTTTAGGCCCAATCCTGGCAGTCCCTCTCACAATCCAGGACTGCCGACTTCCAATTGCTCGCCCGCCTGCCTCCCTGATTGCCCCTAACTGCTTCTACCTGCCAGCCTGATCACCCCCAACCACTCACCTGCCAGCCTGATTGATGCCTAACTGCTCCCCTGCCAGCCCAATTGCCCTCCCCTGCAGGCCTGGTCACTCCTGACTGCTCGCCCCTGCAGGCCTGGGTCATCCCTAACTGCCCTTCCTTGTAGGCCCGGTTGCCTTCAACTTCCCTACTCTGTTGGCCTGGTCACCCCTAACTGCCTTCCCCTGCTGGCCTAATCGTCCCCAACTGCCCTCCTTTGCAGACCTGGTCCCTCCCAACTGCCCTCCCCTGCTGGCCATCTTGTAGTGGCCATCTTGCGTCCCCCTGGGGGCAGCCATCTTTCTGTGTCGGAGCGATGGTCAATTTGCATATTGCTCTTTTATTAGACAGGATTGGTGTCCGTCTCATAGTGTGCCTAACTTACGAGTTAAACTTTATTGTAGATGTCGATGTACAGGAAAGGACATCGTGCATATATAGGGGCAGGAATTGTCTCTGGTTTTAGGCATCCACAGGGGTCTGGGAGCTAATTCGTCACAGATAAGGGGGGACAACTGTACATTTCCTAATTTCATGTCCTAATTCCTGCTGTTGGTTAATTTTTTAAAGAATGTTATTGCTTTCAGAGAGGATGGGAGAGGGGGAGAGAGAGAGAGAATCACTGATTGGCTGCCTCCTGCACCACACTCACTGGGCCAGCCCGAACCCTTCGCTTGTGCCCTGACTGGGAATTGAATCCTGACCTCCTGGTTCATAGGCCAGCGCTCGACCCCTGAGCCAGGCCGGCAGCTTCCTGCCTTTGTGTTTTTCTTTTGGGACAGCCTGTGCTGCCCTCCAGCTCTGCCCCCTCCCGGCCCTCCGTCCGCGCCTCTCTCGGAAGGTGCTGGGCTGCTATGCGCCCCAACTCCCACTCCCCAGCCTCTCCCCCACCTGCCCTCCAGGTGGGCTGTCAGCGAGGACGGCTGCGGCCCTTCTGGGAAGATAAAAAGCTCCATTCGTCAGCCGCCAAGAAGCCAACCTCTCAGCCGGGAGAGCGAGCTGAATGCGGTCCAGGCCGAAGGCTTATTTTTAGAGGCAACAAACAGGGTTTTGTTTTGGAGCTGGCATCGGAGCCTGCTCGCTGCGTGGACGGGGCGGCTGGAGAGGTGACTTCAAATGCCGCAGGGGGGGAGGCCTTCAAGGAATGCGAGGGGAGCCGTGTCTGTCTGCGTGCGTCAGCCCAAGGTCAAAGGCAGCGAGTGCGGGAGGCGGTGCTCCGCCGCCAGGCCTCGGACCCGGCCTCTTGTCAGCAGCGTGAGGGCCAGGCTCCGGAGTCCATGTGGCCCCCAAACCCCCGTGACTTCTAAACCAGGTGTGGGTTCAGAAAATAGGGGACACCTGTGCTAATGCATTGACATCACTTCGTTTTTTCCTTACGTGCACTTTTTCATTTACTTCTCTTTTATTCTTTAAGGTATTACAAATAGTAGTACAGCCGAGACCGGTATGGCTCAGTGGACAGAGCGTCGGACTGTGGACTGAAGGGTCCCAGGTTCGATTTCGGCAAGGGCATGTACCTTGGCTGTGGGCACATCCCCAGTAGGGGGCGTGCAGGAGGCAGCTGATCGATGTCTCTCTCTCATCGATGTTTCTGACTTTCTATCCCTCTGCCTTCCGCTCTGTGAAAAATCAATAAAATATATTTTTAAAAAACAGTAGTACAAATGTTTCCTTTTCTTCCCCCCATTGACCTCCCCGGGCCTCCCCTACCCCCCAGCTCATGCCCTCACCTGCCCCCCTCCCCAGTGTCTTGTGTCCGTTGATTATGTCCATATGCCTGCGTACAAGTCCTTCCGTTAATCTCTTACAGCCCCGCCCCCCACCCTCCCCTGCCTTCCCGCTGTAGTTTGACAGCCCGTTCACTTATTCTTTGCCTCTGTATCTATTTCCCCCCATTTCTTTTCTTTAAAAAAAAAAAATCTTGCCTCTGCAGACTAGAAATAAACCTATAAGAACAAAAAATGTTTGAGTCTCAATTTCAATGTCCAACAGTTCCGAGTCCCAGTTTCAATGTCAAATAGTTTCTTACTCATTTCCTTTTTAAATATATGTTTTTATTGATTTAATATATATTGATTTCAGAGAGGAAGGGAGAGGGAGAGAGAAACATCAGGGACGAGAGAGAATCTTGGATCAGCTGCCTCCCGCATGCCCCACACTGGGGATCGAGCCCCCAGTCCCGGCCTGTGCCCTGACCGGGAATCGAACCCTGACCTTCCTGGTTCATAGGTCGATGTTGAGCACTGAGCCACCGGCCGGCTCCTTTATTTTGAATGTGTCCCTGTGATACCGGCGTCTCTCTCCGTGCAGAAGAGCAGGGCGCAAACACACTCGGAGGGTCTGAGATCGCGGTAAGGGGCCGGTTCTGACCCGAGGTTGGACTGTCTCCGCTGGCACCACAGGCCACGCCCTGTGCCGAGCTTGAGGACGGCAGGTGCCTCACCCACCGGGTGGCACCCTACAGGCTGGCCCGCTGTGACCGGCTCTTTTCTCACTGGGCCTGGTGTCCTCGAGGCTCATCCAGGGGTCAGGACTGCCTCTTATGGGATGAGTGACACCCTGTGTATAGAGCACGTGGGTGCACCAGCGAGCGTCTCTCCCAGGAGGGAGGCAAGAGCAGGTACTCACGTGGATGTGCAGTTGGTTCTTCTCTCTCTTTTTTAAACATATACTTTATTGATTTTTTGTTTTTTACAGAGGAAGGGAGAGGGAAGGGAGAGTTAGAAACATGGATGAGAGAGAGACATCGATCAGGTGCCTCCTGCACACCCACTACCGGGGATGTGCCTGCAACCAAGGTACATGCCTTTGACCGGAATCGAACCCGGGACCTTTCAGTCCGCAGGCCGATGCTTTAATCACTGAGCCAAACTGGCCTCGGCTGCAGTTGGTGAACACAAATGAACCCTCTGGCGGGGCCTGGGGGGGGCGGGGGGGGGGGGAGGCTGGAGGCCAGGCCCAGGCGCAGGGAGGAGGGACACCTGGGATTCCTCAGGTCAGCGACCCCACAGCCAAACGGGATGCCGCTAGCCGCTGTCAATGGCGCCCTCTGTGGGTGAGAATCTGAATTTATGTCTTAGAAATGGTGCTAGTACCCATGTCCCCCCCCCCCCAAAAAAATGTTTTAAGGTGTTAAAATATATGTAACATAAAACTTACCATTTTAACCATTTTCGTGTGCAATTCACTGGCCGTAAGGGCATTCACAGTGTCGTGTGGCCATCGCTACCGACCACACGCAGATGTTTTTCCTCTGGCAGAAGGGAATTCCGTCCCTGAGGCCCCAGCTCCCCGTTCCCGCCCGGCCCTGCAGCCACAGTCCCATCCTCATGACCTCTCCGCTCGGGGGCCTCGCAAAAGCGGAATCATGCGGTCTCTGTCCCCCGGGACTGGCCATGTTCACAGACACAGCGTCTTCACGTGGCCCCCACATGGGAGCCATTGTCAGAATTCCCTGGCTCTCAAAGGCTGGACAACACCTATGGCCCATTGCGGCTTTTCTCCCCGTCCAAGCCGTTTCCTGCACCGTACCCTCTCTCCCCCAGGGAAGCCCCACCCGGGCCTGCTGGCTTCGCTGTCCCGCCTAAAGGACGGGACCTTGGATCTGGAGACCATGCACTGTCCGCGGACACTTCCCCGGACGGCCATCCGCTCCTCTCCTCTCCCCGCACGCCCTGCACGCCTCCTGCGGAAACCCCTCCGTGTGGGACCCCCTCCGTGTGGGATCCCCTCTGTGTGGGACCCCCTCTGTGCGGGACATCCTCCGTGCGGAACCCCCTCCGTGCGGGGACACTCTCCATGCGGGACCCCCTCCGTGCGGAACCACGTCCGTGCGGGGACATCCTCCGTGCGGGACACCGGGAACGGGCGAAGGTCAGTCTGGTTCGGGCTGAGCGGGGCGCCGGGGTCAGGGTGAGGGGCGCCTGCACCGCCCTCGGCCCAGATGCAGGAGCGAGGTCCGCAGCAGCCCGCCTGGCACCTCCGGCCAACCCGCAGGGCCTCCCGCCGACCAGGCGTCCGCGGCGGCCGGCAAGGTCTCCCAGGGCACGTCCGCCGGCCTCGTGCCCCGTGGGAGCGGAGGATCCGGGTTCTTTCCCCCCTCCGCGCCCTCAGGACTCCAGAGAGCCTGGGCCGGGGGTGTCGCGCGGTGTCCGCTGCCCCGGGTGGGAACGAGCCAGCAGGACGGCAGCGACAGCAGGAACGCGGGACCCGCCTGCAGCCCAGCCTGCCTTCCCACAGGCCCCGCCCCCTTGACTGCCCCGCCCTCTCGACTGCCCCGCCCTCCGCAGGCCCGGCCCGCAAACAGCCCCGCCCCATGGCCACGCCCCTCGTCGGCCACGCCCCTCACGCCCCACCTCTAGTCCCCGCCTCTTCCGCCTGTCCAGACCTAGACCTGCCTCTTCCGTCGGCCTTGCTTCCCCTAAGGCCCCACCTCTTCCGGTATCCCCGCCCCTTCTTGCGCACGTGTAGACCGCTGCCTGGGATCTGCTGCCAGAGCATCCTCAAGCCTAGTCCGTCGGTGTGGACCCCGCGCGACCCCGCCCTCGCGGCATGGGGGTCCCCAAGAGGAAGGCCGGCGGCGGCCAGGACGGCGCGGCTTCCCCCGTGGGCGCGGCCAAGCGGGCCCGCACGGAAGAGCTCACGGGCGTGCGCTTCAAGGCTCAGCTACGGGACCCGCAGGGCGCGGGGCCGGGTGAGTGCGGGGCGGCCTCGGGCCGGGTGTGGGGATGTCGCCGTGCACGCAGCCCGTTCTTTCTGCGGCTTTGCGGTCACCGCGGGCCAAACTTTCCCTCCTCCCTCCACCCCCGTTTGCAGAAGGGAAACCGAGGCTGGAGGCTGGGCTCCAGGGTTCGGGCGGGCCCCAGTTCCGTGCGCAGCGCTTCCTTGCTGGGCTGTCAGCGGCCCTGGAGGTGACAGCTCCAGGGACAGCACGCCCCCTGGCGCGGGCAGCAAACCCTAAGGCCCTTTGCTGTAGTTGCTAGGGGCGTACACACGTGCAGACGGTCTCAACAAGTACCGGTCAGTCCCGACTGCGAGTCCGCCCGCCACAGCCCGCTGTCCGAACTGTCCCAGGGCGTTAGTCCTGCGTCTGTCACCCAGCGCCGCCTCAGGGGCTGGGGTGACTCGGATGGAACTGGAGTCCGAGAGGGAGCCCTTCTGTCATTTCACGTTTTGAAAAGCGTGATGCCCTTGGCAGCAGCCATGTAACCCGTGAGAAAGTGTGTAGGTTATGGGGGGAAACACAGGTGCATGTATGTGCTCCTGTGTGGAAACACCGGAACTGTGTCAGAATACAACTGTGACATTATTTCTCCCACGTTAAAGAAGTTACTTACTTCATAACTTAGGACTATTAATTATTGCAGAATAGCCACCGTTTTCAGTCTGTCTCCCACAGGTTGTGTTTTTACATGGTTGAAACCTGGCAATTGTTAGGCAGCGCTGGGAAGAGATGCTTGGTTTAGCTCCGTTATTTGTGTCCTTCATTCATCCCTTTGCTCGTTATTTTACAAGTGGCTGATATTTGCTGGGATAAAGACAGGATGGTGAGTGACAGTCAGACAGGGCCCTGCCATTGTGAGCTTGCACATAGTCCAGTGCAGAAGGCAGGTGTCAATCAATAAAATCACACGGAACAGTTATGGGAAATCCAGGAAGGCTCCCGGAGGAAGCGGCCTTCAGCGAGTGGTAGGATGGGGCCAGGAGCCCGGTGGTGGGAGAAAGCATGTTTATTTGAAAGGTTGCATCCATGTGCACGCTCTGTTTTGCTCAGAGAGCATCATGACGTTCAGGTGTAGCACGGGAACAGGTTTCGGATGGAAATGCAGGTTGACAGGTGGGTGCAAGTGAAATCGCTGGCAGGCGTGGCGATGTGTATTTCCTGTAATGTGTGTGGGGTTTGTGTTTGACTCTGGTCTCGGTCTTGGGTTCTGTCTCCCTTTCTGTGTGTTCTCATAGCTCCCTGCGACCGGATTGCCTCCCGGAACAGCATGGGTAGAGGTCAGGGAGCTTTGTTCCCATGCAGGCTCTAGGGAAGGTGCTGCTTCCGGCTCTACTGAGACAGTGTTGACATACATGTCAGCCTGAGGTGTACAGGGTGATGACTTGCTACACGCATGGCGTGCAAAATGACCACTTCAGGTTAGTGGACACGGCCATGCCCTCACATCATCACTTTTTTTTGTGGGGATAATGTTTACAACCCACTCTCTTAACAGCTTTCAAGTACATGACACAGCGCTGTTAACTGCAGTCACCACGCTGTACCCTACACCCCCAGAACGTACTCATCTGACAGCTGCACGTCTGTACCCCAACCAACATTTCCCCCACGTCCTCTCATCCCCATCCCCATTCCCACCACCCTCCATTCTGTTTCTGTGAGTTCAGCCGTTTGGGGTCCCCCATGAGTGAGATCACACGTCACTTGTCTTTCTGTGTCTGATGATGTCACTGAATACCCTCTCGTCTATCCACGTTGCAAGAAGCGGGATTTCCGTGTTAAGGCGGAATAATACTCCGTCGTGTGTGTGTGTGTGTGTGTGTGTCTGTAAGTAGGTAAACATAGGCATACCGCATTTCCTATATTTGTTCTCTGATTGCACCCCTTCTGGTGGGGGAGGGAGGAAGAGCGCTGTGGGGTTGGATTGGTAAAGACCAGGGTGCTCAGGAGTGGGTCGGCATGTGCTCAGCGAGGACCCTGAAGGAAAGGGTCTGCTGGGTGGACAGCCCCCAGGCCCCCCTGGGGACAGAGAGGAGGCAGTGCATTGCTGATCCCACCTCCACACGGCAGCTCTGCCCACCCGCTCCGGCGCCTGGCGCCCCTGCCAGAACCCCCTCCGAGGGCCCCAGTCGCTGCGGCGATGGTTCCTGGGGACCGTCCTTGACCTGCATGTGCCCCTGTCTTCCAGCCTTGGAAGCGTTCGTCGCTGCCGCCAAGCAGCTGCCACGGGAGGGCGCGCACGATGTGGTGGAGGGCTACGTCACCGTCTCCGTGGAGTGCGCCGAGGTGTTCCAGCTGCTGAGTGGGGAGCGGCCGCCAGAGAGCGAGGTGCGTCTCCCGGCGCCGGTGCCGCTGCTGAGTCCACTGGAGGGAGAAGGCCTGACTCTGGGTTCCCAGGCGCACCCCCACGGGCTGGGGGGGCACGTCCTCTTTTGGGTCATGACCTTAGGACGTATTTTAGGGGAAGCACGAGCTTCTTGTGGGTGCATAACAGCAGGAGGAGGGGTCACAGACTCTTCATGCAGCTGTGCCACAGTGTCACGTACCTGCACAGACTCAGTCACTCACACAGAATCACACGCACATAGTCATACAAACAGACACACGTGCACCCCATCGCGCGCACACACACGTGCTGGGTTTCGAGGTTGGTTTTAACAGAAGGGAAATTGGTAGGAATTGCTTTCTGGTTCCCGGGGCTCAGAACCGGGTGGTGAACCCGCTGCTGTCATGGGGGGAGGGGGGAGGGCTTAGACCCGACCTGCCCGGTGCAGGGAGACCCAGGCGTGGCTGGAAACCTCTCTCCTCCTGTCACCCGTGTGGTTGTAAGCAAGCAGTTCCCTGTGCAGCTCCACCGTGGGAATAAGATAGACTCCGGGGGCCGGGGGCCGGGGGCCGGGGGCTGGGGGCTGGGAGGCCTTGTCCTGCACGTGCCCGGCTGAGACGGACGGGTTTGGGGGGAGACACGGAGGTTCGCTGCATTTCGCCCCCCTCGCAGGTGCTGCTGATATTTCAAGCTCTCGAGGCCATCTTGCTGCGGACAGCGAGTGACCTTTCCCATCTGCACGTCGTGGGGACCAACATCGTGAAGAAGCTGCTCAACAACCACATGAAGCTCATCTGCGAGGCCCTGTATGCCTCGGGGTACAGGTGAGGGAGCCTCGTGGTACAGGGGAGGGGCCTCGGGGCCTCGTACAGGGGAGGGGCCTCGTACAGGGGAGAGCTCCTTGGGGTACAGGGCAGGGGCCTCGGGGTACAGGGGAGGGACCTCTGAGTGGCAGGCCCGGCTCAGGCTGGCATGTCCAGCTCCCCAGGGGGGCCCTTTCTCCTAATGACGTGGAGCCTGCGGCCGAGGCTCTGCCCCTCCTGCTTGTGGTCCCCCAACTCCACTCCCCCCCCCCCCCCCATCGTGACTCCTCCTGCCCGTGCTCCCTCGCACTCCGCCTGCTCTCCTGCGGCCCGGGACGCTGACCTCACGTGGCCGGTCTGGGCTCCTGCCTGAGCCTGGGGCTCTGCAGAGGCTCTGGGGCCTTTGTGCTGTCCTGTCCCTGTCCCTGTCCCTGTCCCTGTCGCCGCTCCCTCCAGCGCGGAGGAAATGCCGCTGTGCGGGTACCTGCACAGCGGTGCACCCACACCTGTCCCATCACTCTCTCTCCCGCCACCGGAGCGCAGGCTGCGGGGGGTTGGGGGGTCGGGGGACTCTGCCCGACCTGGGGCGTCTCCCCGCACCCCCCCCCCCCCCCGGCCTGCCGCACGGTGGTGCTCAGTCAACAGGTCCGGGCGCGCGTGCAGGGGCGATGGCACTGCGGGGTCCCCTGTGCCCAGGAGGCGGGTGGGGCGGGCTCGCCCACGGTGACGCCTTACTGCATGGAGCGGGGCTTCGTTCTGGCTCACGCCGCGTGTTCCTGGGTCCTCAGGCTTTTTTTTTTTTCACTTTTATTTGGGATGTCTGTTGTGCTGTTTTAAATAAAAGAAACAAGGCACGGCTGCATATCTGCGTTCCCCCTCTTCTGGTTTGGGGGCGGCAGCCTCCGCGGGGTGGGTGCTCCGTGCTCTGATTCCCCGCTGTCCCCGGGCAGGGTGGCCCGCGCCTGCCTCAGCCTGCTGGCCGCCATGGTGACCCAGGGCCCCGAGGCCGCCCGGGACGTCTGCAGCCTGTTCGATCTGAACAAGAAGACCTTGTACGCCCTGGTGACCAAGAGGGATGCCAAGGTGAGTCCTTTCCCCTCGGAGAGAGGGCGGTGGTTTGTCCATCCCTCTCCGGTCTCGGTCCTCACGCACCCGGAGCCAGGCCTGTGTATGGAGGGTCGTGTGCCTTGGCAGCCACTGGGCCCTGGGGGGCGGGCAGGCCTGGCTCCTGGCTGCAGGGGGATTAGGGGGGTGTGCGGGCCTGGCTCCTGGCTGCAGGGGGGCATGGGGGGCGGGCAGGCCTGGCTCCTGGCTGCAGAGGGGCATGGGGGGCGGGCAGGCCTGGCTCCTGGCTGCAGGGGGGGAGGGGGGGGGCGGGCAGGCCTGGCTCCTGGCTGCAGGGGGATTAGGGGGGTATGCGGGCCTGGCTCCTGGCTGCAGGGGGGCATAGGGGGCAGGCAGACCTGGCTCCTGGCTGCAGGGGGGCATGTGGGGGCAGGCAGGCCTGGCTCCTGGCTATGGGGGGCGGGCAGGCCTGGCTCCTGGCTGCAGGGGGGCATAGGGGGGCAGGCAGGCCTGGCTCCTGGGCTGCAGGGGGATTAGGGGGGTGTGCGGGCCTGGCTCCTGGCTGCAGGGGGGCATGGGGGGCGAGCAGGCCTGGCTGCAGGAGGTCATGGGGAGCAGACAGGCCTGGCTCTTGGCCGCAGCTGGGTATGGGGGCGTGGGCAGGCCTGGCCCTGGCTGCAGGGGGGCCTGCCACCTGCAGAGAATGACAGGGCCTCTGAAGGCAGCTGCTGTGGGCGGAGCGTCATAGTCCTTCCTTCCGTGGGGTGACTGAGGTCAGTGGTCGGCAAATTGCGGCACGTGAGCTGCGGTTTGCCGCTCTGTTGACCAATGAGTTTGCCGACCGCTGGGGTAGGGGTTTAATCACAAGGAACAACAGCCTGTCATTATTGGAATCGAGAGTCTAGGGCCGTGGCTGGCAAACTCACTAGTCAACAGAGCGGCAAACCGCAGCTCTCGAACCGCATGAGGCTCGCGAGGCGCAGTTTGCCGACCGCTGACTTAGCTCGTGAGCAGGTGACGTCATCTCCGTGGCCTCCTGGCGTGGGCCCTGTGGGACGCTGTCCACGGGGAGAGCCCTTGGGAGGAGAAGCAGCGAGGTTCTCAGAGACACGTCTGCGGCGTTTCACGTTTCTGCGCCTCCCAAGTGCGTCTCGCGGCGGGAGGGGCTGGATTCCTGGAGAGAAGGGGAGCGCGGCTGGTGGGTGTCGGCTGTTGGCAGGCGGTCCCGGGAGGCCTGCAGTGTCACCTGGGCTCGGGCGGGTGCAGAGCGTCCTCCCGAGGCCTGTGCCCGCCGCAGGTCCCTCCCTCCGAGTGACAGGTCCACGCTCCCTGCTGGCGCTTCAGAGTCGGCAGCCAGGAGCCAGGAGCCAGGAGCCAGGAGCCAAGAAGGAGCCTGGCTTTCCATCTCCCCGTGTAGCCAAGAGTGGGATCTGCACCCGTTCTGTGTGGGGAGGGGTAGGAGTGGGTTCTGCACCCCGTTCTGTGTGGGGAGCAGCGGGAGTGCGGATCTGCACCCCCGTTCTGTGTGAGGAGGGGTCAGGAAGTCGGGATCTGCACCCCGTTCTGTCTGGGGAGCAGCCGGGAGTGGGTTCTGCACCCCGTTCTGTGTGGGGAGCAGCCGGGAGTGGGTTCTGCACCCGTTCTGTTTGGGGAGCAGCCGGGAGTGGGTTCTGCACCCCGTTCTGTGTGGGGAGGGGTCAGGAGTGGGTCTGCACCGTTCTGTGTGGGGAGGGGTCAGGAGTGGGATCTGCGTAGGGGTCAGGAGTGGGATCTGCACCCGTTCTGTGTGGGGAGGGGTCAGGAGTGGGTCTGCACCCCGTTCTGTGTGGGGAGGGGTCAGGAGTGGGTCTGCACCCCGTTCTGTGTGGGGAGAAGGGAGGAGTGGGATCTGCACCCGTATCTAGTGTGGGGAGGGGTCAGGAGTGGATCTGCACCCCGTTCTGTGTGGGGAGGGGTCAGGAGTGGGATCATGCACCGTTCTGTGTGGGGAGGGGTCAGGAGTGGGTCTGCACCCCGTTCTGTGTGGGGAGGGGTCAGGAGTGGGTCTGCACCCCGTTCTGTGTGGGGAGAAGGGAGGAGTGGGATCTGCACCCGTTCTGTGTGGGGAGGGGTCAGGAGTGGGTCTGCACCCCGTCCTGGTGGGAGATGCCCTGGGGTTTCGGTCGTGACCGTGGGGGGAGGGTGCGGGCGCTGCCCCGGGGGCCGGGGGATGCTCACGTGACCGTCTCCCCGTCCAGGGCGGGCACGACGTCCGGCTAGCCTACATCCGGTTCGCCCTGTCCTTCCTCATCGCCGGCGACGACAGCACGGTGGCGCAGGTGCTGGAGCTGAAAGGTGGGTGTGCCGCGCGGCCGGCTCTGCCCGGGCTTCCCCAGAAGCACTGCTCCCGGTGAGGGGTGTGCGGCCTTGGCCCGCGGGACCCGAGGGGAAGGTGGGTTCCCTGGCGTGGCCAGAGCGAACCCGGCGGTCCTGCTGCGCGGCTGGCTGCGTGCCGGGCGGGCACGTGGCACCCCCCGCGCCGGGCCCGCGCCGGGTCCCAGCGAGTCCCTGTGTCGCCAGCACCGGGGCCAGAGCTGCCGGAGCCCCTGGCCCTGCTGTCCGCCCCCCCCCCCCCCCCCCCCCCCCGGCGGGGCGTGTGGCTGTGAGCCCCGCCTCAGGACTCAGCGGGACTGAGCGCAGCACCTGGACCCGGGCCCGGCCATGCTCAGTGCGACCCCGGGCCCAGCCCCGTCGGGGGGACGCCATGCCCGTGAGGACGGGGCTGGGGTCCCATCGGTGCTGCTGCGGGAGGTGCGGGGTGCGGCAGGCACGCGCTCAGTTCCTGCGGGCACCGGGCCGGCGGGGCGCAGCCCTCAGCAGGGGCGGGCAGCCAGGCCGGGTCCGCTCGCTTGTCCCCAGGAGTGACGGGGGCCAGAGGACGTGGGTTCGGAGCCGTCCTCCCGTTGGCGGAGGTTAGCCCTCACCAGGCATTGGGGTGCACGGAGGCGGTATGGTGGGGAGCAGCTGCTGCAGTGACGGAACGGGACTCACATCAGTCTTCCTACCTGTCTGTGCTGGCCGGGTCCCGGGGTCGCAGGCCCCCCAGGCTGTGCCGACCCAGTCCCCGGGGTCACAGGCCCCCCCAGGCTGTGCCGACCCAGTCCCCGGGGTCACAGGCCCCCAGGCTGTGCTGACCCAGTTCCCGGGGTCACAGGCCCCCCACATTCTACCACCGCTCGGTGAAATGACCACCATCCCTTTAAAGACATCTCTGAGCACATCTAAGCACAGAATTACGGGGAACGGTCACAGCGTACGTCGCCTTCGGAGAGGTCAGCGAAGTCCATTTTCCGCACGAACGGGAGACACGGAAGCAGAAGGACTGGGAGCCGCCGAGGCTCTCGTGGTTCTGTCGGCAGAAGGGACCCTGCGGCACGGAGTGGCTGCTGCCTGATGAGAGGGCAGAACTTTCTAGAAGGGAGGGAGGCCTGGCCGCTGGGCCCTGAGGAGGTGCTGTCCTCTGGGCGCCCCTCAGAGCAGGCTCAGCGCCCCCACTTTCCTTGCAGAGTTCCTGCCCTGCATCTTCGCCTCGGGCGTCAAGGAGGACCGCGTCTCCACGGTGGACCTGCTGCTGTCCACGCTGCAGACGAAGGTGCGGCCCGGCACCATGCCCTTCGCGGCCGGTGTCTCGCTCCGGGGGCCAGCCTCAGCACCCAGGGGGCCGTTTCCCAGGCGCGGCGTGTGCGGGGACGGGTCGCTGTGAGCCGCGATGGCCCCCTGGTGCTTTGAGCCGTTCTCGCGCGTCCGTCTATCTCAAGCATCTTAGGGGGATTGTGAAACCCGCCGCAGGGACCCCTGGCACGCAGCGGTACCGGAGTGGCCAGTTAGAAAAGCCCTCGTAGAAGCTGTCGGAGGCGGGGGACGGGGAGTCAGGGTAGAAATGGCTATTGGCACGGTGTGAACCAGCACAGCCAGGCGACCTCCCCCGGCATCAGGGGTGTCGGAGGCGTGGTTGTCAGCACCGGTCAAGCGGGGGCGCTGCTCTTCACCCCCGGTCAGGCCCCCGTGCCAGGGGCTGTGGTTTGGGGGCCCTGGTTTAAAGCCATGCAAGTGGAGATGCCGGGGTCTCACCTGTCACTCTGGCATCGGCTTAAAACTGTGTTTTGTTCTAGTGAAGACGCTCTGAGTTGGGTGCTTTCCGGGGGGGGGGGCGCGTGGCCCTCGGGGGCACGGCAGGTCCGGGGTGTGTGTCCAAGGTCTTAAAAAACGTGTGCAGCCCTAGCCAGTGTGGATCAGTGGATAGAGCGTCGGCCCGCCGACTGAAGGGTCTCAGATTCGATTCTGGACAAGGGCATGTACCTCGGTTGCAGGCACATCCCCAGTGGGGGGCGTGCAGGAGGCAGCTGATGGATGTTTCTCGCCGATGTTTCTAACTCTCTATCCCTCTCCCTTCCTGTCTAAAAAAAATCAATAAGATATATTTAAAAAAAAACAACGACACAGAAACAGAATTCCTTGACGTCGCTCTGCTCGCTGTTTTCAGGTGGTTCACAATAAAAACATCACCAAGACCCAGAAGGTGCGTTTCTTCACCGGGCAGCTGCTCACCCACATAGCGGCCCTCTACGGCTGGAACGGGATCGTCGACGTGGACCTGGGGCCCAGCGAGGTGCGTCCACGCTGCCCCGGCCCTGACTGTGGGACCCGCCCCTTTTCCACTGTCTTTCCACCGGCCCGTTTCTTCCGGCTTCTGCTTACGTTCGTTTTCCACTTAGGTTTTTTTTTTTTTAATCTCGTTAAATCTTTTTAAAAAGGCTTTTTATTAGCCCTAGCCCAGTGGCCCGCAAACCGCGGCTCTTTGGCCCCTTGAGTGCGGCTCTTCCACAAAATACCACGACCCCGGACGAGTCTGTTTTGAAGAAGTGGCGTTAGAAGACGTTTAAGTTTAAAAAAATTGGGTTCTCCGTCGTTGTCGCTATTTGGCTCTGTTCACTTAACGAGTTTGCCAACCACTGCCCTCGCTAATTTGGCTGGAGGATAGAGCGTCGGCCCACAGACTGAAGGGTCCCGGGTTTGATCCCGGCCTGGGTTGCTGTTAGATCCCCAGTGGGGGGTGTGCAGGAGGTAGCCAATCACCGATTCTCTCTCATCATTGATGTTTCTCTCTCTCTCCCTCTCTGAAATAAAAAATACATTTTTAAAAAGATTTATTATTATCATTTTTTTAGAGAGAGTGGAAGGGAGAGAGAAACATCTATGATGAGAGAGAATCGGCTGCCTCCTGCACCGGGCCCCCCCCCCCCCCCCCCCCCCCCCGGGGATGGAGCCCAAACCCGGGCCTGTGCCCTGACGGGAATCGAAACCCTGACCCCCCGGCGGCGCATGGGAGGACGCCCAACCACTGAGCCACCCGGTCAGGGTGAACTTTGTGTTTCCGATGAGAGCGCCGCCCCCCCCAGCTGAGTGACAGCTGCATGTCCCCGAGGTGCTTGCCCAGGAGGATTGACTGTAGGGAATCGCCCGGCTCCCGCCTCCTCTCTCCTGCCTCTTCGCTTCCATTCTTTTCAAATCCGGCTTTCGGAGCTCCGGGCCGGCTGCTGTCACTCGGACCCTCAGCCCCCGGGGAGCGATTCCCTCCCTGGCCTGCGTGAGTGAGCGCCTGTTGGACGGGTCACTAACGCGCTGAGCGGGACAGTCGCCCACGTGGACCGCGGCCAGCGTCTCTCGGTTCTCATCGGAAATCCCCGGGGGGACTTGGCCGCGTGGCGAGGGCTGCGACTTCCTGGTGACTTCATGACCCCGAGAGCCCAGTCTCCTGCCTCTCGGCTCCCACCCCCCCCCGACTCCCACCCCCCCGGGCCTCTGGTTGGGACCCCGTCCTGTGTGTGCCTTTCCCGGAGCCTCGGCGCCATCCCAACACTCCCCGGGCCGGAATTCTGTTGGAAAGAGCCAGAGAAACCCCAGTCCTGGAGCTGGTGGAAAACACAGGTTTAAACGTGCTTTTTCACGTCGGTCGGTGTTTCTTTCCGTTCCTTCTTTAAAGGCGCGGAGAGTTGCCGAAACCGGTTTGGCTCAGTGGATAGAGCGTCAGCCTGCGGACTGAAAGGTCCCGGGTTCGATTCCGGTCAAGGGCATGGACCTTGGCTGCGGGCACATCCCCAGCAGGGGGGTGTGCAGGAGGCGGCTGATGGATGTTTCTCTCTCATCGATGTTTCTGACTCTCTATCCCTCTCCCTTCCTCTCTGTGAAAAATCGATAAAACATGTTAAAAAATAATAATAATAAAAAAATGAAGGCGCACAGAGAGTTTACTGAGGTGCTTTCTTAGCTGCCCGGGGCCTTGGCCGTGTCCTTCCCCCTGGCTGTCCCTGAACCTCCCCGCATTCCCGCCCCCCCCCCCCCCAGGCTGCCGCCGAGGACGCGGGGCGGGCCCTGGTGCGGGAGCGCGTGCACGGCTTCCTGACGGACCTCTGCTGCTCGCTCCGGCACGGCATCAACTTCCACGACGCGTCCCTGGGCACCTCCGGCAGGTGAGTGCCCCCCGGGAGCCCGCTGTGTCCTCAGGGGCCCCCGCCAGGGGCTGCGCGACACTGGGGGGGGGGGGGAGTGGGGCTGGGTCGGACCGAGGGGAACCCCTCCCCGACCCGTCTCCCCGTGAGTGTTCGAGCCCAAGGCTTCCAGCCTGTGGCTCCAGCCACAGTCTCAGGGCAGCAGTGGGCCCGCACCCCGAGAGAGACACCTGTCACCTGCTTTCTCGGGGGGGCGGGGCCCGAGGCGCAGGCGTGACCCCTCCTCCCACAGGCGGCCTCCCGAGCGTGGCATCGCCGCTCCGGTTAGCGGAGGGGCCGGGCCGGTCCCGCGGTGAGTGGCAGGGCCCAGGTTTGACCCCAGGAATGTCTGGTCCCACGGTCACCTTCGTCGCCCGCTCCCCAGAGACCCGGCCGCTGACCAGCCAGGATTTCCTCCTCTCGCTCCGTGTTTCCCGGCTACAGGGTCTCACACCGCGGCCCGCAGCCGGCAGTGCCCTTAGACGTTGTGGCTCTGTCCCGGCCAGGCGGCCGTGTGGTTCCTTTGTGGCCGCAGTGGCCGCCGTTGGCCACTGTCCTCCGTGGCCCTTTGCTCGTTGACGGCGGAGGATCGGACACGTGGTCGCTGTGAAGGCCCCTGTCTCTTAGCCCCGGGGCGGCCCTTATAGGGAGGAGGCCTGTGTGGTTTCGTGACCAGTCAGGATGGGCTACCACGGGATTTCCCTCCCTGCTGTCACTCGGGCCTCACTTTTTTTTTTACTGTTGTTGTTTTAATATATTTTATTGATTTTATGTAGAGAGGAAGGGGGAGGGGTAGAGAGTCAGAAACATCGATGAGAGAGAAACATCCATCAGCTGCCTCCTGCACGCCCCCCACCGGGGATGTGCCCGCAGCTGAGGCACGTGCCCTTGACCGGAATCGAACCCGGGACCCTTCAGTCCGCAGGCCGACGCTCTATCCACCGAGCCACACCGGTTTCGGCTCAGGCCTCGTTCTGGTTCTGAGATTGTTCGGACCGGACTTGCCTCAGCGTTTCTCTTTCTTGTCAGCCAGGGCAGCTCGGTCTCCTCCGGTGCTGGGACGAGGCCTGTAGTCCTAGCGCAGCACAGTCCGTGCTTCAGTCACACACGTGTCCCTGAGCAGATCCATAGGAGGCCCCGCAGTCGCCAGCCGGTGGTCCGCAGACCGCGGGGGCCCGTGAGGCCCGAAAGGCCGGCGACCGCCGAGCCAGAGGGTCCTAACGGAGCACGCTCGGATCAGCGTGTGGGGCCGGTTGCACAAGCGCTGGTGTGCACGCGTCTGCAAGCCACGGCAGAACGCTCGCGCTTCCGGAGAGGCAGGGAGGTGGCGTGTGGGGCCTTAATGGGAAGCGTGAAGAGCGCTAAAGGGAGGTCGCGCCAGCCCTGGATTCCTGGGGTCTCTGTGCCGGCGCCCCACCTCGGAAGGGCTTCCCAGGCCCCTGTCCTTCCCCGCTCCGCTCCCGGCTGGGACGGCCCGCCCGCGGGGTGGGGACGAGAGCAGGCTGCTCTGCAGAGCCGGGCGCGCAGTGGTGCCGGCGACAGCGAGGGCCGAGGCGTGGGCAGCCCGCAGGCCTGTGCTCTGGGGCCCGGGGCCACTGTCTGTGGGACCCTAGCGCCCAGCTTTGCCCTTGCGAGAGGGAGAGCCGGGCGCGCGCGGCCGTTTGCCTCGTCTCCTCTGGATCTCACTCCCTTCTGCTCCCAGCTCGTGGGTGTGGTGCGTTTAGTCCGGATTTCCCTCCGGCGCGTGGCAGCACGCGCAGACCGTCCTCCGTATGAAATCGGCACGTGGGAGATTGTGAGGTTTCGAAAGGATGGCTTTCTGGTCAAAATTACGTATTTTTACTCAACTTTTGAAAAATGTTTACTGCGGCCCCGACCGGTGTGGCTCGGTGGATAGAGCGTCGGCCTGCGGGCTGAAGGGTCCCGGGTTCGAGTCCGGTCAAGGGCATGTATCTTGGCTGCGGGCGCATCCCCAGTGGGGGGCGTGCAGGAGGCAGCTGATCCATGTTTCTCTCTCATCGATGTTTCTGACTCCCTATCTCTCTCCCTTCCCCTCTGCATAAAATCAATAAAACACGTTTTTTAAAAAGCGTTTACTGCACGTAAAGCTGCCCCGTGGCATCCCAGACGCGGCGGGTCCCCGCGGGGACACCGGACGGGGAGGCGGGTCTCGGGCGGACGAGGCTGCGACGCCTCCGCTGACCCCCCCGGTGCTCCGCAGAGGCGGGAACCTGACGCTCCTGCACTTCCTGCTGGGCCTGAGGAGGGCCCCGGACGACGAGCTGGTGGCCGAGCTGGTGGCGAGCATCCTGCGGGTGTGCCCGGACCTGCTGCACAAGTTCTTCAAGGAGACCACGCTGTCCTTCCTGCCCCGTGCCAAGGCCACCTGGGCCAACAACATGAAGCTGCTGCGCAGGGTGAGGGGCCGGCCTCGGCCCGAGGACCGGCCGAGTCTCAGATGCGGGCGCGGGGGGGCGGGGGGGCCCGACCCACTGCCGGTGGTTGCTGTGGGTCACGCACTCCGCCCTTCTCCGCGGGCTCCCGTTCCCCGAGCCGCCCCGCTGGGAGTCACCCGGTTCTCAGGCACGAGAGCCTCGAGACCTGCAGGATGGGCAGGATGAGGGCAGTGTCCCCGCTGTCGGACGGTCTAAACTCCGCTCTTTCCGGCGCTCGGAACAGCTGGAAACGGGCTGTGGGTGGTCAGTTGCTTTGGGTGGACGTACATTAACTCCCTTCCGATCAAAGATGGTGATTAATACCCCTCCTCTTCCCGTGCAGTCCTCCACCTCACCCCTCGGCAGTTCCATCCCTCCTCCTCTCTCGCTCTCTCTCTCTCTCCTCTCCCCCCCCCCCCCCCCCCCTCCTCTCTCTCTGCAGTGCGGGCATGGTCTGCTGCTGCCTCCAGGGGGCGGGGTTTTCCTTTCCTTCTCCTCTTCCCCGTGGTCCAGTGCGCTGACCCCGTGTGTCCGCCCTGTGGGCGCGGCTCTGGGGGGGGGGGGGTCCCCGGAAGGGCCAGGGCAGGTGCACGGCCTGCGAGAGGCCTCCCCTCCAGCCCGTGTCCCGAAGGAAATTAACCCCGCTGGAGCCTCGTTTTTATCGGTAGACCTTTTTTAAAAAATTACTATTTTTTGTTGACTTCAGAGAGGGAGAGAGAAAACATCAGTGACGAGAGAGAACCGTGGACCGGCCGCCTCTTGCACGCCCCACACCGGGGACCGAGCCCACGACCAGGGCCGGCGGCCCTGGCGGCGATCGAACCCTGACCTCCCGGTTCGCTGGTCGATGCCCACCCCTGAGGCGGCCAGCATGGCTCTGAAAACTCTTTATTTATTTATTTTTTCCACAAAAACGATCCCTGCCCTGAGGGCTTGTCAGGACGCACGGAGGGGCACAGCCTTGCCAGGTGCCCCAGCGCTGCCCCTGCTGAATGGCCGTTAGTGCCGGCGGCTCCTTCCCGGTGACGGTGACGCCGCTGTGCCTGCCCCTTGGGCCTGGGCCTGGGTCCCCTCTCCATCCCCCCCCCGGCCCCCCTCTGCCCGTACCTGGGTCCCCTCTCCGTCCCCCCCCGGCCCCCCTCAGCCCGGACCTGGGTCCCCTCTCCGTCCCCCCCCCCGGCCCCCTCAGCCCGGACCTGGGTCCCCTCTCCGTCCCCCCCGGCCGCCCCGCCCCAGGAGGGAAGCTCACCCCACCCGCCCCTTTCTCCTCGCAGATCTACGAGGCGCAGCCGGACGTGTCCCGGGCGTTTCAGACCCGGGAGTTCATCCCCCTGCCCCGGCTGCTGGCCATGGCGATGGTGACCACGGTGCCCCCCGTGTGCAACAAGACCATGTTCACCCAGGCCCTGAACGTGAGTGCTCCCGCGCCGCTGGAGCGTCCTCCTGCTCGGCCGCCGGCCCTGCGGGACGTGCCCGACTCCGACCCGCCAGGGAGCCTCAGAGGCCTCTGTGTGTCCACCCTCTGGGCAGGGCCGTTCCTGCAGCCCCTGGTTGGCGGTGCATCCCCGGCCGGGGGGTCTGTGCTGGGGGGTCAGTGTCCTGTGTGACCCCAGCTGGGGGTTCTGTGCCGGGCGGTCTGTGCTGGGAGGTCTGCGCCTGGTATAGCCCCAGCTGGGGGGTCAGTGTCCTGTGTGACCCCAGCTGGGGGTTCTGTGCCGGGCGGTCTGTGCTGGGAGGGTCTGCGCCTGGTATAGCCCAGCTGGGGGGTCAGTGTCCGGTCCTGCCGGGGGTTCTGTGCTGGGAGGTCTGCGCCCGGTGTAGCCTCAGCTGGGGGGTCAGTGTCCAGTGCGGCCACGGCTGGGGGGGCTCTGTGCCCGGGGCAGCCTAAGGACCTGCGGGCTGGACGCCTCCCCAGCTGGACAGTACGTCGGTGAGGCACACGGCGCTGGCGCTGCTCCTGTTCATCCTGAAGCGAGCGCTGAAGACCATCGACTTCTGCCTGAGCGGCGAGGCCTGGCAGGGGCCCGGCGTGTACACGGCCGCCATGATGGAGGACTTTGTGCGAATCTTCCGCGAGGCCCTGAGCAAGGTAGGCTTGCGGCCGGCGTGGGTGGCGTGTCTGGCTCTCTGTGGGGTGCCCCAGGTGGGCGCCTGGCTGCGAGGCCACCTCGAGGCTCAGATGGGTGCGAAACACAGGGGTCCATGGCCCTGAGGCCTGAGTTCCTCCAGGAACTGGCGTGCCCGCCCCCCCCCCCCACCGGCTGCACATGGGGCGGGGCTTCTCGCACACAGGGCAGGGCCCCTGGAAGCCCCTCTCCCTCCCTCCCTCCCTCCCTCCCTCCCTCCCTCCCTTCCCCCCCTCCCTCCCTTCCCCCCCGTGGGCCAGGAAGGCCATGGCCGGAGACTGGCCGCTGCCCCAGCCGAGGTCACCCTGGGCCGGTCCCCGAGGTCACGCACGTGTCTGCTCCCAGGGCCTCGATGGGGGGGGGGGGGGCCTGAGCCCTACGGGGCCGCGGGGCCAGCCCTCGTTTCACCGAGCCCCGCTGTGTGCCGTCGGGGGCGTCGTGCCCCAGGGCGGGCCGGCCGAGCGGGGGCGCGGTTGCTCCCACCCCGTTTCGTGCCTCTCGTCAGGGGGCTGGCTCAGCGCATGCGTCTCTCACGGCCCCCCTCTCCGTCCCCCTTTAGGTCTTCCCCGACCTGAACACCGTCGTGTGGGTCTGGCAGTCCCTCCGGAAGCAGGACGCCGGGGAGGGGGGCGAGGCTGCCCCAGGCGGTGAGGGCCCCTGCGGCGGCGGGGTCGGAGGGCATCCGCGTGACTGACATGTGTCACGGCTGTGCGCTCTGCCCGCTCGGTCTGGGGACCGGGCGCGGGGCTGGGCTGTCATGGGGGCGGGGGGTGCCTCGGGCTGTGCGGGTGGAGGCGGCGCCTGGACCCCGGGTGGGAGTCTTTGACTCGGCCGCTGGCGGGCGGTGGGCTGTTTCTCACGTCCGTCCTGTGGGCGCGGCGGCCCCCGCCCCCTCGCTCCCCACGCACAGGGCACCGAAGCTCAGCCCCGGCTCTGACCTGTCCAGGGAAATGGGGGTGGCCTTTAGCCGGGCTCCCTCCCCACGCGGGCTCGGCGCTGGGCGGGCGGGGGCGGGAGGGTCGGGGTGTCCCCTGACGGAGCTTCCGTTCGGCGCAGACGACGCGGAGACCGTCCTCCTGAAGGCCGTGCTGCTGCAGGTCGTCTGCCTCTACCAGCGGGCGGTCCCGCACGTGGTCACACAGGCCACCTTCGACTTCAGCAAGCTGCTGAGGGGTGCGTCCCTCCCTCCCCTGCCCCCCACTGTGTCTGCCGGTCACCCCCCCACTGTGCCTGCCAGTCTCTCCCTCTCTCTCTCTCTCTCTCACTCACACACACACCCCACTGTGCCTGCCGGTCACACACACCCCCACTCTCCCCACTGTGCCTGCCAGTCTCTCTCCCTCTCTCTCTCTCTCTCTCTCTCACACACACACACCCCCCACTGTGCCTGCCAGTCTCTCTCTCTCTCTCTCCCTCTCTCTCTCTCTCTCTCACTCACACACACACCCCACTGTGCCTGCCGGTCACACACACCCCCACTCTCCCCACTGTGCCTGCCACACTCTCTCTCTCTCTCTCTCTCTCTCTCTCTCTCACACACACACACACACACACACACACAGATACACGCACACCCCGGCCCCCGCTGGGTCTGCCAGCACACGAGGACGGGGCCCGGAGCAGGCCAGCCCGGGCGGAGGGCCAGTGTGAGCGTGGGGCTCGGGGCCGCGCTCTGCTCGGATGACGCTGTTCGGTGGCGGGTCCTCAGCCAGTGCTTGGCGAACAGCCGCAGCGAGAGGCGGCGGGAGACGCAGCCGGCGTGGCCTCGGCTGCCACAGGCGTCAGCAGGGGCCGGGGGACGCTCATGACAAGGCCGTTCAGCGGTGTGGCCCAGGGGGGGCGCCCTTCCCCGGCCTCTGACGCCATCACCCGCCCCCGCACACCCCCCCCCCACACCGGTGCGGGGCGCACACCCGTGCGGTTTCCTCGAGGGGAGTGAGGTGGAGTCGCTGGGCGGGGAGCCTCCGGACCAGCGTGTCAGACGCTCTGGGGGGCCTCGGAGCGGGGCCTGTGAGCGGGGGGTCTGCCGTGGTGGGAGGGAAGGGTCTGGTGGGGCCACGGAACAGGCTCTGGAACGTGGCCGTCTGTGTGCAGTGCTGCGTCCGTCCTGGGAGCCGGGCCAGGGGCCGGGCGCGGTCTCGGCGGCCGCCGTCCGCTCACAGGACGCTTGCAGCTGGGAGGGAGGCCTGGGGTGGCACCGAGCCGGGGGCCTCAGTGCCCGCCCAGGCAGCGTGTGGGGGGGGGGGGGTGACTGCGCCTCGGGCAGGCGCAGCAGACGGTGTGGCCGGGCACGGCTCAGCCCGCGCGAGGGCGACCCCAGGCCGGGACGGGCCCCGCGTCCGCCCTTCCATCCGGCCCCGGGGCCGTCGCCCGTTCCCGGGGCGGGGCCAGCGGCCGCCGGGCACAGCCCCCGGTGACGGCGTCTCTCCGCCAGGCGTCATCTCGGAGCAGGCCCGGTGGGAGGAGGTGCCCCCCCGTCCTGCAGCACCACCTCCTGCAGGTGGCCCTGGAGTTGCCCGCCTGCAAGTTCTCCTGGCTGAAGGCGCAGGTAGGATGGGCACGCTGCCCTCGCCCCCCCCCCCCCCCGCGGGGGCTCGGGGGTTCGGGCCGGTCAGGCCCCGGCGGGCGGGTCCCGAGGGCGACTTGCACTGTTTCGTGTTACCTGGAACCGCGGGAAAGTAGCCGGCTCGGCTCAGTGGATAGAGCGTCCGCCTGTGGACCGAAGGGTCCCAGGTTCGATTCCGGTCAAGGGCACAGGCCTGGGTTGTGGGCTCCATCCCCAGTGGCGGCTCCATCTGCCTTCCTCTCCGAAGTCAATAAAAAATACGTTAAAAAAAAAAACCTTTTGGGAAATAAAATACACGCCTTCTCTGCCCGTGCCCCGGAGGAACGGAGACAGAGAGGGAGAGGCCCCAGCTGCGGGGGGCCGGAGGGGGGACAGAGGGGGAGCGGGGGCGGGGGCGGGGTCTGCGACGAGCTGCAGGGCGCCCGTGGGGTCCCGGGTACTGAGCCGCGGGGCCGGGCTCCTGCCGGAGTCGGGGGGACCAGGCCGTCAGCATCGTCTGCGTGTTTCTCAGCAGCTCAGGTGACGGTTTTTTAAATGTATTTCTTTACTGGTTTCAGAGGAGAGGGAGAGGAGAGAGACGGAAACATCAGTGATGAGAGGGAATCACTGATCGGCTGCCTCTCTCACGCCCCCTCCTGGGGACTGAGCCTGCGACCGGGGCCTGTGCCCTGACCGGGAATCGAACCCGGGACCCTTCAGTAAGACTGGAAACTTACTTAAGGTCTCGTGGGACCCGCAGCGTGGCAGTGTGCGTTTATAGCTTTACACGTGTGTTTCCAGAAAGGGGTGGGGTGCCTGGCCCTGGGGTCATTGTATTTCTCTCCTTTCCGCCCCCCAAGTCCTCTCTGAGGTTCCCCTGCATCCTGGTTGGGGCGTTCGGCCGGAGGACTTCCTGTGCGCCGGGCGCCATGCGTGTGCTCTGTCACAGCTCGCTGGCCGCTCCACGCGTGTGTTCTGGGACGGCTCACTGACCACTCCACACGTGTGCTCTGGGACGGCTCGCTGACAACACGCATGTGCTCTGTCACGACTCGCTGACAACACACGTGTGCTCTGTCACGACTCGCTGACAACACACGTGTGCTCTGGGACGGCTCACTGACCACTCCACACGTGTGCTCTGGGACGGCTCACTGACCACTCCACACGTGTGCTCTGTCACGACTCGCTGACAACACACGTGTGCTCTGTCACGACTCGCTGACAACACACGTGTGCTCTGTCACGACTCGCTGACAACACACGTGTGCTCTGTCACGACTCGCTGACAACATGTGTGTGCTCTGTCACGACTCGCTGACAACACACGTGTGCTCTGGGACCACTCACTGACCGCTCCACACGTGTGCTCTGTCACGACTCGCTGACAACACACGTGTGCTCTGTCACGACTCGCTGACAACATGTGTGTGCTCTGTCACGACTCGCTGACAACACACGTGTGCTCTGTCACGACTCGCTGACAACACACGTGTGCTCTGTCACGACTCGCTGACAACACACGTGTGCTCTGTCACGACTCGCTGACAACATGCGTGTGCTCTGTCACGACTCGCTGACAACACACGTGTGCTCTGGGACGGCTCACTGGCCACATCTCAGAGATGAGGCGCTGGACACGGGTCACAGCCACGAGTGGGGGTCCAGTCCGGGAGGCGGGATCTGGTGACTGCTGCCCCCCAGGAGGGCGGGGGGGAGGGTAGGGGCACCCGGTGACTCTGCTGCCCCCCAGCAGGACGGGAGGGAGGGGGGGGCGCCCGGTGACTCTGTTGCCCCCCAGGAGGGCCCGGAGGCGGAGCTGCTCGGCGGGGAGCGGTCCGTGTTCTACCTGCTGATGAAGATGTTTGTGGCCAGCACCCACGCCCAGCTCAAGGCGTCCACCAAGCGCCTCATCGTGAAGGTGAGCTCGCCGCGCCGCTCCCCCCGGGGCCGCTCCCCCCCCTGACTGCTCCCCGCCCCGGGGCCCTTCCCCCCCGGGGCCGCTCCCCCCACCCCCCCGGCCGCTCCCCTTCCCCTCCGGGGCCGCTCCTCCCCCCGGGGCCACTCCCCCCACCCCCCCGGCCGCTCCCCCTCCTGACTGTTCCCCCCCCCCCCCGGGCCCTTCCCCCCCGGGGCCACCAGGGCTGCACCCCCCCCCCCCCCGCCGCTCCCCCTCCCCTCCGGGGCCGCTCCTCCCCCTGGGGCCGCTCCCCCCCGGGGCCACTCCCCCCCCCCCCCCAGGGGCTGCTCTCACCCAGGGCCCTTCCCACCCGGGGCCACTCCCCCCTCCCTGGGGCTGCTCCCCCCCCCCCCCCGGGGGCTGCTCTCACCTGGGCCCTCCCCACCCCCCCGGGGCCGCTCTGACCCGGGGCCGTCCAGCCCCGCAGAGCCAGGCCCCACTGACCGGCCGACTGTCTGCCCGCAGATCCTGCGGGACACGGGCGTGTTCGAGCACACGTGGCGGGAGCTGGAGCTGTGGCTGGAGCACCTGAATGACCCCGAGGAGCGCCGACGGGAGCCCGTCCTCCAGTTTCTGGAACGCGTGAGCGCTGCCCGTGTGCGGGGGGGGGGGGGGGGAGGGGGCACCAAGGGGACGGAGCCACAGCAGGCCTTTCCGGTGCCCCAGGACAGTGGTGGGCAAACTGCGGCTCCCGAGCCACATGCAGCTCGCGAGCCGCAGTTTGCCGTTTTGTCGACGAATGAGTTTGCCGACCACTGCCTTGGGGAAAAACATTTAGAAAACATTTAATAACAGACTGACGTCTTTAACCTGAAGTCAGAACTCCCGGGTGAGGGGTAATGCCTCACAGCAGCGGTCGGCAAACTCATTCGTCAACAGAGCAGCAAACCGTGGCTCCTGAGCCGCAGTTTGCCCACCACTGCCCCAGGCCCACAGGCCGCCTGGCTCACCCCCTGCTTCCTGCTGATGCTCCGTCTGTGAGACGGGAGACGCGATGCCGTTACTGTCCTCTGAGGGCCGGCTTTGGCCCAGAACAGGGGTAACTGAGCGGCGGGGAAAGCAGCGGACACCCTGAAAGGAGGTGGTTTTAAAACCCTACAAAACGCTGCGAACTTGGCAGAAAAGCTCCCGTCTCGCGGAGCCCGTGAGCGCCGTCGGCCCCCCTTATCCTGCCGGGACTCTTGGGGCACCGCCCACGCCCTCTGTGACCTCCTGACCGCTTCCCCGTGGCCCCGTGCCCAGGTGCTGCTGACGCTGGTGGCCAACCCCTACGTGTACACGGACAGGGCCTCCGACTTCGTCCAGGAGGCCAGCGCGCTGCAGGCCGCCGCCCGGCAGGACGCCGACGACGCCAGCATCCCCGTCTCCCACATCGACGGTCAGTGGGCTCCCGTGCCCGGCCGGGCCGGCCGCCGAGGCCACGGGGCGCAAACCTGGTCGAGGCCCAGGCCACGTGGACACGGAGTCGCTCTGTTACTTAGGTGGCGGAGGCGTGTGCGGGCTGGCTGGTGGCTGCGCAGGGGCTCAGGCTGCACTGTCTGTGGGCCGCTGTCGGCCCCGTGCCGGCACTCCGTCTGCACGGCCACCAGGTGCCGCCGCTCTGTGCTCTGGTGCTGCGGGGGCGGCGGGGGGGCTGTGGGCCTCAGTGCGGGGGGAGGGGCTCTTCCTGGCTCCCTGTCCCCCGAGGGCACTCCCGCTGTTGTCCCTGAGCTGGCGGGTCCTCATCCGCTCAGAATCGACTTTGCGTGAGTCTTTCCCCGGAGACCGGAGTGCCTGCTCTCCTCTCGCCCACATTCCCCTGCCCCCCCTCCCCCGGCTCTCACCCTGCGCACCCCCCCCTCTCCCCGCAGACGTGCTGGACATGGTGGACGTGCTGGTGGAGGGCAGCGAGGGCCTGGACGAGGAGATCGGGTGCTCGCTGAGCGCAGACATGGCCCTGCTCACGTTCCCGTTCAGCCCCGTGGCCCCCGCCGCCCTGGAGGCCAGGAACAGGCTGCTCCTCGGGGCCGAGCGGGAAGCAGGTGCTGCGTGGGGGACGCGGGGTCCTGGGGGTGGGGGGCGGGGCTCCAGGGGCCTGGGAGTGACCGCTGAAAACCCGCCCGAGGGAGGGCTGCCAGCGGCGGGCGGGGCTCGGCGGGCTGGGGGTGGGGGGCTAGAGGCCGGCCGGGCCCTGGGGAGGGGCCGTGGGAGGATGAGTCTGACGTCTGGGGGTACACGCTGCACAGACGCTGCTGTAACACCCATCTTTCCGCTGCTTTTCTTCTTAATGTGTTTTTATTGGCTTCTGAGAGGAAAGGAGAGGGACAGAGAGACAGGAACATCAAATACGAGAGGTAATCATTGATTGGCTGTCTCCTGCACACCCCCCACTGGGGCACACAAACCGGGCATGTGCCCTTGGCCAGAATCGAACCCGGGACCCTTTAGTCCGCAGGCCGCCGCTCTAGCCGCTGAGCCACACCGGCTAAGGCGTGTTTCTCGTTTGCTGGACGCTAAAGCACGGGTTCTTCACGTTTGCTGGGTGTTCGTGCGACTTAGACTCAGGACGTGCTCCCAGATTGCAGTGTCATTAGTGAGGTCGCTCGGCCGTTGCCACAGCAACAAACAGGCCCCAGCGAGTCCCTGCCTTAGCGAGTCCGGGTCTCTTTTCTTGAGCAGGCGATGGGCCCGGCCGGGCCGGGCAGCTTGGTGTCCGCCCCCCGGGGGTGAGGGCAGCTGGCCCCCAGGAGGTGGTGCCTGGGGGTGCCCCTCTGGGCTCGGGATCTGCAGCCTCTGGGGCCTGTGCCGGTGGCGTCAGCCCCCCCCCCCCGAGTGGTCACGTGACCCCGGGGAGTTGGGTGGGTTTCCCTGCTCCGAACGCCGGGTGGGGTGTCTGAGCCCCCCGCCCCTCCTTTCTCGCAGGGGACAGCGTCGGGGCATACCTGACAGCTGTGCTCACGGACCTGCTGCACAGCCAGCGGGACCCGCTGGCCCTGTGTCTGCTGCTCCAGGCCTACGACAAGCTGGCGCCACCGCTCCCGCAGCAGCCCAGCCGCTTCCGCAGCTACTACCGCCTCTGGATCCCCGAGCCCGCCCGGGAGGCCGAGGTGAGCGTGCCGGCCCGGCGCCCACGGGGACCGGTCCGTCCCGGGAACCGAGTGTTCCTCCCCGGCCCGGCCGTCTCGCTTTGCAGGGCGACATTTCCTCTTCCCTGGATGGAGGCGCTGATGGGATGGCACACGGGCTGGTGGGGAGCCGGGCACCCCTCCGGCTGCAGGGTAACGAGGCAGCTGCTGGGGTTGGCTTTGGGGGTGCCTTTTCCTCCCCCCGGAGCAAGCTGTGCCATCCTCCAGGGTCCTCCATGGTCCTTAGCACCCAGGGCTTCTTGAGCTCAGTTGTCAGACTCCACCCGCCCCCTCCAGCCCCTGCACTCTCACCAGCGGCCCTGAGCCCCACAACAGGCCGGGCTGGGCCCTGGTGATGGCCGGGCTGCATCCCCAGGCGGCTGCTCGGAGCATGAGCATCTGCCCTGCGGAGAACCCCTGCAGCTGCATGGGGGGGCGGGGGGCTGCTGGAGGTGTTCCCCTGCTGGGGCATGGTTTCCCTGATGGGGGCGTGGTTTCCCTGCTGGGGGCGTGGCTTCCCTGCTGGGGGCCTGGTTGCCCTGCTGAAGATGTGGTTTTCCTGCTGGGGGTGTGGTTTCCCTGATGGAGGTATGGCTTCCCTGTTGGGGGCGTGGTTTCTCTGCTGGGGGCATGACTTCCCAGCTGGAGGTGTGGTTTCCCTGCCAGGGGGCGTGGCTTCCCTGCTGGGGGCCTGCCTGGTTGCCCTGCTGAAGATGTGGGTTCCCTGCTGGGGGTGTGGTTTCCCTGATGGAGGCATGGCTTCCCTGTTGGGGGCGTGGCTTCCCTGCTGGGGGCGTGGCTTCCCTGCTGGGGGAACGGTGAGTGGATGGCACAGATACAGCCTGTGTCTGGTAGAGAGGCAGCAGGACAGACTGAGTGACTCCAGAGCTGTGCTCTGCATCTGCTCTCTCCGATGAGCTTCTCTAACCGGGGCCCCCGGGGGTGGGCAGGGGCGGCCATGGAAGGCTCATGCTCGAGGGGCCGGTGCCCTGCCTCGGGGGTGACTTCCTGCCCCAGAGATCATCACGCTGGCTGCGGGGTGCAGGCGCCTGTCCTCGGTGTGAGACGCCTGCCGGCTCCGGCCTCTGTCCGTGCCGTGAGGGAGGCTGTGCCTGACGGACTTACCTCCCGTGCCTCGTGGTCCCGTGTTTCCCAGCGGCCGTCCGTGTGGCTACGAGGCACTCCCTGGTGGGGGTGTTGCCCGGACCTGCCTCCAGGCCGTGCTTCTTCCTGTCGGGTGACTGCCTGTCCTCTTCCTCCAGCCTCCGCAGACGCCACCCAGCCCTGACCCCCGGGACCCCCAGGACCCCCAGGACCCCCCGGCCCGCTCCTTCGGCGCCCTGCTGCAGGCGGCCTTCCAGAGCGAGGGCCAGGCCGCGCTGCTGGACGAGGCGGTGCAGGCGCGGCTGCGCGACGCGGGTCCCCCGCCTGCCCATGCACCTCGTGCTGCTGTCCGTGCGGCAGGTGCTGCTGTGCCTGCGGACCGTCGCCGAGCGCTTCCGCCAGGTGAGCGAGCGCCTTCTCCACCCGGTCACCCCGCCCGAGGCCCTGGCAGCTGACGTGCCCTGTGCTTGCGGCCTCCTCCCTGGGACGGCCCCCGCGTCCTCCCGGCCTCCCTCGCCAGCCCAGCGAGGCGTCGCCGCACGCGGGGGGCCGTGCTGCTGGGCCTGGCCGCTGGGCAGCTGCTGGCGGGACGGGTCCTTCGCCCGCGGCGCACCGAGGCCCGGCCAGGCCCCCCTGAGCGTTGCCACGCGGTGGCCCGGCAGCGAGCTCTGCCCTGGCGTGGCTCATGGCGCGTGGCTCCCGGAGCGTGGGGCGGGGGTGGAGCTGGGCTGCTCTTGGTTTGTTCAGAACAGCCCTGTGCATTGGGTCGGGGGTGTGGGGGGGGCAGGAGACCTCGTCCTGCTGGGGGACCGCTCTGAGGTTAACGGCGTTTTTCAAGCGGGTGCCAGCCCGGCTCGGGCATTGTTTACTGATGGCATCGCACCCCGGTCCGGCGGGGGGAGGGGGGGGGCGGGAGGCAGGGGGGGACCAGCACTGCCTGGCGACTGGCAGCCCCCCCGGCCTGAAGTAGCCTGGCTCTCCCCGCAGCTGGGCAAGGCCGCGGGGCCCCCCATCCTGCAGCTGCTCCTGGACCTGCTCCGGCTCCTGGTCCTGCACTGCGCGCAGCTGGACGCCCAGAACCGGGACAAGTGCGAGGCCGCGCGGGCCGAGGCCGACCTCTTCCTGGAGGCGGAGGCGGCGGCCGCTCTGGAGCTGGCCGGCGACACGGTGCGGGCGGTTCGAGGCCGTCCTCGCCGAGGGCCGGGGCCGCGTGCCGCGGTGACCTCGGGCCCAGGCCTGGGACGCACAGGCCGAGGGGCGCTGCCCCGGGGCACGGTCCGGCCCTCAGGGCCCTGCTGGGGGGAGGCGGCGACAGTGGGGTCCGGCTGTGCCTGGGTCGGGGCGGCGGGTGCCGGGCTCCCCTGAGAGGGGCTTCCATCCTGTCAGCACGGCCCCCCCGCCGGCTCGGGGCCCCTGAACGTCCGTCTCTGTCTTCCAGACGCTGGAGGAGGTGCTGGCGGCCGTGCTCCGCCACCCCACGCTGCAGGGCTGGTTCCTGGCCCTGGAGCGGCGGGCCCTGCCCCCGCACACGCTCAGCCCCGTCCTCGCCAAGCTCCTGGGGGCCCAGCTCAGCGCGGGGGTCCTGCCGCTGCTGACGGCGAGCGCCCCGATCCTGCAGAGCCGCGGGCAGCTGGGCCTCCTGGCCGGGTACGCGGAGGCCGTGTCCCAGAGCGTGCTGCGGGAGCTGCGGGCCCGCACGGCGGACGCGGGGACCCCCGCCGCCCCGGGCCCTCCCGCAGCTCGAGGCCCTGCAGGCGCTGCACGCCTACATGGAGGGCGCCCAGCTCCGGGACGTCACGCTGGCCCTGCTGAGCCTGCCCGAGGCCCAGCTGGCGGCCCCGCGGCCCTCGGCGGTGAACGGCGGGGAGCGGCGCCTGAGCGCCCTCGGCCGGGCCCTGGTCCAGCTGCTGGCCGGCAGCCCCCCGCGCCCGGCGCCCGGCGGCGGCGGCGACGAGCTGCTCTGGGCCGCCGAGTACGTGCGGGGCCTGGGGGCTGCTGCCCGCGCTGGCCGCGGCCGAGCTGGACGCCGTGCTCCTGCGCGCCCTGCAGAGGGAGCCCGCGCTGGCCGCGGCGGCGGGGGTCGGCCTGCTGGACTACTGCCTGGCGCGGGGCACGCCGGCCGCCCTGGGCGTCGCCGAGCTGCTGGTGCGGCAGAGCTGGCCCCACCTGCTGCGCTTCGAGCTGTGGGCCCGGCGGCCGGGCGCGGGGCGCCGCCTGCGGGAGGCCCTGGAGGAGGCGCTGCCCCTGGTGCACAGCTACCTGCAGCACCGGGACCGGGGCCGCCCCACGCGCCCCACGGCAGGTACGGGGGGCGGGGGGGGAGGGGGAGGTCGGGCGGCCGGGCCCCTCATTCGCTCTGGGACTCCGTGGGCTGGGGGGTCCGTCCCCTTCTCCAGCGTCTGGCCGGCTCTGGAGACGGAGAGAGATGGGACGTTTCCCCCTCGGCAGCGCCCCCCCCCCCCCGCCGCCCCGCCGGCCTTATGGCTCGGGGGGGGGGTCACCCTACACATCTCCCATCACCTCTCGCGTTACCACGTGAGGCGGGGCCGCCGAGGGGGGGGGCCGTGTCAGGCCGCCCGCGTGGCCGAGGCCCTCACGAGAGCCCGGGGAGCTTCCACGGCTGCGTGAGCGTGTCCCGCGCGGCTCCACGCCCCGCGGTGACCGAGCCTCCCCCCCCCCACCGTGTCCACCCAGCGCCCGCCGCCGTCGCCCCGATGCTGAGGAAGGCCCTGTGGCAGCGGCTGCAGACCCGGCTCCTCGGCCCCGACGGGCCCCCGGAGGCCGGGCTGCACGCGGAGACCCTGGCCCAGCTGGTCCCGTTCGCAAGAGCCCAGGACCTGGCCATCCTCAAGGACCGTCTGCCCGGCTCGCTGCGGACCCCGGACGGTCACCGGAGGTGCGAGGGCTGGGGCGCCGGGGGCTGCTCCCCGGGGCGCGTGCGCGAGCCGGTGAGACCCGGGAAGCCAAGGGCGCTGCTGCATGTCCCATGATGCCTAGGACAGCCCCTGCCTCCCTGCACGCCCCCCGCCCCCCGCCCCCCCCGTCCCCCACGAGAAAGAATGACTTGGCTGGAGACTCGGGTGCCGGGAGGGAGGCAGCCTGCCTTGGACCCGGTCGGGACAGGTGCCCCTCTCTGGCTGCTCCTGGCTCCCTGCTGGACCGCGCTGGCCCGTCCTCCGTGTGCGATGCGGGAGGAGGCGGTGGGGCCCGGGCCCGGGCACCACAGGGGGCGGGACTCCGCGTGCTGCCCCGGCACGTCGGTGGTACCCAAAGCCGGAGGAGCGGGCCGCCTCTGACCGAGGCCTTGCCTTTTGCCGCAGCTGGGTCGTGGCCGACGCTGTCTCGGCCGCCCTGGAGGGGGCGCCGGCCGAGCTGCGGGCCTGGAGAGAGAGGCTGCTGGAGGCCTGTGTGCAGTGGCTGGTGGGCGCTTTCTCCCGGGAGCCGGGCGGAGATGCAGCCGGGGCGCAGGGGGCGCAGGAGGCCCAGGTGCTGCTGCGGTTCGGCCAGCTGCTGGTAGGTGCCCTCCTTTCCCGAGCGTCCCAGGGGGTTCCGGGGACAGGAAAGTCGGCCGGGGGGGGTCACAGCGCAGCCTTCGCCGGGCATGGACACGGCTGGAGAGAGAGGCCCTGGCCTGGGAGGCCAAGGGGCAGGTGGCAACCCCTGAACTGAGGACCTGGGGGGGGGCGGGACGGAGGGACTTCAGCAGGCACTTGGTGTGTCTTCTAAGGCCACCTGGCTTGTCCTCGGGGCTGGTCCGGCAGTGAAGGGAGTCCCTGTGCCCACCTCCTATCCCCCCCCGAGTCCCTCCTCCCAGGACGTCTGTCTGTCCTCCCAGGCCCTTCCCCCTCCCCGTTAGAGCAGCCATAGGAGAGCCCGGGGGCGGGGGGGGGGGGTGTCCTCCACGGGTGGCTGGGAGCCGCTCTGGCCCTGCGGGGGGAGGTCCCTTTGCTCCTGGGTGAGCGTGGGAGCCAGTGCGGGCGCCTCCGCAGGACGGGGGGGGGCCTGTGGGCGTGGCCTGCGTGGTGGCCGCCGCCTTAGGGAGCAGCTCGGCTTCCAGCTCTGCGTGTCTCCCTGTCGCAGAGCGCGGTTGGGGACGTGGGGCCTGGAGATTGGCAGCAGCTCGTGAAGACGGGACTCAAGTAAGTGGCGGCTCTTCTCCGCTCACCCCCCCCCCCCCCCGGGCTTTACTGGTTGCGGGGAGCGGGGAGCGGCGGGGAGGGGCGGCGATCTGAGAGAGGAACGTCGGTCGTCACTCTCCTGGCGGCCGTCGAACCTTCAGCGCTGGAGCCGGTGCTCGGACCCGGAGCCCCCCGGGGGGGGGGGGGGTCTGGGTGTGCTGTCCGGTGGCCGGGCGGCTGCTGGCCCGTCTCGGGGAATCGGGGTGCAGCGCCGGGTGCAGCCTCGGGCCCGGGCACGCCGCGGGGACAGAAGCAAGGCCAGTGCAGCCGCCCGCAGACCGTCTGTGCGGGTCCCGGCTGCCCCCCCACCCTGGTCGGGGGCCATGTCTCGGAGGCTGAGCCTGGTGTGGCCGCGCGTGTGTTCGCACCCGGCCCGTCGCCGTGTCCCTAAACGGTGGTACCCGTGTGTGTGTCCTTCCTGTGAACTCGACGTCCGAGTCGCCCGCGTGGACACGGGCTCTTACCCACCCCGGCTCCCGCTGGGGGTCCCCGTGTCAGTTACTGATCGAGGGGGGCAGCACCTCCTCCCCCCCCCCCGCCCTCCCCGCCGTGGGTGCTGCCGCCTCGGGTGCCCACGCGCCAGCTTCTCGGGGAGGGGCACCGGGGGCCGGTGCAGGCACCGCTTCTGCCCGTGCCCGGGGCTGGATTGACCGAACCGGGGGTGGGGGGGTCCCCACATACCCCCCGTCCTGGCGGCACGTGACAGACGGACTCTGGGCCTGGCCACGGGCGCCCGGAGCCCTGCCATTGGCCGAGCCCTCGCTGCCCTGGCCGTTCACCTTGACGCTGACACGCCTTCCCCCGGGCACAGCGGGGCCGGGTCCCGGCCGGAGAGCGTCCGGCTGTGGTTGGTGTGTTTCCAGAACACCCTCTGCATGTCCCCCGTGAGCAGAGCTTCCTCCTGGAGCAGGAGGCCCTCAGATGTGACTTTTTTCTTTTTTTTTTAATATATTGTATTGATTTTTCACAGAGAGGAAGGGAGAGGGAGAGAGAGTCAGAAACATGGATGAGAAAGAGACATCGATCAGCTGCCTCCTGCACGCCCCCCACTGGGGATGTGCCCGCAGCCAAGGTCCATGCCCTTGACCGGACTCGAACCCGGGACCCTTCGGTCCGCAGGCCGACGCTCTATCCACTGAGCCAGATGTGAAAGACTTAGTGAAAGGCCGCGGAAAGGGGTTCCCTGTGAGTGAGACCCCTCAGGGAGCTGTCCCCCTCGGTGCTCCCTCCTAGGTTTCGGTACCAGGACCCCGCGTTTCTGAGGGAGCTGCACGCCGCCATGCAGCTCCTGTACCGGCCCGAGAGCCCCGGGCGCGCCAGGCTGGTCCCGCTGCCTGTGGTCCATGCGATGCTGGCCCAGCACTCCCTCTTCCTGCCCACCCTGCTGGCGTCCGGGGCCGAGGGGGCCCCCGACAGCCAGGTCAAAGGTGAGGAGCCGGCCCCCTCCCCCCGGGGGCACATCCCGACCACCTGCTCTGAGCTCTGAGGGGGGTTGTCTGTCCGGCCCAGGCCCCCGCGGGTGCCCTCTGACAGGCCAGGCGGTGGGCAGGCCCCCCCGGAGCCCGCCTCGCCCACGGAGCCGAGCCTGGCCTTGGCTGTGCCGTGAGCACCGAGGTCAGGCCCAGGCGAGGGCGTTCCCGAGAGGACGGCTTGGCTGCGGGACGCGTCCGATGGGAGCGGGGGCCTCGGTGAGACCGGGAGACCGGGTCCAGCGCTGTCTGTCCGGCCGGTGTTCCCCCAGCGCCGAGAGCCAGCCCGGCGCAGGCCGGGACACGAGGGCGACGCTGAGGGCCGGCCCTCCCGCAGCCACACGGCCAACACCCTAACCGTCCGGAGTCCCCGAGGCCGCCCAGGCGCAGTGGGCGGGAAGCGGGCAGGCGTGCCGGCAGCTCGGCGGGGAGGGCACAGGGCTGGAGGGTCGTGGGGAGGGCGGGCGGCGGGGGGTGGGCAAGATCGGCCTGTCAGAGCCCGGGCGGAGGGCCGCTGAGCTGCACCCCCAGCCCAGGCTCGCTCGGAGGAGGTTTCACGCTGTTTCCCTGGAATACGTCCTCCTCTCGTTCCGACCGCGCGTGCCCACGCGTGTGAACACACACACTAATGCGCACTCACACTCTCACATGTACTAACATACACACTCTCACACACAGACACACTCACACAGTCACACGCAGCCTCACGCCCACAGTCATACACACTCATATACACACACAGTCACACTCACAGCCTCACACACACAGACACACACACAGTCATACACACACACACACACTCACACAGTCACACGCAGCCTCACGCCCACAGTCACACACACACACTCACACACAGACACAGTCACACACACACACACACACACTCTCACACACAGACACACTCACAGTCACACGCAGCCTCACGCACACAGTCACACACACACATACACACACAGTCACACTCACAGCCTCACACGCAGTCACACAGTCACTCGCCGCCGCTCACGCTGCTGCTCCCCCCAGAGGCGCTGGTGGACCTGCTGGCGGGGCTCGTGCGGCTGTGCCCGTCCGTCTGCGAGAGCAGCCACTTCGCCGTGCTCCTCGGGGCCTACGGCGCCTCGCTCAGCGTCCTGGGTGAGCCGACCGGCCTGTGGGGGGGGACCGGACTGGGGAGGGGGCCGGACGGGGGAGGGGACCGGACTGGGGGGGGGACTGGACTGGGGAGGGGACCGGACTGAGGAGGGGACAGGACTGGGGGAGGGGGAACTGGACGGGGGGGGGCGGACAGGGGCGGGGGACCGGACTGGGGAGGGGGGACCAGCCTGTGGGGGGGACCAGCCTGTGGGGGGGACCAGACTGGACCGGACTGGGGGAGGGGAAACTGGACGGGGGGGGCGGACAGGGGCGGGGGACCGGACTGGGGAGGGGGGACCAGCCTGTGGGGGGGACCAGACTGTGGGGGGGGCCGGACTGGGGGAGGGGACAGGACTGGGGGAGGGGACAGGACTGGGGAGGGGACCGGACTGGGGGAGGGGGGACCGGACTGGGGGAGGGGACCGGATGGGGGGGGACAGGACTGGGGAGGGGACTGGACTGGGGAGGGGACAGGACTGGGGGAGGGGACAGGACTGGGGGAGGGGGACCGATCGGGGGAGAGGGCCGGGGCAGGGATTCACCCCTCTGACTTGACCTTCACCTGCCCTCCAGACCAGAAGATCTTATTGCTCCTGCGGGCGTACGAACAGAACCGCCTCAGCCTGGTCAGCTTCCGGTGAGCGGGCTGAGGCCGATGGGCGGCCCAGGGGCGCCGCAGCCCCGCTCTCCTCCGTCCCTCTGTGCTTCTCGGGAGGGCTGGGTGCGGCTCCCCCACTCCATGGGCCTCCTGCTGGCTGAGCTTGGGGACCGGGGCGTTAGAACGGGCAGGGTGAGGGCTCAGAACGACGGCTGGCACGTCGCACTCCGGTCAGATGTCCTCTGTCACCCGACACCGTCCCGCCTCCGCACCCCCAAGTCAGGACGGGGATGAGGGTAACCGCCCCCCAAGTCAGGACGGGGATGCAGGCTAACTGCCCCCCAAGTCAGGACGGGGATGAGGGTAACCGCCCCCCAAGTCAGGACGGGGATGAGGGTAACCGCCCCCCCCAAGTCAGGACGGGGATGAGGGTAACCGCCCCCCCAAGTCAGGACGGGGATGAGGGTAACCGCCCCCCCAAGTCAGGACGGGGATGAGGGTAACCGCCCCCCCAAGTCAGGACGGGGATGAGGGTAACCGCCCCCCCAAGTCAGGACGGGGATGAGGGTAACCGCCCCCCCAAGTCAGGACGGGGATGAGGGTAACCGCCCCCCCAAGTCAGGACGGGGGGATGAGGGTAACCGCCCCCCAAGTCAGGACGGGGATGAGGGTAACCGCCCCCCAAGTCAGGACGGGGATGAGGGTAACCGCCCCCCAAGTCAGGACGGGGATGCAGGCTAACTGCCCCCCAAGTCAGGACGGGGATGAGGGTAACCACCCCCCCCAAGTTAGGATGGAATGAAGGGTAACCGCCCCCCAAGTTATGCTGGGGATGAAGGGGTAGGACCCTGTGCTGTGCTCAGACCGGCCGGCTGCTCCACGCCGCTGCTGCCGTGGTCCTCCCATCGTCAGTCCTGCTCCAGCGGGACCGTGACCCCGTGCTCCCCTGACCCCGTCCTCCACTGACCCCGTGGTCTCCTGACCCCGTGCTCCCCTGACCCCGTGCTCCACTGACCCCGTGCTCCCCTGACCCCGTGCTCTCCTGACCCCGTCCTCCACTGACCCCATGGTCTCCTGACCCCGTGCTCCCCTGACCCCGTGCTCCACTGACCCCGTGCTCCCCTGACCCCGTGCTCTCCTGACCCCGTCCTCCACTGACCCCATGGTCTCCTGACCCCGTGCTCCACTGACCCCGTGCTCCCCTGACCCCGTGCTCCACTGACCCCGTGCTCCCCTGACCCCGTGCTCTCCCCCCCCCACCCCGCCCAGGGTGCTCCAGCGGGACCGTGACCCCGTGCTCCCCTGACCCCGTGCTCCCCCCACCCCCACCCCAGGGTGCTGCTGTGGGGGCCGGCGGCGGTGGAGCACCACAAGACGAGCCGCAGCCTCGGCAAGTCCCTGTGGCAGGAGCCGAGCGTCGGGGACGTCCTCCGCCTGCTGGACCGCGACCGCATGATGGAGACCATCCTGCACTTCCCCCAGGGCCGGCGGCTGCTGCCCCCCGAGGTGCGGGCCGGGACACGCGGGGCGGCTCTGAGCTCCACTGTGCCCTCGGCTGTGGAGGCTGTTTCCTGTTAACGTCTTCCTGGGTCACCTGTCAGCCACGTGCACAGACCCCTGTAACCACCCAGAGCCCTGTACCCACACAGGACCCCCTAAATTCACCCAGAGCCCTGTATACTCACACAGGACCCCCTAAATTCACCCAGAGCCCTGTACCCACACAGACCCCTGTAACCACCCAGAGCCTTGTACCCACACAGGACCCCCTAAATTCACCCAGAGCCTTGTACCCACACAGGACCCCCTAAATTCTCCCAGAGCCCTGTATACTCACACAGGACCCCCTAAATTCTCCCAGAGCCCTGTACCCACACAGGACCCCCTAAATTCACCCAGAGCCCTGTATACTCACACAGGACCCCCTAAATTCACCCAGAGCCCTTATACCCACACAGACCCCTGTACCACCCAGAGCCCTGTACCCACACAGGACCCCCTAAATTCTCCCAGAGCCCTGTACCCACACAGGACCCCCTAAATTCACCCAGAGCCCTGTACCCACACAGGACCCCCTAAATTCACCCAGAGCCCTGTACCCACACAGGACCCCCTAAATTCACCCAGAGCCCTGTATACTCACACAGGACCCCCTAAATTCACCCAGAGCCCTGTATACTCACACAGGACCCCCTAAATTCACCCAGAGCCCTGTATACTCACACAGGACCCCCTAAATTCACCCAGAGCCCTGTATACTCACACAGGACCCCCTAAATTCACCCAGAGCCCTGTATACTCACACAGACCCCTGTAACCACCCAGAGCCCTGTACCCACACAGGACCCCCTAAATTCACCCAGAGCCCTGTACCCACACGGGACCCCCTAAATTCACCCAGAGCCCTGTACCCACACAGACCCCTGTAACCACCCAGAGTCCTGTATGCCCACACCGGACCCCCTAAACCCACCTGGAGCCTGTACACCCACACACACAGGACCCCTATGCTCACACAGGGCCTGCACACCCACCATAGTTACCAGCCCTGTTTCGTTTATAACTTGTCCCCCAGGGGTCACGTTATTTCAGTACCGGCACCAGTTTTTACAGAACCGTTTGTAATGCCCTCGGACGTGGGGCAGTTTGCACTCTGGTGGGTGAGCACCCCCGTTACTGGAGCAGGCGGGGCAGGTGCTCACTGTTTCGGGCTCGCAGGACACACAGGACCCGATATTCAGAGAGGGGAGCCCCACGGACCTCGATGGCCTGTATGACCCCTGCTTTCTCCTGCACCTCTTCAGCGAGCTGACCAGGCCAGGTACCCGAGCTGCGGGGCCCGGGGGCTGGGATGGGGTGCCTGCGGGGGACAGGGGGGTGTCGGTGGCTGAGGGGGGTGTCGGTGGCTGGACGTAGAGACAGGAAGGAAAGGCGGTCCGGTCTGGTCCTGGCCGCCCAGTGAGGGCCGCGGCTCCCCAGCTCCTCCCACCGAGGACGTGCAGGTGCATCAGCCAAACCTCACTGTTGGTCCTGAGTCTCCCTTTTCCAACTGGAAGGGCTCCCGGGACGGGTCACAGCTCCCCCCACTGCCCGTTCGCCGGGTGCGAGTCCCTGGAGCGGGCCGGCCTGCAGGCTCTCAGCGGGGGCCCCGCTTCAGAGGGACGGGGATGAGCAGAGCGCGGCACTACCTCCCTCACGGACGCGGGGGAGCCCCCGTCTCCCCGAAATGCCCACCAGCTGGCACTGTGTCCGTGAGCGTGGCGTGAGGTGCCCAGGCTGTTCCTCCCCCGGGGGGTTCCCGCCTGTGCTGGCGACGGGGCCCTGGTGCCCACGAATACACTCCCCGGGCCCTGTCCTCGCTCCGGTCTCTGGCCCTGTCCTCGCTCCGGTCTCTGTCTCTGTCCTCGCTCCGGTCTCTGGCCCTGTCCTCGCTCCGGTCTCTGGCCCTGTCCTCGCTCCGGTCTCTGTCTCTGTCCTCGCTCCGGTCTCTGTCCTCGCTCCGGTCTCTGGCCCTGTCCTCGCTCCGGTCTCTGTCTCTGTCCTCGCTCCGGTCTCTGTCCTCGCTCCGGTCTCTGGCCCTGTCCTCGCTCCGGTCTCTGTCTCTGTCCTCGCTCCGGTCTCTGGCCCTGTCCTCGCTCCGGTCTCTGTCTCTGTCCTCGCTCCGGTCTCTGTCCTCGCTCCGGTCTCTGTCTCCGTCCTCGCTCCGGTCTCTGTCTCTGTCCTCGCTCCGGTCTCTGTCTCTGTCCTCGCTCCGGTCTCTGTCCTCGCTCCGGTCTCTGGCCCTGTCCTCGCTCCGGTCTCTGTCTCTGTCCTCGCTCCGGTCTCTGTCCTCGCTCCGGTCTCTGTCTCCGTCCTCGCTCCGGTCTCTGTCCTCGCTCCGGTCTCTGGCCCTGTCCTCGCTCCGGTCTCTGTCTCTGTCCTCGCTCCGGTCTCTGTCTCTGTCCTCGCTCCGGTCTCTGGCCCTGTCCTCGCTCCGGTCTCTGTCTCTGTCCTCGCTCCGGTCTCTGTCCTCGCTCCGGTCTCTGGCCCTGTCCTCGCTCCGGTCTCTGTCTCTGTCCTCGCTCCGGTCTCTGTCCTCGCTCCGGTCTCTGGCCCTGTCCTCGCTCCGGTCTCTGTCTCTGTCCTCGCTCCGGTCTCTGTCCTCGCTCCGGTCTCTGTCTCCGTCCTCGCTCCGGTCTCTGTCTCTGTCCTCGCTCCGGTCTCTGTCTCTGTCCTCGCTCCGGTCTCTGTCCTCGCTCCGGTCTCTGGCCCTGTCCTCGCTCCGTCTCTGTCTCTGTCCTCGCTCCGGTCTCTGTCCTCGCTCCGGTCTCTGTCTCCGTCCTCGCTCCGGTCTCTTCTGCTCTGTCCTCGCTCCGGTCTCTGGCCCTGTCCTCGCTCCGTCTCTGTCTCTGTCCTCGCTCCGGTCTCTGGCCCTGTCCTCGCTCCGGTCTCTGTCTCTGTCCTCGCTCCGGTCTCTGGCCCTGTCCTCGCTCCGGTCTCTGTCTCTGTCCTCGCTCCGGTCTCTGTCCTCGCTCCGGTCTCTGGCCCTGTCCTCGCTCCGTCTCTGTCTCTGTCCTCGCTCCGGTCTCTGTCCTCGCTCCGGTCTCTGGCCCTGTCCTCGCTCCGGTCTCTGTCCTCGCTCGCTCCGGTCTCTGTCCTCGCTCCGGTCTCTGTCTCTGTCCTCGCTCCGGTCCTCTGTCCTCGCTCCGTCTCTGGCCCTGTCCTCGCTCCGGTCTCTGTCTCTGTCCTCGCTCCGGTCTCTGTCTCTGTCCTCGCTCCGGTCTCTGTCTCTGTCCTCGCTCCGGTCTCTGGCCCTGTCCTTGCTCCGATCCTGCGTAGCTTTGGGTTTGGACCCCCCAGAAAGAGACCCGTGTTGAGGGACAGCCCGGCCAGCTGGAGCCAGGGGTCTTCTGCGTGTTCCTTTGTCCATCCCTCTTCCCTGCTCCTCTGGGTGGACGTGGTTCCTGTGGACAGACGGACGGACGCACTTGGGTTTTGCTTGTTTATGTGCTCTGCCTGCCTCTGCCTCTTTAGTAGAACATACACGCTGTTTACATGTAACGTGATTGGTGACACAGTTGTGTTTTCTCTGGCTTTTAGCAGCAGCGTGTGCGTGTGCGCGCGTGTTGCTTTAGGATTTATTTATACGACTAATCCGTTTCTGGCGGTTCCCGGCGCGCGCTGAAGGGGGGGGGGGGGGGGGGGGGGGGGGGGGGGGGGGGGGGGGGGGGGGGGGGGGGGGGGGGGGGCCGGGGAGCTCCAGGTGCCGGGGCACGCAGCGCGGGGCCGTGTGCCGGGTGGTGACCCGCTCCCCCCCCCCCCAGAGCTGGTGGTGGACTGCCGGAAGTTTGTGGACTGCAACGCTCTGGGCCTGACCGCCGCCGCCCTCAGCAGCTACGACCCCCAGATGCGAGCCGCCGCCTACTCGGTGCTGGCGGCCTACTACGCGCACGTGGAGGGCGCCCGGTTCCGGGAGCAGCCCCAGGTGAGGGCCGAGCGGCCGGGAGACCTGCACCCCTGCGGGCTCGGGGGCAGGGGGAGCCGGGTCGCCCCTCGTGGTGGGTGGGCATGCGGCTCCATGTCCTCTGTTCTCTCCTGCGTTTAACCTCGCAGCTGAGGCGGCTGGACGTCCGCCGGGAGCCCGGGCTCTCTGCCCTCCGCCCATGGGCCCCGGGGTGTGGGGAGCGGGCGCCCCCCGCTGGGCTGTGCGGGGGGGGGGGGGAGGGAGGTGCTGCGGGGCGAGGCTGGCCCCGGCCCGAAACGCTCTCTGCCCTCAGGTCCTCTACCTGCTGGACGTCGTCCGGAACGGGGTCCGCACCCCGAACATGAGGCTCCCCTTCACCCTGGCGTTCTTCGTGGCCCGAGCAGCCCAGCAGCTCCTGAAGCCAGGTGCCTCCGGCGGGGGAGGGCGCGGGGGAGGGTGTGGGGGAGGGTGTGGGGGAGGGGGAGGGTGTGGGGGACGGGGAGGGCGGGGGAGGGCGCGGGGGAGGGAGAGGGTGTGGGGGAGGGTGTGGGGAGGGGGGGGAGGGTGTGGGTGCCTCCGGCGGGGGAGGGGTGGGTGTGGGGGAAGGGGAGGGGGAGGGCGTGGGGGAGGGGGAGGGTGTGGGTGCCTCCGGCGGGGGAGGGGGAGGGGGAGGGGGTGGGTGTAGGGGAGGGTGCTGTGGGATTGGAATGCGGAGGCTGAGCAGATGGGCACCCCGGGGGGGGCAGCTGGTGGCTGCAAGAAGGTGGTTAGGGCCCCTGTGGGACCTGACCCGGGAGGGCTGTGGCGGAGTCTGCTGGAGGGTGGGAAGTTGGGATGGGGGGGGCGTCTGCCACCCACCCACCGGTGCCTCACTTCGCTGCCTCCGGACCAGGGCCCCCTTTGGTGGAGCCGGAGGGGGTGCTGGCCCTGCACTGTCGGGGACCGGCCCGCCCGCCCAGGCTGGGGCATTCCTGCAGAACTGAGGCCGGGCCAGGGCCGGGGCGGGGTCCCCGGGGGGGTTTCTGAGCCGGGAAGCTGTGGGGGGGGTGGACCGGCGTCCGGCTCGCTCTGTGCCCGGAGAGCCAGCCTGGCTGAGGGGCAGCGCCCCGGGGGGGGTCCGGGTCTGCCCCGCCCGCGGCCCGCAGTGACGCCCTCTGCCCGCCCAGAGGAGCACATGTACCTCAAGATCACCAAGTTCCTGCTGTCGCACGAGGACCTGAACATGAGCAAGGTGCCCGGCTTCTTCCAGTTCTTCTACAGCTCCGACTTCCAGGTGGGCCCGCCCCCCGGGCTTCCCGCCCCCCACCTCTCCCGCCCGCCTCCCCCCCCACCCGCTTCCCGCCTCCCCACCACCCCGCAGCCGCCCCCCCACCCCATCACCCGCCCCCCCACCCCCCCACCCGCTTCCCACCCCGCCTCCCCCCCACCTCACACCGATTCCCACCCCCCACCTTCCCGCCCGCCTCCCCCCCTCACCCCTTCCCCCCCCACCACCCGCTGCCACCCCCGCCCCCCCCCACCTCACCCGAGTCCCACCCCCCACCTCCCCCGCCTCCCCCCCCCCTCACCCGCTTCCTCCCGCCCACCCACCCCCCTTCCCACCCCGCCTCACCCCACCCCACCACCAACCCGACTCCCACCCCCCACCTCCCGCCGCCTCCCCCCCCTCACCCGCTTCCACACCACCACCACCCGCATCCCACCCCAGCCCTCCCCTCCCCCCACCTCACCCGATTCCAACCCCCCCACCTCCCCGCCGCCTCCCCCCCCTCACCCGCTTCCCGCCCCCCCACCCGCTTCCCACCCCGCCTCCCCCCCACCTCACCCGATTCCCACCCCCCACCTCCCCGCCGCCTCCCCCCCTCACCCGCTTCCCGCCCCCCCCACCCGCTCCCACCCCGCCTCCCCCCCACCTCACCCGATTCCCACCCCCCCACCTCCCCGCCTCCCCCCCACCTCACCCGATTCCCACCCCCCACCTCCCCGCCGCCTCTCCCCACCTCACCCGCTTCCCGCCCCCCCACCTTCCCGCCCCCCCACCCTTCCCGCCCGCCTCCCCCCCATCCCGCTTCCCACCCCCCCACCTCCCCGCCGCCTCCCCACCTCACCCGCTTCCCGCCCCCCCACCTTCCCGCCCCCCCACCTTCCCGCCCGCCCCGTGGCTGTGCCGTCTCCGCAGGCCGGGCAGGGCTCAGTCACGCGGGGCCGGGGAAGGGGGGGGGGATCCACGGCTCACTCTGGGCAGCCACAGTCTTACCTGTGGCGCTCCTGTCGCTGTGACCACGTGTCTGGGGTGAAGGTCACGCATGGTCACGGGCCCTCCTGCGCCAGCTCCGCCCGGTCCTCGGGGCGGAGGAGGTGGAGGGTTTCGGTGGGAGCAGAGGCCGCTGCCGGGGGGCCAGGGGCCGGGTGCGGGGGGGACGGAAGGGGCAGCGGGCGGCCGGGGGCCGTGCCCCCGTGAAGGCTGACCGGTCGGTGTCCCCGCAGCACGGCGCCGAGCGGGAGTGGCTGTTCGGGCTCCTGCGCCAGGGCATGCGGGACAAGCACTGCTTCCAGCTGTACGCCCGGCGCGGCGTCCTCCCCGTGGTGCTCTCCTTCTTCAGCAGCCCGCTGTGCGAGCCGGCCGCCCAGGTGGGCCCCCCTTCCGGCCCCGCCCCCGCTCCCGACCCCTGTCCATGCACCGCCCCTTCCGTCCCCCCTGCACCCGTCCCCATCCCCTGTCCATGCACCGCCCCTTCCGTCCCCCCTGCACCCGTCCCCATCCCCTGTCCATGCACCGCCCCTTCCGTCCCCCCCTGCACCCGCCCCACCCCTGTCCATGCACCGCCCCTTCCGTCCCCCCTCTACCCACCCCACCCCCTGTCCGTGCACCGCCCCTTCCGTCCCCCCTCTACCACCCCACCCCCTGTCCGTGCACCGCCCCTTCCGTCCCCCCTCTACCCACCCCACCCCCCTGTCATGCACCGCCCCCTTTCCGTCCCCCCTGCACCCGTCCCCATCCCCTGTCCATGCAACGTCCCTTCCGTCCCCCTGCACCCACCCCACCCCAGCTGTCCATGCACCACCCCTTCCGTCCCCCCTCTACCCACCCCACCCCCTGTCCGTGCACGCCCCTTCCGTCCCCCCCCACTCTACCCACCCACCCCCTGTCCATGCACCGCCCCTTCCGTCCCCCCTGCACCCGTCCCCATCCCCTGTCCATGCACCGTCCCTTCCGTCCCCCCTGCACCCGTCCCCATCCCCTGTCCATGCACCACCCCTTCCGTCCCCCCTCTACCCACCCCACCCCCTGTCCGTGCACCACCCCTTCCGTCCCCCCTGCACCCGACCCCGACCCCTGTCCATGCACCGCCCCTTCCGTCCCCCCTGCACCCGACCCCGACCCCTGTCCATGCACCGCCCCTTCCGTCCCCCCTGCACCCGCCCCGACCCCCATCCATGCTGACCCTCCGTCCCCCACACCCGCCCCCCCTGTCCATGCACCTGCCCCCACCCCCGGTCCCTGTGATGTCCCTCCCTCCTGCCCCTCCCCCCTCCATGTGCCCGCCCTCCCCCAGTCCGTGGACGCTGGAGGTCGCGGCTCTTTCTCCGGTTTACCCGGAGGGAAGCCGTGTGAACCCTCACCCAGGGGGGCACGGCTCACCCTGACCGTCCAGGAGGGTCCCCAGGGGGTGTGGCTGTGGGGGGGGCGGGTGCAGGGTGACGCTCACGCTGACGGGTGCAGCCCCCGCGGGCGGGGCGGGGCGGGGGGTGCCCAGCGGGGCCCGGAGCCGGGTCGGGGCCTCACGCCGCCTGTGGCTGCAGGGCTGGGTGCTGGAGATCCTGCGGAGGGCCGCCCACGACGCCCGGGCCGCGCGCACGCTGCTGCGGGACTACAGCCTCCTGACGTGGGTGCTGCACGCGCTGGAGGCCCGGTGAGCCCCTGGCCGTCCCGGACGGCGCCCCTCCGCCCTCTCGGGGGCGGCCCCTCGGGCTCCCGCCACCAGCACTGATCCCAGCGCGGGCCCCGCCCCACGACCCAGTCGGAGCCGCCGCCCCCCACGTGGGGCCGGGGCTCCCGCGGGAACGGGGAGGGGCTCGGTCCGAGCTGACCTGATCGGGAGGCCGGCCCCTGCCAGGAGGGTCCCCCACACCCAAAACCCCCCCGGGCGGCCGGGCTCTGTGGATGCCGGCATGTCACTCCGGGGGCTGCCTCTGGGGGCGGCTCAGCACGGCCTGGGGCCGGGGCTGCTGGCTGGGGGGACAGGGCCGGGGGGCTGCTGGAGGGGGGACAGGGCCGGGGCTGCTGGGAGGGAGTCCTCACATGGCCGATGGCGGCCCCGGGCTGCTGGCTGCGGGCCCGTGGTCGTGGGTGAGGCAGCCGCACGGGGTGAAGCCGGGATGTGGCAGCGCCTGCCCCTCTTGGACCCCGTGCCCGGGCGGGCTGCCGGGCGAGCCAGCGGACCTGGGGCTGGGACAGCTGAGCCGCCGGGGGGACCGCCCCTCCTTGCCCCCCCCCCCCCCCCCCCCCCCCCCGCTCCGGGTCCCCGTCCCCGCTCCGGTTACCCCCCCCCCCCCCGCCGGGCGCCGGGAGGGAGTGACGGGGCTGTGTCCGCAGGTTTCCTGGAGACGCCGCTGCTTGGCCGCATTGTGGACCTGCTGCACACGCTGTGGGCGACCGGCCTGGGCGGGCGGGGGGCGGGGGCGGGCACCCCGGAGCCCCCGACGCTGCCGGCCCTGCACCTGGTCAGCGAGGTTCCTGTACGTCCTGCTCGCGCTGGCCAAGCACCTGCGGTACGGCCCCCCGGCCCCCCCCCCGGCCCCCCCCCGGCCCCCCCCCCCGAGCTGCGCTGCGCGGGCGACACCCCAGACCCCGTCGCCCTGCTTCCTCCCGCGGCGGCCTCTGGCTCCTCTCGGCCGGGAAACGAACGCCCGCCGCCCCCCCCACACCCGAGTCCAGCCGGGCGTTCTGAAGGAAGAACGTGACCTGACCTTGACCTGAGGAAGGGCAGGTCTTCCCCCACCTGCCTCCCGCCCGCTGCCGGCTCCTTGTCCAGGCACCGCCTTGGGAACCGCAGCATTTCACCCCTCCCCCCCACCCCGCTTCCCCCCTCTCCCCACCCCTCTCCCCCCCCCACCCCCCGCTCCCCCCTCCACCCCCCGCTTCCCCTTCCCCCCACTTCCCACCCACCCACCTCACCTCTTTACCCCCCACCCCACTCTCCCCCACCCCGCTTCCCCCTCCCCCCACTCCCTGCTTCCCCCTCCCCCTCACCCACTCTCTCCTTACCCCCCCACTTCCCCCACCCCCCGCTTCCCCCTCCCCCCCACTCCCCCGCTTCCCCCCTACCCCCACCCACTCTCCCCACCCCCCCGCTTCCCCCTCCCCACTCCCCGCTTCCCCCCTACCTCCACCCACTCTCCCCCACCCCCTGCTTCCCCCTCCCCCCAGTCCCCGCTTCCCCCCTCCCCCCACCCCCCGCTTCCCCCTCCCCCCACCCCCCCACTTCCCACCCACCCATTCACCCCTTTATCCCCCCACCCATTCACCTTTATCCCCCACCCACTCACCCCTCCCCCAACTCCTCCCTCCTCCCACCCACTCCCCCACCCACTCACCCCTTTACCCCCACCCACTTATCCCTCCCCCAACTCACCCCTCTCCCAACCCACTCACCCCTCCCCCCCCCCCACCCCCGGTGATGGAGAGCCCCCCTCGTCTGGGCGGACACTGCTCTGCAAAGGCCCTGAGCGGGGCAGGTGCTGGTTGGACCAGAAGGGCGGCAGCAGTGACTGCAGCCTCGGCCCTGACCAGCGGGGCGCACCGGGCTGGGGGCAGGGAGCGTGGCCGGAGTGTGGCCGGGGGACCCTGACCTCGGGCTCTGCCCGGACAGCCGTGGTTTCCGGAGACGGCCCGGCCCCTCCTGCCCGCCCCGTGCTCGCTCCTGCCCCGAGGCCGGTGTCCTCTGCCCGGGGCGGGGGGGTGCGGGTGGGGGGGGCGGTGTCCGCTCGGGGGGCGGCGGTGGCCCCTGTGCGCCCCTCGCTCGGGGGGGGTGCGGGGACCGGCTGCCGTGCTGAGCCCCCCCCCCCCCCCCCCCCGCAGGCCCTCCCTGGCCGCCCGCGCAGCTGACCGGCTTCCTCGAGGCCCTGGACGCGGTGCTGCGGTGCGGGCCTCGGTGCTGCGGGCCTCCCGGGACCGGGGCCGCCTCTCCCCCGGCGACTCCGCGCTGTCCGCCGCCGACGCGCTGCTGCTGCTGCACAAGTGGAGCCTCATCGCGCGGGACGGCGAGCTGCAGGGGGCGCTGCGGGCCGCCGCCCAGAGCCTCCGCGCCCGGGACCTGCTGAGTGCGTGCGCCCTCCGGCTGGCCCCCCGCACGAGCAGCCCGCACCCCCCTCAGCAGCCCGCCCCCCTCTGAACAGCTCCCCCCCCTCAGCAGCCCGCCCCCCCTCAGCAGCCCGCCCCCCTCTGAACAGCTCCCCCCCCCTCAGCAGCCCCGTCCTCCCTCTCAGCAGCTTCCCCTTAGCGGGTGAGGCGTGGAGACCCAGGTCCTCGTGGCCGCCTAGAGGGGACAGGGCTTGGGGTCCCACCAGGGCGCCCCCTATACAGCAGTGGCGCCCACCCCAGTGCAGGGCCAGGCGCCCGCTGTGCCCCTCTGCCCGCCCTCCGCTGGGCCAGCCGGCCCGCAGGGCACCGTGTCACCGCCCGCCGCGTCCGCTCTCTCCCACAGAAATGCTCAAGGACGGGAACAAGCCCCCGGCGCCCGCCCGCCCCCGCGGCCCTCGGGGCCGGAGGAGGAGGCCCGGGGAGGCCGAGGACGCCGCCGGCCCCGAGCTGCCGCCGAGCAGCCTGGAGACCTGCCGGTGCCTCCTGCGCTCCATCCTGACGCACTGGGCGCCCTCGGACCCGGACCCGGCAGCCGCCCCCGGCCCCGGCTGCCCCGTCGCCACCCTGGTGGGTCGGCTGGGTGCTTTGCGCAGCCACCGAGTGCCCGCTCGGCCGGGCTGAGGCCGAGGGCCTCCTGGGCTGGCTCCGGGGCCTCGTGGAGCGGGAGCCGGAGGCCGCGGCCCGGCTCCTGGGGTCCGGCGCGGCGAGGGGCGGCCTGTTCCGGCTCTACGGCCGGCTCTGCGCCGAGGCGCTGCCGGGGCCCGAGCTCAACGCGCTGATGCTGCCGCTGGTGGCGGCCCTGCGCCCCCCGGGGAGCCCCCTGCCCCCGGCGCGGAGACCCTCCGGCTGGCTTCCCTGGACGACCAGGAGGAAGGCACGCGAGGTGATTCTGGGGGTGCCGGGGCGGGTGGGGCGGGGGGCAGCTCGGCACAGGCCCGGGCACCGTGAGGGGGCGGGAAAGCCTTCAGTGACGCTCACCACAGTGGGGGTGCTCGCCCAGACCTCCAGTCCCCCCAGGACCGGCCCTCCCCTGCGGCCGGGGGCTTTCCCAAACGGAATTGCGTTCCGCACCGTTGGCCAGGTGTGTGTGTGCCCGTGTGCACACGTGTATGAGCATGCACACGGCACAGGCGCACGAGGTTGCCACGCTTGGCGTTCGGAGAGGTTTGCGAGGAGGGAACGCGGGCCGGGCACCCGCACGTGGCCCCTCTGCCCGGAGGCTGGGCCCTCCCGGGACGCGGGGAGCCGGGAGGGGGAGCCGGGATGCGGGCGGCCTGCGGTGGGCTCGCCTGGGAGCGGTGACTGTCCTCACCGGCCGCAGTTGGGGACTGAGCTCTGCTTGTCCTGGGGGAGGGCAGGGAGACCAGGAGGAGACTGGGCTGCAGCAGCGTTTCCTGCGTCAGCAAAGACAGACAGACAGACAGGCTCCTCGGGGGCAGGAGCGATAAGCCAGCGGTTCAGCAGAGGCAGAGACAGACAGACGGACAGACAGACAGGCTTCTCGGGGGCAGGAGCGATAAGCCAGCGGTTCGGCAGAGGCAGAGACAGACAGACGGATGGACGGACAGACAGACGGGCTTCTCGGCGGCAGGAGCGATAAGCCAGCGGTTCAGCAGAGGCAGACGGACAGACAGACGGGCTCCTCGGGGGCAGGAGTGATGAGCCGGCGGCTAAGCGAAGTGGACAGAGTCCGGTTTATAACTTGCCGCTCAGCGGCCCCCAGGCCGGGCCATCATCGGGCCCACGCGGGGGGCGGGGGGGGCCGGCTCTGCCCTGCAGACAGCATCCTGATGGCCTGTGTCCCCCCAGCCTCGGCCGCCTTCCTGCTGTCCCTGTTCGTCCAGGACGTCTGGCTGGGGGCCCCGCGGCCCGACGCCCTCCTCACCCACGTCCGGATGGTCCGGGAGGCTGCGGGGGAGGCGCCCGGCGGCGACCGGGAGCCCATCGCCCGGCTCTGCGAGGACGTGGCCGCCCTGGCCCCGGACCTGTGACGCCCGCGGGCGCCCGAAGGCCACCAGGCGGACGGGGGGGTGCGCGGCGACGGCTCCTGGAGGAGAGCCCCCGTTCCTGGTTTACTCGGCCAGTGATGGGGCCGGAGGGACGGCGTGGGGCGGTCAGAGACGGGGCCGCACGGCGAGCTGTGGCCGGCCCTTGCCCCGCCGCCCGCCGCCAGAGGAGGCTCCTCACGGCGAGCGGCACGAGCACGGGGGCTCCCGTGTGCAGTTAAACGCGTCGCGCGCGATGAAAGAGCGCGCCGGAGACGCTCGGGCTTGTCGGCGGGGCCCGGGACGCGCTCCGTCACCGGTCGCGGGGAGCGGGGAGCTCCTGCCGCAGCGTGGCTTCCGGTAACCCGCGGGGCTGCTCGGACCTTCCCGGGTGCATCGCCCCGACTCCGCTCAGGGAAGGCAGCCCGTTTTAACGGGACAATAAACGTCTGTGATGTTAAGTTCGGTGCTGTGCTGCGTTGGCGTTAAAAGCTGCTTTGACCCCACGGAGACCCGCAGGCTTGAGGTCAGGGTCTAAGGCCCCCCCCCCCCCCCCCCCCCCCCCCGTTCACCGCCACCGCGACGCCCGTGGGATGTGGACGGACGGGGCGGTGTCCGTGCGGAGGTCAGCCTATCCCTTCGCTCCGCGCGCCCCACCCCGCACCCCACACGCCAGAGCTCCCGGCCCTCGGCCTTGTCACCCGTCGGCCCGTGGCTGCCGTTTGCCCGGGTGACACCCCAGGAGGCTTGGCTTCAGCGTCAGCGCCTGCTCCCATTCCCACGCCCGGGGTCCCTGAGCCTCCTGCTTCCTTTTTAACAAGGTGAGGTTTTGTGTGTGTGTTTAATATATTTTATTGATTGTTTTACAGAGAGAGAGGGAGAGGGAGAGAAAGTCAGAAACATGGATGAGAGAGAAACATCGATCAGCTGCCTCCTGCACACCCGCTACTGGAGATGTGCCCACAACCAAGGTACATGCCCTTGACCAGAATCGAACCTGGGACCCTTCAGTCCGCAGGTATTGGCTCTATCCACTGAGCCACACCGGTTAGGGCCATAAGGTTTTAACCAGGACAGGAGCGGGCTGGTCTGCACAGCCCCCTCTCCACAAAGAGGCTCATCCCCAGGGGCCAGAAGCTCCTCCCTCTCCCGCCCCCCCCCCCCTGCCCCGCAGCGTGCCCCCCCTCCCCGAAGTCCGTCCTGCACGCAGAGTCCAGTGGAAAGGACACCTGCTCCTTCCCCGCCCCGTCTGCATCCCCTCAGTGGCCCCTCGCCTGCCCTCCACCCCCTGGTCCCCAATCTGGGAACCTAAAAGAGCTGCAGATCATCCCAGGACTCAAGGTTGATACAATGTTGCAGCAGTAATAATGGAGGCTACAAAGTGGCAGTAAAGATCAGTGAGTGGCTACTTTAATCTTTATTTCTGCGTGTTCTGTTTCTACTTCCCCAGTGAGCATAGGGTGAGTAAGCGGCTGGGGCGCGAACGCTCTGCCCTGTGGGGTGCTCCCGCCAGGCGGGGCGAGGTGGTGCACACGTGCACGTCAGCGCCTCCTTGTGGTCATCCTTGGCTGCGCTTCCGCTTTCAGGAGGCACATGTCCGGTTTGAGTCCCTCGGAATAGCCGGCCATCGCTTGTCTCCAGGGGAGGCCGGCTGGGGTGTGGCCAACATCAGCTGACACCATGGGGGTCCCCGTCCAGGGCCCGTTCCCACAGGAGGGCAGGGGGGACCTGGGGAGCGGTGGGGGGCGGGGTGGAAGGCCCGGATGCCCTGCAGACTGGCTCCCTGGCTGAGCTGGGCTGGCCCCCGTGGGGGGCGCTGGGGGGCAGCAGACGCCTCCGGATGCAGAAGGGGAGGCTGAGGTGGAGGCTCCGGGGCCACGCGGGGTGGTGCGGGGCGTTGCTCCTGTGGGCAGAGATGGGGGCGGGCGTCAGGGCTGGGAGGGGCAGCCCCTCTGCTGCTCCGTTGGGTTAACAGCCTGAGATACATTCACAACGTGAATCAGTGAGCTACAGCCAACTCATCGGATTGTGCAACCATCATTACACTGTCTTTTTATTTTTAAATGTGTTTTTACTGATGTCAGAGAGGAAGGGAGAGGGAGAGAGAAACATCAATGATGAGAGAAATCACAGATCGGCTGCCTCCTGCACGCCCCACACTGGGGATGGGGCCTGTAACCCAGGCCTGTGCCCTGACAAGGAATCGAACCCTGGCCTCTTGGTTCCTTGGTCAATGCTCATCCACTGAGCCCCGCCAGCTGGGCACACAGTCTGTTTCAGAACATTTGTATCCCCAGAGATGGTACCTGTAGCAACAGCCAGTCTTTCTGCCCGCAGAGTTCCTCTTCGAGACACTTCCCATCAGCAGCATCCCTGACCTGTCCTCGGCTCACCCACGTGGGAGCGGGTGTCAGGGCCTCGTTCCCCCCGGGGCAGTGCCGTTTGTGGATGTGCAGCTCTTTGCCACACGGCCCTGAGTCCCCCACGCTGCCACACCCACCCGGCCCGCATGCACGCACCCAGCCCGCATACACACACACACCTGGCCCGCATGAACCCAGCCCGCATACACACACCTGGCCCACATGCACCCAGCCCGCAGGCACCTGGCCCACACGCATGCACCTGGCACGCACACACGTACCTGGCTCACATGCACCTGGCCCGCACACACGCACCTGGCCCGCACACACGCACCCAGCCCGCAGGCACCTGGCCCACACGCATGCACCTGGCACGCACACACGCACCTGGTCCGCACACACGCACCTGGCCCGCACACACGCACCTGGCCCGCATGCACCTGGTCTGCACACACACACCTGGCCCGCACCCACCTGGCCCACACACATGCACCTGGCACGCACACACGCACCTGGTCCGCACACACGCACCTGGCACGCACACACGCACCTGGCCCGCACACACGCACCTGGCCCGCATGCACCTGGTCTGCACACACACACCTGGCCCGCACGCACGCACCTGGCCCACATGCTCCTGGCCCACACGCACCTGGCCCGCACACACGCACCTGGCCCGCACACATGCACCTGGTCCGCACACACGCACCTGGCCCACATGCACCCAGCCCGCAGGCACCTGGCCCACACCCACCTGGCCCACACGCATGCACCTGGCACGCACACACGCACCTGGTCCGCACACACGCACCTGGCCCGCACACACGCACCTGGCCCGCACACATGCACCTGGTCCGCACACACGCACCTGGCCCACATGCACCCAGCCCGCAGGCACCTGGCCCACACCCACCTGGCCCACACGCATGCACCTGGCACGCACACACGCACCTGGTCCGCACACACGCACCTGGCCCGCACACACGCACCTGGCTCACACGCACCTGGCCCGCACACACACACACCTGGCCCACACGCATGCACCTGGCCCACATGCCCCCGGCCCGCACACACCTGGCCGCGGGAGCCCGGCGGGACATGGAGAGCAGGACGAGGAAGAGGAGCACCACGAAGGCGGCCAGGCTCGCCCAGAAGGCGATCACCACGGAGTCTGCGGAGAGATGGGTGCGGTGTGACCACGGACACCGCCCGGGGCGGAGGGGTGGGGGCCGGGAACGCGACTGACGTCCACCCTCTGCCGGCCCGGCTGCGGGCTGCGAAGGCGGCGGGCAGTGGTGTCGCCCAGAGCCCCCCGCTGGGTGGGGGAGGGTGTCTGTCCAGGGGAAGCAGGAAGGCGTCGGCAGTGTCAGCCGCACCTGCTGCTCAGGAGGTGGGTTTCCCACCGGCCGCGGCGGCTCAGTGGTGAGCACCGACCTGTGAACCCAGGGGGCCACGGTCCCACTCCGGGTGGGGCACAGGCCCGGGCTGCGGACTCGGTCCCCAGTGGGGGGCGTGCAGGAGGCAGCCGGTCGATGTTTCTGTCTCTGCCTCTCCTCTCCCCTCACTAAAACCCACGAAAACGCATTTCTAAGAAGAAGAAGCTGGGCTGTTTCATCTTGAAGTGTGTTTGCTGGTTTCTTTCTGGAAAAAGCTGCCTCGAACACCAGTCTCCACAGGCGACGCTCGCCACGGTCTCCGCCATTCAGACGGCTCATTGCCGGCCTGGCTGCAAAGAACAGTTCCGAAGGGACATTCGAGAAGAACCTGCAGCCGTGTCTTGTGGTTATCTCCGGCATCGCCTTTCTCCTTGCTCCTAACAGCCGGATGGCCATTTAGGACAGACGCCGGGAGTCGGGGTCTAAGTAGGACTGCTGAGGTGTCTCCTTAACAAGGATCAAATCGATGCCTCCCACAAGGAGAAACGCAGGACGGTCCGAGGTTAAACCTGCCTCTGGGCTTTGGGGCCTTTTTAAAGTGCCCTGCTCGTTTTAAATAGAAATAAATTTGGGCTTCACAAAAGAAGGAGAAGACGACGAGGAAGCAGCGGGTTTCCCTGCTCTCTCCTTGGGACGGAGCAGAAGGGCCTGCAGCCCCTGGGAGAGGCGCCTCCCCCGCCCCCCTGCCCGCCCCCCCCCCCCTCCCGCCAGGCTGGCCGGGGCCTGGTGAGCCCGAGACCACCGAGCACCTGCGGGCAGAGCGCCCCGTCCCCCGGAGTGTCCCAAGGCCTCCCTGCCACCTGCTGGGGGCGGGGGGGGGGGGGGGGGCTGGAGAGAGACCAGAGGGCCTCCCTGTCTGCCGGGCAGGCAGCCGGCAGCAGCAGGAGGAAAAGGCCCCTGAGCGGTGACACCGGCTGTGTCTGTGGCAGAGGCTAAAGGGGGGGGGGGGGGGGCGCCCAGGAAACGCCCTAACCTCCTGGGTTCGGGTTCGGGAGCCTCAGCCCGGGGCAGGGAGCTGCTGCGGGGCAGCCGGGCTGCGGGTGTCTTTGGGTGAAATGGCCACAGGCGAGAGCCAGCCGTGGGGCTCAGGGGCTGAGCATCGACCCAGGAACCAGGAGCTCAGGGTTCCGTCCGCTCAGGGCAAGGCCGGGGCGTGGCCTCAATCCCCAGTGGGGGCGGCCAGCAGGCAGATCCATGGTTCTCTCCTCACTGACGTCGCTCTCCCCCTCCCTGCCTCTCCGACATCAACACAAACACAGTCCGGGGCTCCTGGTCAGTGCTCTCAGCGCCTCTGAGAAAGCAGCTTCAAACCTGGCAGCCGGGAACTCCCCCCCTCCCCCTTCCTCTCCCCCTCCCCCACCCCCTCCCCCTCTCCCACGGCTCCGTCTGCTGCCCCTGCCCCTGCCCGGGGTCAGTGTCCCCACCACCTCCCCCAGCACAGCCTGGGACCAGTGACACGGAAACTGCCGGACCCCCGGGCGAAGGAGCTGCTCCCTGTGAGGTCCTCTCATCCCTCTGCTGCCAAAGGCGCCCGGACAGAGGGTTCGTTCCCCTCGGAGGTCCCTGTGCTCCGGGACGTCCTGTCCCCGCAAAGCCCTCGCCCCTCACCCGCTGGGAGTTCAGCACCAGGGCTTGTTTTCACAGGGAGACCTGGCGGGGCAGGGAAGGCCGGGCCCCAGCCCAAACGGCCCCTCTCTCCACTCCCCCTTCACTCCCTCCCCTCCCCCACCCTCCTCTCCTCCTCCCCCACCCTCCCCTCCCCTCCCCCACCCTCCCCTCTCCTCCTCACACCCTCCCCTCTCCTCCCTACACCCTCCCCTCTCCTCCCTACACCCTCCCCTCCCCTCCCCCACCCTCTCCTCCCCTCCCCACACCCTCCTCCCCTCCCACACCCTCCCCTCTCCTCCCTACACCCTCCCCTCCCCCACCCTCCCCTCCCCTCCTCACACCCTCTCCTCCTCACACCCTCCCCTCCCACAGCCTCCCCTCTCCTCCTCACACTCTCCCCTCTCCTCCCTACACCCTCCCCTCTCCTCCCCCACCCTCCCTGGTTCCTCCCTTTCTGGGGGACACTGGCTGGACAGGGGAGTGAGGCAGCCACAGTGGGTTGCCAAGAGAAGACTCTGGGTGGCGGGCCGGACTGCATGGCATGCCGGGGGCTTCCTCATCCGAACTTGGAGGCAGCCAGTTCATCCCATTAACACACTCCCTGTGCACAGGCGGCCCCTGCGTGTGGTTGAGGGAAGGCGAGTACCCCTCTGCACGCATCACCTTCGGTCCAGGTCCTGGCAGGTTAGCTCCGAGGTTCCCCTCTTGGGGACTAGCTGGGGTCACAGCCCCGGGCTCTGGTTTTGAGTTCTGATTCTGCTGCCGTTTTCTGGCTACCTGACCTCAGACTGTCTGGGGCTTCCACACCTCTAAATCCGTTTCCTCGTCCGTGAAATGGGATGGCAGCGTGTTTATACAGACTGCCCCCCAAGATCAAACAAGATCCTGTGTCTGTACCGTGCACACGGCACGGCACGGCACGGCACAGCACGGCTCCTCACGCACTGGCTGTAAATGATCTGGAAATGGAACGCGTGATTCCAGCTACGAGAATGTAAGCTGTGCCTGGGCTGGTGGTTGGAGCGTCAGCCCGCACAGCCAAGGGGCCAGGGTGCAACACCTGGGTTGCAGGTTTGCTCCCCACCCCCGGTTGGGTGGGTGCAGGAGGCGACCACTCAATGTGCCTCTCACATCGATGTCTCTCTCTCCCCCCTCGGCTCCCTCCTTCCCCTCCACTCTCCGAAAAGCCGTGGCGGAAATATCCTCACGTGCGGATTGACAAGAACAGTAAGATGTGAGGAACTGCAGCATAGATGCTGGTCGTCAGTCCTACTCCCCCCCGCCCCCATTTCCCTAGTAACAGAACCCCTGCTGATTGGGGGGCACGCGACTGTCTGGGAGAAAGACTACAGTTCCCAGCCTCCTTGCTGCCAGGTGTGGCATGTGACTAGGTGTTGGCCAATGAGGTGAGTGGGATTTTTCCTGGACAGTTTCTTGCAGTCTTTCCACAGGGACTGCCGGGGTCCCTTCTGACTCTCCTGCAGGTTTTCTGGCCAGAGCCTGGCGTGGGGCGTCGGGACGAGGGCACGGCCCCTGGAGGGCAGAGGAGGAGCCGGGAGGCTGGCTCCTGAGGGTTCCGTGGGGCAGCCCCGCCCCTGCCCGCAGACGACTCCCTGGGAGAGAAAGCGACCTGTTTCACCTGCTGCTCTGTCCTTTCTGAAGGAATCAGTAAAACCTGAATTCATGTCTGGAATCAGTAAAAACCTGACTTTTTCATGAAAAGCCCGCAAACTTACAAATCCAAATGGATCCTGACCCTCAGAACAGCCCTCCTCTCTCCACATGGAGGCGTGTCCCTGTCCCTAAAAGGACGTCCTGACCAAACACCAGTCACTTCTGCCTCCTTTGGAGGCACCTCCAGGGGCAACCCCGACTTTGCTCTGTTAGGAGATGGTTGTTTACTTATTTTTTAAATGTATTTTATTGATTTTTTTCACAGAGAGGAAGGGAGAGGGATAGAGAGAAACATCAATCAGCCGCCTCCTGCACATCCCCATCAGGGATGTGCCCACAACCAAGGTACATCCCCTTGACCGGAATCGAACCCGGGACCCTTCATCCCGCAGGCCGACGCTCTAGCCACTGAGCCACACCGGTTTCGGCTCAGTTGTTTGTTTTTGACACCAGGTTGTACTGATCGGCCCGAGTCCGTTCACCCGACGGCCCCTTCCTGGTTCCTAACTGCCTCCCCAGAGCAGCTCCACCCGGAAGGACATACCCGGGCCCGGACAGGGCGGCTCAGTGGCTGAGCGTTCACCTGTGAACCAGGAGGTTCCGGTTCGATTCCCGGTCAGGGCACAGGCCCGGGCTGTGGGCTCCGTCCCCAGCAGGAGGCAGCCGGTCCATGATTCTCATCATTGATGTTTCTCTCTCTCTCCCTCTCCTTTCTTCTCTGAAATCAATAACACTTTTGTTAATAAGGACACGGGACCATTTCCGTTCTGAGCTGTGGGCAGGAGCACCTTCCTCCTCTCGCGGGAGTCTCCGGTCCTCGGCGGGGCGTCCGCCTTGCACAGACGCGTGTGGCTCGGCCGTGAAACCCCTCGGACGGGGACCTGGGGGAGGCAGGGCTGGGTCCCAGGCCGGGCCTCTGTTTGTTTTCCTGGCTCATGTTTCCTCCCTCGCTTGTCATCTTGCCTGAGAAGCTGGAATGATCTCAGGGGATTGCTGGCCGAGCCCAGAGTTACCCAAGAGGCAGAGCTGGGCGGGAGCTGAGCCAGGGCGGTAACTCCTTGCTCAGGTCCTTTCTGTGGCAGGAAACTACCCCCCAGGGCATTTCACAGGGTCCTGGAGCCAGACCTCAAGGGACAGCAAGCTGGCTCTCTCCCGGTCTGCACTCAGACAGGGACCCCGACACCCGCTCTCTCCCGGTCTGCACTCAGGGGACCCCGAAGTCTGCTCTCTCCCGGTCTGCACTCAGGGGACCCCGACACCCGCTCTCTCCCGGTCTGCACTCAGACAGGAACCCCGAAGCCTGCTCTCTCCCAGGTCTGTACTCAGACAGGGGACCCCGACACCCGCTCTCTCCCGGTCTGCACTCAGACAGGGACCCCGAAGCCTGCTCTCTCCCGGTCTGCACTCGGGACCCCGACACCCGCTCTCTCCCGTCTGCACTCAGACAGGGACCCCGAAGCCTGCTCTCTCCCGGTCTGCACTCGGGACCCCGACACCCGCTCTCTCCCGGTCTGCACTCAGACAGGGACCCCCGAAGCCTGCTCTCTCCCGGTCTGCACTCGGGACCCCGACACCCGCTCTCTCCCGGTCTGCACTCAGACAGGGACCCCGAAGCCTGCTCTCTCCCGGTCTGCACTCGGGACCCCCGACACCCGCTCTCTCCCGGTCTGCACTCAGGGGACCCCGACACCCGCTCTCTCCCGGTCTGCACTCAGACAGGACCCCGAAGCCTGCTCTCTCCCGGTCTGCACTCGGGACCCCGACACCCGCTCTCTCCCGGTCTGCACTCAGGGGACCCCGACACCCGCTCTCTCCCGGTCTGCACACAGACAGGGGACCCCAAAGCCCACAATACGTGGAGGCTTTCCTCTCACTCCCCAGAACCCCGGGCCTACGACCGTCTCTCAAGAAATCTGTAACCGCCCAGGTGCCCCCGGGTGTCCGCATTTCTCAGGCGAGTCCCCAACGTTCTAAGGACAGCGATAGACACCGTCCCCCTCACGGACCCCTCCCGCCCGAGCTGGCCGGCGGGTGGACAGCAAGCGAGGCCGGCCCCCACGGCCTCCCCGCAGGACTCACACTTGTGGGCACCCAGCTGCCTCTCGTCCACGGGCGGCGGGTCCAGGTAGTCCAGGTAGTACTCGTAGCCGGGGGGCGCCGCGGGGGCGCTGGTGCCGCTGGCCATGGCCGTGCCGCTGGCGGGTTGGCAACCGGCCTCGGGGAGCAGCCAAGTGTGTCTGTGGGTCTCGGGCCCAAGGCCGGCCCCGGCCGCAGCCATTGGCTGGAGAAAGGGGGGGGGGGTGGCGGTGCCTGCCGGACGCACCGGGCTCTCAGTCCCTTCCTGACCGGGCGTCGAGGCCGCAGCCCGGGCGGAGGGGGCGACCGCAGACCCGGGCCGGGAAGACGAGGCGCTGCGAGTGCGGAAGGGGGTCCCATCCCAGCCTTCAGGGTTCGAACAGGTTACCACCCCCCCCTAACCCCCAGCAGGCCCGGCACTGCCCTTGGCCCACTCCGAGGTGCTGGTCCATTGAGCAACTGGCCGGCACTGGCTCCGATTCGTCATCCAAGAGGAGACGGCGACGTGGGCCCTGAACTGTGACCCGCTCATGTCCACACGGCCCGTTCATCAGCCCAGAGCCGTCCCCTCCCCCCCGTCTGTCTGTCCTGGCCCTCGAGACCGCCCAGCTGCCTGGGCTCCGGATGGGCCCCGCACGGTGGTGGGGCTCTTGGGCACGCCCCACGGGTCACTGCCTGGCTGGGGGAGGGAGGGACGCGGGGGGCGGGGGCCGGGAGGGAGGGGCAGGCTCAGGGGCCACAGGGCCACCTCCTTCTGAGGCGCAGAGTCAGGGGGCATCCCCAGGGCTGAGAGCAGGACGACAGGTGAGGGCCCCCCCCTGCTCAGCCTCACACCAGCATGGGGGGCCTTTCCCTCCTGCACCCACTTCCCGTGCTCCAGGCGGCCGGAGGGTGCAGGGCAGACCGTGCGGACGGCAGCAGGGACCTGGCCTCAGGTGGAGCCTGCAGCCGCCCGCTCCACGGGTGACACCCCGCACGCACCGTGGACTGCGGCTCCCTGAGGGTCAGACCGCGTGGGCATTTCAGCAGGAACCGTTACCTCCTTCCACTCGGACAGACGCACTCCAGGTCCACACACAGAGACCCCGGGAGCCATGAAACAGCGGAGAGCCTCTGGGAAGGGTCCCGCCTCCCGCCACCGCCGCCTGCAGCCAGTGCTCAGCCCACACGCGCACACAGCCGTGCACACACACACACACAGACCACCCTGCATCCACACACACACAGTCATGCACACACACGCATGCACACACAGACCACCCGTGTGTATACACACAGCCAACGCACGCACACCCACAGACCCATAGACATCCATACACACACGTGCACATACACAGACCACCCATGTGTATACAGCCATGCACACATGTGCTCACACACGCACAGACCACCGTGCATCCACACACCCACACAGCCATGCGCACGCGTGCACACACGCAGCCATGCACACACGTGCACGCACACACACACACAGCCATGCGTACGCACAGAGGAATGTTCTGGGCATGTCTCCTGTGGTTGAGGAGGCTTCGGAGCCTGCCGGCTGGAGGCCTGGAAGCCGGGGTGGTTGTATGGCGTTCACTCTGCTGTTCCTGCTGCTCTTGCAAACGTTTGAAATTGTCTGTGCCCGGAATTTATTTTGTAAAGTCATGCACATCAGACTAGAGGACCCCAAGAATCAAGTCAAAGATTTGAAATACAAAGAAGCAAAAAACACTCAGCCGGGAAAGCAAAGGAAAAAAAGAATCCAAAAATGTGAAGATAGTGTAAGAAGCCTCTGGGACAACTTCAAGCGTACCAACATCCGAATTTTGGGGGTGCCAGAAGAAGAGAGAAAGCAAGATACTAAAAACCTATTTGAAGAAATAATGACCGAAAACTTCCCCCACCTGGCGAAAGAAATAGACTTACAAGTCCAGGAAGCGCACAGAACCCCAAACAAAAGGAATCCAAAGAGAAGCACACCAAGACACATCATAATTAAAATGCCAAGAGCAAAAGACAAAGAGAGAATATTAAAAGCAGCAAGAGAAAAACAGTTACCTACAAAGGAGCACCCATGATTGTCAGCGGATTTCTAAACAGAAACGATGCAGGCCAGACAGGAGTGGCAACAAATATTCAAAGTGATGAACAGCAAGAATCTACAACCAAGATTACTCTATCCAGCAAAGCTATCATTCAGAATTGAAGATCAGATAAAGTGCTTCGCAGATAAGAAAAAGCTAAAGGAGTTCATCACCACCAAACCAGTATTATATGAAATGCTGAAGGGTGTTCTTTAAGAAGAAAAGGTAAAGATAAAAATTATGAACAACAAATACATGTCTATCAACAAGTGAATCTAAAAATCAAGTGAATGAAAAATCTGATGAACAGGATAAACTGGTGAATATAATAGAATCAATGGGCAGAGGGAATGGACTGACAATTCTTGGGGGACAGAGACTGGACAAAAATCGTACACCTGTGGATGAGGACAGGGCCCCCAAGGATAAGGGCAGGGGGGTGGGGTTGGAATCGGGTGGAGGGGAGATATGGGGGTGGGGGGAGAGGAACATTGTAATAATCTGAATAAAGATTTATTAAATTAAAAAAATAAAGTCCAGTCCGTGCGATCAGCCATGAACCCCACGTTCTCCGCTTGCCAAGGGTTCTCCCAGCAAAGTGGCCGCGGTCTCGTCCATTTCCTCCCCCCTGGTTTCTGTTCCTTAGAGGCCCGCAGGCCCCTGACCCGCACCCGGAGCCACGGGGCCCGCAGCTCAGCCGTAACCCGCTCGCAGGTAACGGAGGAGCCTCAGAGTCGAGTGTGCCTCCCTCTCCGCCTCCGGGGCAGCGGACTCGCCTGAGATCCACGGTGACGGCCTCGCACACCGCCCCGCGGGGCCCGCAGCTGTACACCCTCACGCAGGCGCAGCGCCCACCCTCCTGGCTTAGCCGGCAGCGAGCATGCGCACTAGCGGGCCGCTCGCCGTCCCCGCCTCCGCCAGGCCCCGCCCCTGACGTCGCGGCCCCGGCTCGACGTCGGGCGTCTGGCCCCGCCCCGCGCATGCGCACAGGCGACTTCGCTTCCCGTGGTGCTCCGCGGCCGCCCGGTTCGTAGAGATGGCGGGAGTTCCCGCGCAGGCAGCTTGCAAAGGCTGCACCTCCACCAGCTGCGCGTGCGGCGACCGGGGCACGTGGAGCGAGCCCTCGCTCTTAAGCCAGCGGCTCTCGGAGGGCTCGCCCGGCGTCCGGCTGCTGGAGAACTGGACGCGCACCATGAGCTCCCTGAGCGGGTCCGCGGCGGCGGAGCGACCGCGGAGCGGGGAGGCGGCGGCGGCCGCGCGGGACGAGGACCGGCCGCTCGTGTTCTTGTGCGCCGGCTGCCGGCGGCCGCTGGGCGACTCGCTGAGCTGGGTGGCCGGGCCGGAGGCCAGCTGCATTCTGCTGCGCGGTAAGTGGCGGGCTCTCCCCGGGGCGCCGCGCGGGGCGGCGGGGTTGCGCCTGGGGCGGTAAGTGCTCCGGGGCCGCCGGGGCTGGAAGAGCAGGACGCCTAGGAAGGGAGCGCTGCCCCGCCCCGAGCGCTCACGAGTGACAGTCCCTTCCCCGTGGCCTCCCGGTCCGTCGTCCATGCATCGGTCTCGGTTGAATCACCGTCGTTGTGAGCGTTCGTTAAAAACAAAAACAGGCAACAAACTAGGTTCTGAGCCTTTCGGTGTAGCCGCCCGGAGTCACTCCCACGGAAACCCGACGCCGTTCATTGGAATAACTTGCCCGGCGGGTTTTCCTGGGACCTGAACCCCTCCCGCTGCCGCTTCCTGTGGGGTTGCCAGCTGACCTCACAGGTGCCCCGACCTCAGAGCTGACAACACACCCCACCAGGGTTTGTGGTTTGTTAAGCGAACTCGCAGTTGACAGCACCGATAACCCCAGGAGCTTTTGAGCCCTTAGAAGGCGGAGCTTCCGGCTTTCAATCCCGCCCGTGTGTTCCCCCAGCGTCCCTGGTCCGGTTGCTTTCAGAATATTCATTTAAGGGAGTGGCTCGCGTCTGGTTTTTCCGAATTGGTATAAAAAATGGCTGTTCCTGGATTTATGGGCTTCCGGTTGAAGTTTCCTTCCTGGAGGAAAATACTGGGGAGGAAGGAGGACTCCCGGGCCCATAGTTACAGAGCCTTTAGATGCCCGCGGTTTCCCGGGAGGACGGTCAGCTCGCTAACAGTGATCGCTAGTCCCGCCCCGGGGGTCAGGGGCTGAGCGTGGACCTAGGAACCAGGGGGTGAGGACACAGGCCCCGGCTGCAGGCTAGATCCCCAGTGTGGGGCATGCAGAAGGCCGGTCAGTGATTCTTTCTTGTTGATGTTTCTGCTTCCTCTCTGAAATCAGTAAAAATGCATTTTAAAAAAGGAACTAGTTGCTGCATCCCTTTTAGTTGTTAGACATAAGCCTGAGAGCAGACTCTCCCATGGTCATTTATTGGGATCAGCCCTCTGATCATTGAAATCAGGTAGTGCAGAGGGTGAGAGGAGGGGACTTATCCTCCTGACCTGACACTGACGTAGCCTCCTCTAGACTTCCCTGGTAGCCCCTGCATGCGTCAGCATATTAGAACATGTGAACCGTTAAAAACATTCCGGAGGTTATATTCTATATGCCTTAAGCATGTAGTTTTTGGTCCACACGCAGGTTCCAAATATTCTCCCATATTGGTGTATACAGATGTACTTCATGGTTTTAGCAGATGCTGGACCCTTGCTGACAGGCAGTACAGCGTGGGGATGGCCCCTCGACTGTTGGGGTTTGAGGCCTGGCCTGCTTACCTGCTGTTCCTCCTTGGGCAGCTTATTCGCTGCCTCAGTTTTCTCCTCTGGGGATTGTACAAATTGATATAACGCCCTCCCTCCACCCCATGAAAGATAAAATGAAACTCTTGGATTAATTTTCAGTCCCTCCTGCCCAGGTGTGAGCAAGTTGAATTATTTTTACTTTGTCCAGATTTGTAACATGCACATACTGTTCTGTAGCTGTAGCATTAAAAAAAAAAAAAAATGCCGATTGGCCGAAACCGGTGTGGCTCAGCGGATAGAGCGTCGGCCTGCGGACTGAAAGATCCCGGGTTCGATTCCGGTCAAGGGCATGTACCGTGGTTGCGGGCACATCCCCAGTAGGGGGCGTGCAAGAGGCAGCTGGTCGATGTTTCTCTTTCATCGATGTTTCTGATTTTCTATCCCTCTTCCTTTCTCTCTGTAAAAAAAAAAAAAAAAAATCAGTAAAATATATTTTTTTAAAAATACCGATTGGGAGGCGGGAGAGAGCACATGGACTGGTTCTTTGCTTCCTGATGCGCTCTCGGTTGATTCCCTTCCAGGCGCCCTGACTGTGGGTAGAGCCACAGCCTGTGGCATCCACGATGCTTCGAGCAGCTGAGCTCGGGCCGGGGCGTTGCTGAGCGTGAACCCAGCCAGCAGGACTCGTTTCTCACATCAGCAGGCGTGTGGCCCGGGGCTCGTTCCTGAGTGTGGGTTCGATAGCTGGGCACCGCTTGCTCCACCTCCTGAGGACCGCTCGGGCTGGCCGCCCGATGTGTCGCTGTCCTCTTGATGCGAGGTGGCAGCCGGGCCACCTGCAGGTCGGAGCCGCACTCCCCGCTGCTGCAGGCCTGAGGCGGCGAGGACACGGCTGGTGCGCCCGAGGAGTGGCCTGGAGATCAGACAGAGGAGTGAGGACGGGCCCCACAATCCACTGGGCCTCCTCGGGCTGTCACACGGAATGGGGATCCGCACTCAACGAGGCGTGGGAGACGGTGTGGGGCGGCCTGGATTTCACTCTGGAGGAAGCGAGGGCGGGAGGCCTGAGCGGGAAGTGGGGTGGCCGGGGGCGCAGTGGGCCGGGGGGGGGGGGGGGGGGGGGGGGGCGGGGGAGGAGGAGGAGGGAGGCGAGGGCTGCAGGTGTGAGGTGTGAGGTGCGATTGACAGACTTGTCAGCGTCGTGGATGTGGGGGAGCAGGACAGAGAACCAAGGATGACGCCCCAGTTCTGGTTCGAGCGACTGGGTGGACGGGGGGGTTGGGATGTGGACCGGGAGGAGGTGACACCAAGACTGTTTTGGCTCTTGTGGGTCCATACCCCCTCTTCACCTCCCACCCCCCCCCCAGCTTCAGCGCCTGGACGTGGGTCCGAGGGAGTGTTTCCCCTTGTCCTCGGGTCCGCTGTGACCCTGTGCAGCCCGGGCCTCAGAGGGGTGGCCGGCCCCTGCGGACACTCGGCGACGCGCAGAGGGGCAGCCTGGGGGGGGGGGGGCGCGCGTTGGCATCAGCGTCTCTCCGGGTTTGACCCGTTTCGCTGTGTCCGGCAGGTCCTCGGTGTCTTTGCAGTGCGGTTCCGGTTCCACGCTTCACTGCCCACTGAGTGTCCCCTCTGGCTTGGTTCGGTCTGCTCATGGGGATGGTTTTCTGGGGCGGGGACGACATAACCCGTATTCTGCCGTTTTCTCCCCAAAACCGGGGCACAGTCTTCAACCCCCGCCTGTGTGTGTGTGTGTGTGTGTGTGTGAGAGAGAGAGAGAGAGAGAGAGAGAGAGAGAGAGAGAAAGGGAGAGGGAGGGAGGGAGAGGGTGTGTGTGTGAGGGGGGAGGGAGAGAGAGGGTGGGTGTGTGTGTGTGAGAGAGAGAGACAGAGAGGGGGAGGGAGAGAGAGGGAGAGAGGGTGTGTGTGTGGGGGAGGGTGTGTGTGTGAGAGAGAGAGAGACAGACAGAGAGGGGGAGGGAGAGAGAGGGAGAGAGGGTGTGTGTGGGGGGGAAGGGTGTGTGTGAGGGGGGGAGGGAGAGAGAGGGTGTGTGTGTGTGAGAGAGAGAGACAGACAGAGAGGGGGAGGGAGGAGAGAAAAAGAGAGGGAGAGGGAGAGGGAGGGACTTGGGCTCTCATTTTTCTGCTCCGAGCTCTGGAACCCCAGTTGAGTTGGAAGTTTTCTGCGTGCCTGTGTCCGCACAACAAACCACATGAAGAGCCGCTGTCCTTTCTTGCAGGCGTGTCCAGTAACGTCTCCGTGGACCCGGAGCAGGTCCTGTCCAAACGGGAGAGCGAGAGTGGCTGGTGAGCGAGGCGGCTTTCCCCGCGGGAACCTGGGGACTAGCAGTAAGGCCGCGGGGACCCTCCCCGGGTGTCGGAGGCCCAGGGCACTCGGCGCTGCGCGTCCCAGTGACACGTCGGGTCTTGGGCGACGCGCTCCTGGCTGGGGGGAGAGCCTTCGTCTCAGGCCCGCGGGCTGCGGTGGCCGGTGCTGAGGGAACAGAAAACCCGCAGAGAACACGCCCGGATCCTGAGACCTCAGAGCCACGGCGCCTCAGCGTGCCACCCGCCTTTCCATGTCCGAGCACTCCAGGAAGCCCCACGTCCAACAAACAGACACACACACGGACACACACATATGGACACACAGAAACATAGACACATGCGTGCATATGTGCACACACGGACACATACACGCACACCCAGCCTGTGGCAGGAAATAGACAAGACTACACGGGCCCCCCACACACACCCGAGTTTCACACACACACACTCACACACACATACACTCACACTCACACATACATACACATACACACTCACATAGTTTCACACACATACAAACATACACTCACACTCACACACACACTCACATATTCTCTCACACACACACACTCACAGACACACACACACACAATACACACACACACATACATACACACTCACATACACACCCACTCACACACACCCACTCACACACATACACACACACTCACACACACATACACATACATACACACACATACATACACACTCACACACACACACTCACACACACATACACACTCACATATTTTCACTCACACACTCACACACACACACACACACACACTCACATAGTCTCACACACATACAAACATACACTCACACTCACACACACACACTCACATATTCTCTCACACACACACACTCACAGACACACACACACACAATACACACACACATACATACACACTCACATACACACCCACTCACACTCACCCACTCACACACAAACACACACACTCACACACACATACACATACATACATACACACAAACATACACTCACACACACTCACACACACACAATACACACAGTCACACACACATATACACACACTCACACACACACATACATACACACACGTACACACACACACGTACACACACGTACACTCACACACACTCACACACACTCACATATTCTCACACACATACAAACATACACTCACACACACACACACACATATACATACACACTCACACACATACACACTCACATATTTTCACATACACACTCACACACACACAAACATACACTCACACACAAACATACACTCACACACACTCACATACACACACACACACACCCGCTGTGAGTGGCGCCTCAGCGGGCGCCTGGTAGCTCCGCCCGTGCCCGGAGCCTCCCGCTGCCGTTTGTGCGGTGAGTGCGGGGCAGCCATCGAGCTCCCGCCGTGTGTGTCCGAACGGCCTCTCGGGTGTGATGCGGGCCGTCCTCCCGAGCCCGCCGCGGAGAAGCCCCTCAGGGAACGAGGTTCCTGACTCGGGCGGTGCGGCTGCAGCAAAAGGCTGCCGGGGCGGCGGGGGCTGCCGGGGCGGCGGGGGCTGCCGGGAAGGCCCAGCGCGGGCTGGCTCTCCTTCGCGCTCGGAGGAAGGGAGGCCCGGGTGCGGGCTCAGCTGAGGCCGCAGCTCCCCTTGGTCGCGGAGCCGGGCGGGCGGTTTCCTGCAGAGCCGCCCTGTCCCCTGCCTCCCCGCCGCCACGGTGCCCTCACTGCACTCCGGCCGCCTGGGCCTCGGCCTCTGCTCCGCCGGCTGTGCCGAGACCAGTGCCAGAGCCGGGGCGGCCCGGCCGGTCCAGTGCTGGTCCGGGCACAGGCCCGGCTGTAGATTTGGGGCCCGCTCTGGGTGTGCTGCTTCTCTCCCCCTCCCTCCCTCTCCCCTTCTGTCCCTCTCCCTCCCTCCCACTCCCTCTCTCTTCCATCTCTCCCTTCCTCTTCCTCCCTCCCTCTCCCTCCCTGTCCCCTTCTCTCCCTCTCCCTCCCTCCCTCCCTCCCTCTCCCTCTCCCTCCCTACCTCTCCCTCCCTCCCACTCCCTCTCTCTCTCTTCCATCTCTCCCTCTCCCTCCCTCCCTCTCCCTCCCTCTCCCCCTCATCCCTCCCTCTCCCTACGTCTCTCTCCCTCTCCTCCTCCCTCCCTCCTCCCTCCCTCTAAAATCAGTTTCACAAGCGTTGGTCCGTGGGGCTGAGGGCTGCGCCTTGTTGCTGGGAGCCTGGGGATGAGTGTCTGTCCCTCATCGGACACCTCGCTGTGTCTCCTCTTGGTGAGGCTTAGCCGGGGCCACCCTGCTGCCCCGTGTCTCCCTGTCTGGGTGGAGGGGGGCCACCCAGCAGCCTCAGTGTCCCCGGGTCTGGGTGGGGGGTCACCCAGCAGCCTCAGTGTCCCCGGGTCTGGGTGGGGGGCCACCCAGCAGCCTCAGTGTCCCCGGGTCTGGGTAGGGGGTCACCCAACAGCCTCAGTGTCCCCGGGTCTGGGTGGGGGGGTCACCCAACAGCCTCAGTGTCCCCGGGTCTGGGTGGGGGGGTCACCCAACAGCCTCAGTGTCCCCGGGTCTGGGTGGGGGGGTCACCCAGCAGCCCCAGTGTCCCCGGGTCTGGGTGGGGGGGTCACCCAACAGCCCCAGTGTCCCCGGGTCTGGGTGGGGGGGCCACCCAACAGCCCCAGTGTCCCCGGGTCTGGGTGGGGGGTCACCCAGCATCCTCAGTGTCCCCGGGTCTGGGTGGGGGGGGTCACCCAGCAGCCTCAGTGTCCCCGGGTCTGGGGGGGGGGGTCACCCAGCAGCCTCAGTGTCCCCGGGTCTTGGTGGGGGGGTCACCCAGCAGCCTCAGTGTCCCCGAGTCTGGGTGGGGGGTCACCCAGCAGCCTCAGTGTCCCCGGGTCTGGGTGGGGGGGTCACCCAGCAGCCTCAGTGTCCCCGGGTCTGGGTGGGGGGTCACCCAGCAGCCTCAGTGTCCCCGGGTCTGGGTGTGGGGTCACCCAGCAGCCTCAGTGTCCCCGGGTCTGGGTGGGGGGTCACCCAGCAGCCTCAGTGTCCCCGGGTCTGGGTGGGGGGTCACCCAGCAGCCTCAGTGTCCCCGGGTCTGGGTGGGGGGTCACCCAGCAGCCCCAGTGTCCCCGGGTCTGGGTGGGGGGTCACCCAACAGCCCCAGTGTCCCCGGGTCTGGGTGGGGGGTCACCCAGCAGCCCCGGTGTCCCCGGGTCTGGGTGAGGGGTCCCGGGTCCAGGTGGGGGGCTCTGGGCAGAGCCGGTCTGAGTCTCCGCAGCATCCTGGAGGCCCTGCGCTGTGCGGGCTGTGCGCTGCCCCTGGGCCACGTCTACCGCTGCACGCCCGGCCACCTGGACCACAAGCGCGACCTGTTCTGCCTCGACGTGGGCGCCACGGAGAGGTGGGCCACGGGCCGGCCCGGCGAGGGCTCGGAGCGAGAGCCGGGGGCGGGGGAGGGGAGGACGGCTGGGGAGGAGGGGAGGACGGCTGGGGAGGAGGGGAGGACGGCTGGGGAGGAGGGGAGGACCGGGAGCAGGAGGGGAGGATGGAGCAGAGGAGGGGAGGACGGCTGGGGAGGACGGGAGGACGGCTGGGGAGGAGGGGAGGACGGCTGGGGAGGACGGGAGGAGGAGGGGAGGACGGGGCAGAGGAGGGGAGGACGGCTGGGCAGGAGGGGAGGACGGCTGGGCAGGAGGGGAGGACGGCTGGGCAGGAGGGGAGGACAGGGCGGAGGAGGGGAGGACGGCTGGGGAGGACTTGAGGACAGCTGGGGAGGACGGGGAGCAGGAGGGGAGGATGGAGCAGAGGAGGGGAGAACGGGAGGACGAGAGGATGGGCTCGGCATGGGGCTGTGCAGATCTGGGAAGGGACGCCCCTGGGAGGCCCTGAGGGGAGGCCTCGGCCCCGGGTTCCAGTGCGGACGCTGCTCTGGGGGGAACTTTAAGGCCGAGGAACTGGCTTGTTTCAGAAGGGGGCGCCCTCGGTCAGGGGCACGTCCCGTTTTGTAAATCCCTCGGTGCCACGGAAGTTTGCTGTCCCCCTTTCTTCCTCCGAGCAGCGGGCTAACGCCTCCTGGAGGCCCCCCCCCGCCCCCGCGGTGTGTTCAGACGGCCGGTCAGCAGGGAGGTTCCCGCAGGAGATAAGGGACTTTACGCCCCAGCGCAGTGGAGCCCGTGTTCGGGGGCCCCTGGCCGCCCCCTCGCTGCTGAGAGCGTGTGGCTCCCGCTGCGGCTCCCGCTGCGGCTCCCGCTGTGGCTCTCAGCGCCTCCGGCCCAGGGCCTCGGAGCCGAGCGGCCGTGGGGGGGGCGGAGGGGGGTAAACGTGAGGGCACGCGTCCCCAGGTGTCACACACAGAAACTTGGCGACAGGGTTTGAACTGAGTGTTCGTGTTTTGCCACCCGGCCGATTCCCACCCGAAGGACTGAATCCCGGGGGATATTCGGGAATGTCGGGACCGCACTGGCGTGGAGGCAGACGTGGGGTCACGTAGGACCGCGTTCCGCACGGGGCTAGTAACAGACGGCTGTGCGTGTCCTGGGGAGCGCCGTGTGGTGTAACACGCGTGGAGTTTTAACGCGGCCTGCGCATTTACCACGGCTCACCCTCACCCGCCTGTGCAGCTACGTCCTGGGGTCCTCCGAGAAGCACATCGTGTCCGAAGACAAGGCCTTCGGGCTGGAGAGCAGAACGGAGGTGGAGAACTCGCTGAGGCAGGTAGGTGCTCGCCCTGCGGACGCGGGTCGCAGGAGCCCCCTCAGCGGCCTCTGTTCCAGGCCCAGAGGCTGCGTCCTGGGGACAAATTAGGCCGAAGCTCGAAGCTCGGTCAAAGGCGGTAACGAGCCATCTCGAGCCGGAAGCCAGAGCAGCGTAGCCCCGGGCAACCGCGCCACAGAACACGCTCCCCTCCCCCAGATGCCCCCGGGCTCAGGGCTCGGGGGTGCCGTCACTTCTGCACATTCACATCCCCCCGTGGCCAGAGGCGGGGGGGGGGGGGGATAGGAGCTGCCGAGCCCACCATGCGGCTCAGGTCGGTCGCTGACCTCTGAACCCGGAGGTCACCATGGATTCCGGTCGGGACACAGGCCAGGGCTGCAGGCTCAATCCCCAGCAGGGGGCGTGCGGGAGGCAGCTGCTCGCTGTTTCCCTCCCCCTGCTTTTCTCTACAAATGAGTAAAAGCGTATTTTAAACAAAAGAAACCGTGGAAGAGCCGTCAGCGGTTGAGACTGTTACTTACATGACATTTAGCCTAAGCAGTCTCGTTACACACACACGCACACAGACACAGGCACACACACACGCACACATACACACTCGCACACACACAGACACAGGCACACACACACGCACACACACACACACACGCACACGGAATGTCTGGAGCGCAGGCCTCCGGAAGTTGTGTTACTGACGCGTGTTTCAGCCACGTCTGGTCTGGTCTGAACCGCGGTCGGTCGTGTGTCGTTGCTGACGCCCCGCTCTCCCCGCCACAGATGGAGGACGTCCTGAGAATCTTGCAGACGAAGCTGCAGGACGTGGAAACCAAGTTGTCCTTCGCCAGCTCCAAGTCCGCGCTGTGTCCCTAGCGCCCCTCGCGGCTGCCGGCCGGGCACCCGGGGGAGCTGGGCTTGCCCAGGGCTCTGTCCGACGTGGAGCGATGCCTGTGCCCACCGAGGGGTGCTTGCTGGGAAGAGAACCCGGGAGCGTTTGTTCTGACGAGACACCGCCGCGGTTCCTGAACCGTCTTCTCGGCACCGAGTCCCTCTTCATTGTGGACGCCCCGCCTCTCACCGTGGGGACCGGAGACCCGGCCTGGGCCGAGCCGCACGCGCTCGGAACGGAACCCCGTGCCCCCGGCCCCCGGCCCCCCGCCACCGGATGCTTCCCAGAGGGAGGTGGGGCCTCCGAGGCCGGGTCTGGGGCTCGTGTCCCCGTTCCCCAGACGTGAGACTCACAGGGGGAGCACGCGTGGCTCTCGGGAAGAGAACGGGTTAAAGGGGCGCTTCGGGGTGGACTGCGGCGGGACTGGATGAGATTGAGCCCAGAAACCCCAGGGCCGGGCCTCCGCCCTCCCGCCCGCCCTCGGCCTGCGGTCGGCTGCTCCGGGGCGCAGGCCGCCCTTCGGGGTCGGGGTCCGGGGGTGGGAACCCTCACCTGCTCAGCAGCCCTGGTGGTGTCTGAGGCTGCCTGCGGCTGTCGGAAGTCCTCCGTGGGACAGACCGGCCCCTCGCCGGGACGCTGGGCCGGCGGCCTCGGGGTGTGAAGGGAGGCCCTCTGTCCTCGGCGGCAGCCACGTTCCCCGGGCGCTGCGGGGGGGGCCCCCCCAGCAGATGTGCGTCTCAGGGAAGACGCCGCTTCCCGCCGGGCAGCCGCTCCCCGGCCCCTCCCCGGCGTCCCGAGGGCGCGGCTCCCGTCCCCGTGTTCACTGACCACGGCCGCCGGGCGCCCCTTGTCTCCGTTCCTCTGGCTGCGTGTGGGGCTGTCCCGCCCCCGGGCCCAGCGCCCCCGGACCCGCTGGAGCGAGACGGAGGTGTCCCTGCGCCGGGAGAGGCCGGGCCAAGCGGCCAGTGCGTGGCCTCGGGTGGGTCCCGCCTCCTCCACGAACTTCCTACGTCTCCACTCGGGTGCCGCGTGGGCGCTGCCCTGCCGTCCGTGGGCACCCGGCACCAGGTGGCAGCACGGGGCTCCCTCCAGCCAGCCCCTGGCGGGGGCGGGGGCGGGGGCGTGACTTGGAACAGGGAGCCGGGAAGAGGGGGCCACGGGAGAAGCGCCCCAGCCTGCTTGTCGGGCAGAGCCTTGGGCACGGCGTGATCTGCCATGTGACCTTGGGCAGGTCACTGACCCCCAGAGCCCGTTCTTTGGGGGGGGGGGGGTAGGTGTGGCCCCGGTCCGGCCCCAGGGAAACGGTGATGCTTCTGACGGGGCGGCGGCCCCTCGTGTCCAGCTTCCCTCCCCAGGCTTTCGGCGAACCTGGGTCCGAAAGCACTGAACGGAAAATTCCAGAAATAAGCCGTCCGCACATTCGCGTGGCCTGCCGTTCCGGGCAGCGGGATGGAGCCGCGTGCGGCCATCTCGGTGACCGGGCGGGCCGTTGGGGGTCGCCGTGCTGTGTCCCCGGCACCCGCCCCCCGGAGACCGAGCCAAGGACGAGGGCGGTGACATGCGTGGCCGGTGGCTCCGTGTGAAGCAGGAGCCTTCTGCACCGAACGTCCTGTGACCGACTGTCGGGCCGCCCTGGGGGAGGTGGCTAATAAAACTGCTCACGTGACCGTGTGTGAAGTTCAGTTTCGGGGCTGACAGCTAAGATTTCTCGCTGATCTGACCCCTGCTCCACTGGCTGCTGGGGTGCGAGCACTGGGGGCCGGGTTTGCGGGAGCTGGGGCCGGGTGTGCGGGAGCCGGGGGGCCAGCGTGCGGGAGCCGGGGGGCCGGGTGTGCGGGGGCCGGCCTGCGGGAGCCGGGGGGCCGGGTGTGCGGGAGCCGGGGGGGCCGGGTGTGCGGGAGCTGGGGGCCAGAAGGGCGTTCCCCGGGGCGCTGTGCCGGCTGTCAGGTTCGCCATTGGGAGCGCTGACACCGGAGGAGGCGCCCACAGGATCCCCAGCCGCCCAGCGGGTTGCTCTCGGCCGCCCCGCCCGCACGCCTGGCCCAAAGCCGCAGACCGAGGAGAGCACGCCTCCTCCAGCACCCGGCACACGAGTCCCAGCCTGGTCCTCGGACCCGAAGCCAAAGCCGTGTCTTCGCTTCAGTGATGCAGCCACATCTGCTCCTCTGGAGAGCAAGGCGCTGTAACCTGGCCTGGGGATCCCCCGGGGCCGGTTGGGGGGACCGCTCTCTATCCACAGGGGCCGGTTGGGGGCCCCTCTCTATCCACAGGGGCTGGTTGGGGGGAGCCCTCTCTATCCCCCGGGGCCGGTTGGGGGCGCCCGATCCGCTGTGCGCAGGGAGGCTGGGCAGTGTGTGGCGTGGGGAACAGGCTGCTGATTCTGGTCGGGGAGCCAGGAAGGGAACCAGGGGCGCCGGGGATCACGGTCCTGATGACGGAGGTGGCGGGAGGCGGGAGGCAGGTGTCTCAGGGCGCCTGGGTGGGGAGGAGGCACCCAGCCCTGGGGAAAGGGACCCCCAGGAAGGGGCCTGCCTTCAGCCCCTCCGGCCCCCCAGGTGGGGATGGGGGCGGGAGCAGGGACCTAGGCCCTGCCCACAGGCTGAGTCACCAGCACCCCCAGGTGGTCCCCGTGGGCTGAGAGGCTGGTGTGGAGGCGGACATCCCCCCGGACTCATTCCTCCCACTGCAGGCCTCAGCGCCTGACCCGCACAGCAGTGGGTTCTCCCTTAGTCTGCAAGGGGACCCCCTGCCCCCCATACAGGGGTGCCGTCAGCCCTGAGCTGGGTTCTCCCTCTCAGTCCACAAGGGGACGACCCCCCTGCCCCCCACAAAGGGGTGCCGTCAGCCCCAAGCTGGGTTCTCCCTCTCAGTCCACGCGTCTCACCAGGAAACACGGGCCAGCAGCTGCCTCATCTCAGCCAGAGTCTGTCCCCTCCTCTCAAGTGACAGCCAAGGCTGCCCGCACCCCCGAGGCCGCCTGCAACCCTCGCCAGGCCCCTTGCACCCCCAGAGCACCCATACCCCCCTCCCCTCTCGCCAGGCGACCTACACTCTCCCCCAGGGCTGCCCACATTCTCCCCCGACCCCCCAGCCCCCTGTGCCAGGCAGCAGCCCCAGGAAGGAGACTCGGAGTGGAAGCATCGCCCACATTCCCTGCTGCTGCTGCTGCTCCTGCAGGCCCCCCCACCACCACCACAGGTGCTGGCCCGGGGCAAGTCTTAACACATCCTTTCTAACCCTCACGCAAGGTGTGTTTCTATTCAGAGAGAGAAAGGGGGGGGGGGGGGAGAAGCTTGGATGTGAGAGAGAAACATCGGTGGGTTGCCTCCCCTTCTGGCCTCGACAACGACCCCCCAACCCAGGCGTGTGCCTTGGTGGGACTCACCGGAGCCCGTGGCCGGCACCTTGCCCAGCTCGGGGCTCTGAGCAGAGAGACCGGCACCGGACGGCCGCCTCTGCCCTCCACCAGGACGCGGCTCCGGAGCCGTGCTTGTCGCTGCCCCAGGTGCCGTCACTCTGTGGGCCGCCTGCGCCGTTTCCCCGCCGTCCCTAGACGCCGAAGCCCAGGCCGCCAGCGCTCCCTCCGTCCGTCAGGGCTGGACAGCAGCCCGTAGGGTGAGCAGAGACCTGTGTGGACGAAAGGAGCCACAGGCTGACCTGACACTCGGGGGAGGCCTGTGTGGCGGTCTTGCAAACTCAGACCTAAAATAACCACAAAAGATGGTCCGAAAATTAAATAACTACAAACAGGTTATGGTGGGCAGTCCTGTCCCAGGCCGATATTTTCCCTGACAAAGATCCACTTAGATCTTTCCTGAGCCATTTGCCTTTCTGCCTCTAGGATAACACATCTGTGGGATGTCTGGGTAACTTGTAACTCCCCTTTTTCTGGAGCCCCCTGGTGGGTGCCAGGACAGAGACCTCAGATTCCTTCATTATCATGTTCATTGTTCCTGCACCCACCGAAGTGTGTGTCCGTCATTTCACTTTTTACCCAATCCCAGGTGGGACTGCTTATCCCTCCTCCTAAACCCATCACCAGTGGATTTCCTGTCCCCACCTGCGTCCCTCCTTTGATCGGGATGTGTAAATGCAGGTGTAACTCGGAGCATTATCTCAGTTCATGGAGGTTCTGCTTCCCGGCACAGGTCCACAGGGCGGCCCAAATAAACTCACTGAAATTCTTCACAGGTTTCCGTGGGTTTTTCTCCTGAACACCTGTGATGCCAGTTTCCAAGGCAACCGCCCGCCTCGGGCTCCACGTGGAGGGAAACCTGGGAGGATCTCCCGACCTGGCGCAGCGGGAGCCGGGGCCGGCCGCTTCCCCGCTGAGGACACGACCTGGCCGCACGCGCGCCTCCCGCCCCGACTCGGGTTTGAGCGGAGCGGCTTGTGGCCAGTTAACGGCGTTCCCCGCACAGCCCGCCGGCCTGCGCCCCCGAGGGCCTGGCACTGACAAGGGATCGAGCCCCGCCGCGCCAAGTTGGCTCCGTGATTGAGAGCCATCCTATAACCAGGTCACGTTGGGTTCCCTGTCAGGGCACAGGCCTGGCTGCGGGCTCGATCCTGCGGCTGAGCAATGTCTCTGTCTCGTCACTGATGTTTCTCTCTCTCTCTATCTATCTATCTCTCTCCCTCTCTCCCTCTCCCCCTCTCTCCCTCTACCCCCCCCCTTTCTCTCACTCTCTGAGAGAGAGAGAGAGAGAGAGAGAGAGAGAGAGAGAGAGAGAGGGCATTCCTGGTTATGCGTTTCTGGAAAATGTCCCCCAGCGGCACTGGGGAGTGACAGCTGCCTCTCACTCAGGCCCGGGAAGCCTTCACGATGTTTGTAGAGGGCCGGCCCCCAGGGAAGGCCCCTGAGCGTTTGTTAAATCAGTGTCGGCTGAATCCGAGGCGCCAGGCAGAGCTGCGTCTTGGAAACGCATCCACCAAGAAGGCTGGGTGCGTGATCAGTCCTGACTCTTAACTTTGCTTCAGGTGTCGGGGGGGAGGGCCTTAGTGTAGATTTGGCCGAGCCCCGGGAACGAGGGAACGAGTGGGGCCTGGGCCCACTCACGCTCCTTAGATCTTAAGTCTTTTCATGTGAAACCCCTTTTCTGTTTGAGTCTAAACAAACACGTTTGAGTTGGGATTCCCTGTCTCTCCATCAGAGAACAGAGAGTCCACCCAGCCCCAGCTTTTTTTTCTCTTTTTTTAATATATTTTATTGATTTTCCAGAGCAGAGGAGAGAGGGATAGAAAGTCAGGAACATCGATCAGCTGCCTCTTGCACGCCCCCTTCTGGGGATTTGCCTGCAGCCAAGGCACATGCCCTTGACCAGAATCGAACCCGGGGGACCCTTCAGTCCGCAGGCCGACGCTCTGTCCACTGAGCCAAACCGGTCAGGGCTGTTTATATTTTTTATTGATTTCAGAGAGAAAGGGAGAGGGAGAGAAACATCAGTGACGAGAGGGAATCGTGCATCGGCGGCCTCCTGCATGCCCCTGACCGGGGAAGGAGCCCACAACCCAGGCCTGTGCCCGGACTGGGAATCAAGCCGTGACCTCCTGGTTCAGAGGTCACTGCTCAACCCCTGGACCCTGCCAGGTGGGGACAATGCCCTTATTTCTGTCTCATCAAAGTGAGAAAGGCTCTGGGGTGGATTGTGTCGGCGTTCGCTCTCTTTGGAGGCCACATCGGCCTGCCTGCTCCCGTGCTGTAACCGAGTATCGCCGGCCGGCGGCTGGGGCGTCCCTCCTGGTTCTGGGGCCGGAGCCTGAGCTCGAGGCGCTGCCATTCCAGGCTGGGGCTCCCCTCCTCCCGCTGCGCCCTCGCCTGGCAGAGAGCCGGCTCCCAGCCTGTCCTCTCTAGGGGCTCTGACCACCTGCGGGGGCTGCACCCTGGGATCTAGTCACTTCCTTAGGTCCCCCAGCACCCACAGCAGATCGGGGCTGTAGCCTATCAACTCGGGGGCGGGACCAACCACCCAGCAGCAGCACAGCCTCCGGAAGCCGGTCAGTGTTTTAACGACGGGGAGCTGTGGATGGGAATGGAGGGCTGGTCCACCTCGATGGCCCTGAGGGGTCGGAGCTGGTCACTGGGATGTTGGCGGTTGAAGCAGCCCCACCTGTTCGTCCTAATAGATTCACTGACTGGCTTTTACTGGTGTTTCCTGGCTGGGGGAGACGGGTGTATCTTATTATCTTAACCTGAATTAAAGAGACGGTAAATCTGGAGCGAGCAGTAGTCCTCCCACTAGAGCTGGACTCCCGCCTGGCCCCCTATTTCCAAATTAATGTTTTTCTGAGTCTCTATTCATTTGTGTGCAGCCTCCTCCAGACCCCGAACCCTGAACCGGGACCCTGAATGGTGCGGGTCGTGAAAAGGGGTTCCCACGTTTGGCGCCCGCCCAGGGGCGCCACGAATACGTTCTCCTCGGGCTGTTTGAGACTCGGCCTTGCCCTTGCTTCCAGCGAATTAATTAACCGAGGGCCAAGGCCGACGCCCCTCCCGTGGGCTCCTCCTGGAGTCCCGGGCGTCTGGGATCTGCGGTTGGTGTCTTCCATTCACCCCCCAAGCCCCCAGGCCTGTACCGGTTCAGTGCACGGACATCCGCTCTGGGGCCACACAACACGGAGCATTGTGTTCGCTCCTGTTTGTGCGAAGTCAGGGCTCCTCTGACCGGCCATCGGCTCCCAAACCTCAGGGCGCGCTGTCCTCCAGCGACAGCTCGTCAGTGCCCCCACGTGGCCGCCCTGACCCTCCGTCACGGAAAGACGGCCTCCTTTGAACCTCTAGGTTTTAATCTAGAAATGTTCCCTCTTAAAAGTCTAGAAATGGCCGGAACCGGTGTGGCTCAGTGGATAGAGTGTCGGCCTGCGGACTGAAGGGTCCCGGGTTCGATTCCGGTCAAGGGCATGTGCCTTGGCTGCGGGCACATCCCCAGTTGTGGAGGGGGGGGGGTGCAGGAGGCAGCTGGTGGATGTTTCTCTCATCGATGTTTCTGGTTCTCTATCCCTCTCCCTTCCTCTCTGTAAAAAAAATCAATAAAATATGTTGGTTTTTTTTTAAAGAGAGGTGGCTCACCCCCAGCGCTAACAGCAGGGAAGGGAAGGGGGGGAGGAGGCCGGGAGGGGGTCGATGAAGCTGAGGAGGAGCACCCGGAGGGGGCACCTGTCATGGGGCCGTTGCCTGCATGTTGGCAAGAGCCAGTCAATGCCAGCCCGGTGCTGGGTCAGGGAGGAGGGTGGTGGGGGGACAGGAGGGGGATAGGGAGGGGATGGGGAGGGGTGGGGAGAGAGTAGGAGGGGGTGGGGAAGGGGGCAGGGAGGAGGGTGGGGGGGGACAGGAGGGGGATGGGGAGGGGATGGGGAGGGACGGGGAGAGAGTAGGAGGGGGTGGGGAAGGGGGCAGGGAGGAGGGTGGGGGGGGACAGGAGGGGGATGGGGAGGGGATGGGGGAGGGACGGGGAGAGAGTAGGAGGGGGTGGGGAAGGGGGCAGGGAGGAGGATGGGAGGGGGACAGGGCTGACAGCAGGGAGCCCTCTCCCCGGGAAGGGCCAGGTGACAGGCCCGGATGAAGGATGCTGGTCTCACCCCATCACGCCCTGGCAGACACAGCTCCACCCAGCACCGCCCAGTAACATGTCCTTGGCCCGGATCACAGTGCATCCTGGGGGAGGGGGGGGGGACAGGAGGCCTGGAGGGAGGGGGGGGCGAGCAGGAGGCCTGGAGGGAGTGGACATCAGGGGAGATGGGGGAAGGGGGCAGCTCTGGCTGGTGAGAGAGGTGACTGAGTGCCCTTGGCCGGCAGAGCTCTCCCTGTGCAGGAGGCGGCAGAGGCTGACCACCCAGGAGGGGGAGGCTGACTGTGCAGGAGGGGGGAGGCTGACCATCCAGGAGGGGGTGAGGCTGACTGTCCAGGAGGGGGGGAGATTGACCGTGCAGGAGGGGGAGGCTGACGGTGCAGGAGGGGGGAGGCTGACCGTCCAGGACGGGGGGAGGCTGACGGTGCAGGAGGGGGGAGGCTGACCGTCCAGGAGGGGGAGGCTGGCCGTCCAGGAGGGGGGAGGCTGACCGTCCAGGAGGGGGGAGGCTGACCGTCCAGGAGGGGGGGAGATTGACCGTCCAGGAGGGGGGGGCTGAGAAAAGGGAGCAGCGGGTTCTCCGTGGCCCCGTTTGCACCGGGAGCTCGTACAGCGGCCGGAGGTCTTGAAGGAAACAAGCTTTCTCTACAGAGAAGTCAGCTCAGGCCACTTGGACAGAAAGGGAGTTGGCCTCCTCCCAGGACACCTGGGGCCGGGGGGGTGGGATTTTCCACAGACAGGAAGGGAGAGGGAGTCAGAAACACTGAGAAACATCAATCAGCCGCCTCCTGCACACCCCCCACTGGGGACGTGCCCGCAGCCAAGGTGCCCGCCCTTGACCAGAGTTGGAATAAAGGGGCCTCAGGGACGTGGGTGGTTCTCACGTGAGACGCCAGCGAGCTCCCGGGTGGTCAGGGCCTCCCGTCCCATCGTCTCCCCACCGGTCTTCTCCTCGAACCCACGCCAGGTGGCTCCGCAGCACCTGCACGTCCGGCCCAGGAGGGGGAGAAGGTCGCCGAACCCCACGCTGCTTCTGCAGGCCCCAGGGTGGGACCCTGGTCTGGGTATGATGAACCCACGGGACGGCGGCTACTGCGGCAAGGAGCAAAGGATGCTGGGAGCCAGGAGCAAGCCCCCCAGAACACCTGGAGAAGACGTCCTGGCCCAGCACAGAGGAGATGGAAGCCATCCGGTAGGCGTGACCAGCTCCAGCTGCACCAACCCCGCTGGGCTGGGTGTCACAGGGACGCACCCCGTTTGGGTCCTCGGGCCTTCGGACCCGCTCACCTGCCTCATCATTGGTCTCAGCTCCAGTTTCTTTCCCAGATTCTTTCCTACGCCACCCACGGACCCACGTCACCAGCAGAGTCTCCATCACCAGCAGAGTCTATGTCGCACTCGAAAGGCAAATCTAGCCCTGGCCGCTACGGCTCAGTGGACAGAGCATTGGCCTGCGGACCAAAGGTCCTGGGTTCGATTCCTGTCAAGGGCACGTCCCTGGGTGATGGGCTCACCCCCAGCAGGGGGTGTGCGGGGGGGGCAGCCCATCAGTGATTCTCTCTCATCACTGATGTTTTTCTCCCTCTCCCTTCCTCTCTGAAATCAATAAAAACCCACTTTAAAAAATAAAGAAAAAATAAACCAAGCTTTATCGAGGGCCCAGGTTTCTCTTCAGAAAAGCTGGGGTTCAGTCCCGTAACCTCAGTCCCTGTCTGTCCTAAATGTTCCGATCACCACCCGGCGGGGGGGCTCAGACCAAGGGGTCAGGGTTCAGTGCCGGGCAAGGGCACAGGACGGGCTGCGGCTCGAGCCCCAGCAGGGGGCGTTGCTCCTGATGTTTCTCTCTCTTTCTCCCTTCTGCTCTGAAATCAATTTAAAAATTAAAAACCAGCCGAGACGGTTTGGCTCAGTGGATAGAGCGTCAGCCTGCGGACTGAAGGGTCCTGGGTTCGATTCCGGTCAAGGGCATGGACCTTGGCTGCGGGCACATCCCCAGTGAGGGGCGTGCAGGAGGCAGCTGATCGCTGTTTCTCTCTCATCGATGTTTCTGACTTCCTATCCCTCTCCCTTCCTCTCTGTACAAAATCAATAAAATATTTTCAAAAAATTAAAATTAAAAACCAGAACCCAGGCGGCCAGTCGTGCCCCTTCCAGTCTTCCTGGGAGACCCCAAGTCCATACCCCGCCCCCTCCCCAAGAAAAACACCGACTCGCCCGGAACTGCCACCCGTGGGTGCCAGCCCACAGCGGCGGCGGACACAGGAGCAGGAGACGCCCACACCCACCTGACACCCCCCAGGGCTGCCAGAAGCCGCTCACTGTTTTGATGACGGGGAGCTGTGGATGGGAATCCGGGGGCTGGTCCACCTCGATGGCTCTGAGGGGTCGGAGCTGGTCACTGGATGTCGGTGGTTGGAGCAGCCCCCCCTGAGTCCTAATAGAGTCACTGATTGGCTTTTACTGGTGTTTCCTGCCTGGGGGATACAGCTGTGTCTTAGGATCTTAATCTTAATAAAAGGGAAGGTATAGCCGAAACCAGTTTGGCTCAGTGGATGGAGCGTCAGCGTGTGGACTGAAGGGTCTCAGGTTCGATTCCGGTCAAGGGCATGTACCATGGCTGCGGGCACATCCCCAGTAGGGGGTGTGCAAGAGGCAGCTGATCGGTTTCTCTCTCATCGATGTTTCTGACTTTCTATCCTTCTCCCTTCCTCTCTGTGAAAAATCAATAAAATATATTTTTTTAAAAAGGAAAGGTAAAGCCAGAGAGAGCAGTTCTCCCACTAGAGTTGGGCTACCGCCTGGCCCCCATTTCCAAATTAATGCTTTTCTAAGTCTCTCTATTCATTTGTGTGTGGCCTTCTCCAGAACCCGAACCCTGAGCCGGGGACCCTGAATCACGTGGGACGTGAAAGGAGTTCCCACACGACTGTCCCCCGTGGGCCGAGAACGTGTCTCAGGAGATGGCACCCCCGCCACGCCCCCACGTTTTCCGAGTCGTCGGCAAACAACCACAGCAGCCGTCACAGTGAGGAGGCGTGTATTTCACAGTCGAACGGAGCAGACACGGACAGCGGGACACGCACAGCCGGCACACGCCGGGCCCCCGCCGCGTCTCCCCCCGGAGCCCCGACGGCGAGCCATCCCGTGGGGACTCAGGCCGACGCGGGCGCACACGCAGAGACAGGCCCGGGTCGCGGAGACCACGTGCTCGTACCGACCGGAGCGGTCCGGTTCTCGTATAAACATCAGCAACGAAGCAGCAGACATTCCCCTCACCCGCCCTCCAGACCCGACAGATGCTCATACACACACTCATACACACACACACACGCTCACTTATACACACACACTCATATACACACACACACACACTCATATACACGCTCACACATATACTCTCACACACACACACACACACACGCTCACACACACACACGCTCACTCACACACACACACTCATACACACACACACACTCATACACACACACACACGCTCACTTATACACACACACTCATATACACACACACACACACTCATATACACGCTCACACATATACTCACACACACACACACACACACACGCTCACACACACACACGCTCACTCACACACACACACTCATACACACACACACACTCATACACACACACTCATACATACACACACACACACACTCATACACACACACACACACACACACACTCATACACACACACACACACACACACACGCTCACTCACACACACACTCATACACACACACTCATACACACACACACAGTGAGCCCCTCGCCCCCCCCCACGCCGGGCTGAGAGCAGCCGAGTCCGCAGTCGAGGTCACAGCGTGGGCCGTGGGCCGTGGGCCGTGGGCCGTTCGGGACCAGGCCGGCGAGGACGGGACAGCGACAGGGACAGGCTGGTCCGAGGAGCTGGGACACAGACCGGGCCCCGGGCCCGCGAGGCCTGTCACATAACGGGGACCCACCCCCAAAATGGGCCCCTTCCCGATGCTTCTCTCGGCTTTCAAAGCTCCATTTCCAACGGAACGTTCCAGAACCCAGAGGGGAGCCGGACGAGGGAATTGCAGCCGGGGCCGGATGCCCGACTCCTTCCTGCCAGGCCCAGGAGGGGGCGCAGCCGCAGGTCCCGTCCAGGTGCGAGAGCAGACACCCCCTCCCCTGCCGAAGGGGTGCTCCCGGCAGGCGGGGCTGGGGCGAGGTCTCCCTGCAGACAAGCAAACGTGTGCTGCCCGCCCCCGGCACCACCCGGCCACCATGGCGACGGGCAGGGTCTCTGAGGACAGCCCCCGAACTAGCCCTGCCGCCCCGTCGCTGCCGCGAGGGCCCCCTGGTCAGTCCCCAGGCCCAGGCGTGCGGACGTGGAGCGGAGGTGGTGCCGGTTCCGTTGGGGGAGGTGAGCGCCGGGCAGGGGCTGGGGCTGCTCCCCCCCCCCCCCCCCGCGGCCCCGGGCTGCGCTGGCTCTCCGGGCGGCGAGGAGGCGCCGAGCCCTCCGCATGCGTCCGGTCCCCGTCACCGTCCTCTAACCGCCCTGACACGCTCCGCCCCCGGGGCAGGGCCAGCTGGGCTGCGGGTCACAGGGGCACAGCCACCACCATCACCGGGTGAAGCTCCCGCCTCCCGCCCCCTCTCCTGCCGACAGGCCCCCCGTCTCCGTCGTGACCCCGGTGCGCCCTCCGCAGGGAAAGGCCGGCGGGTGAGGGCTTGCCGGCAGGTCTCGCCCACGAAGGGCAACTGGCAGAACCTCGCCTTCGCGGGGTCCCCACCGCCGGCCCGGTCCGTGCCCGCTGCCCTCCCTCCCGCTGAGGGGCCAGCACGGGGCCGCGAGGCCGGCTGGCGATCCAGGACAGGAAGCCGTGGCGGGATGAAGGGCGTGAGGACGTGGCCTGTCCCCGTGGCAGTGACCGTGGCTGAAGGGAGAGTGATCCAGAGGCTCAGCAGACACGGTGAGGGGGGACCAGTCACACATAGCCATCACCTGAGCACCCGGGCCGATGGGGGTGCTCCCGGGCCGATGGAGGTACTCCCGGGCCGATGGGGGTGCTCCCGGGGCCGATGGAGGTGCTCCCGGGCCGATGGGGGTGCTCCCGGGGCCGATGAGGGTGCTCCCGGGGCCGATGGAGGTGCTCCCGGGCCGATGGAGGTGCTCCCGGGCCGATGGGGGTGCTCTCCGGCCCAGATGAGGGGGGCGGGGAGGGAGGACGGGAGCGTTACTGGCTGTACCCAGCCCACCTGCTAGGGAACTCCAGCATCTGCCGTGGGAGCTGCGTGGCTGGGGGCTGGGCCATGCGGGGGGGGTCCCCGCATCTTCGCCCGAAGGACGGTGGGGCTCGTGCCGTCACTGTGCGTGGGATGCCCGGTCAGCACTGGCCCCGGACGGCCTGGGCCACGGCGAAGGGGGGTGGGCCGGCCTCCGGCGGGCGGTCCACAGGGGGCTGCAGGCTCTGGTGCCGCTTCCGCAGCATCTGCCCGACGCCCATCATGGGGAAGCGGCCCCGGCTCTTCGCACAGTGGGGGCTCCCCAGGGGCTGCGGGGCACCGGGGCCCAGAGGCGAGGGGCACAGGGCCCCCGCCCTCGGGGGGCAGTTCTCTTCGTGGGCGGAGCAGGCCGGGGTGGGAGGCAGGGGCGTCGGGGGCGGGCTTGCGGGCGGCGGGGCGGGGGACAGCGCCCTGCAGGGGGGGGGCGGGGGGCGGCAGGTCCGGCGGGTCCTCGCGCTCCTCGGCCTCGAAGGAGCGGACCATGTCCGGCACCAGCGGCTCGTCTCCGGGGGGGACGCCGCCCGCGGGGCCCTGGGGCGGGGGCTCCGGCCTCCTGGCGCTCCGGGGGGTCCTGGGCGGGGGGCCAGGGAGGAACTCCATGGAGGAAGCCACGCAGCTGGGGTCCGAGGTTTTGCGGAAGATGCTGCGGCAGCTGAAGGAATCTGTGTGCAGAGAGAGCCCCGGGCTCCGTGAGGGCCGGCCACAGGAGGGGGGCTCCTGGGTGGGGGCACAGTGGCCACAGGCGGTGGGGGGGTCTCGGGGGGACCCAGGCTGGCACTATGGCCACAGGGGGGTGTCTCCGGGGTGTGGGGGTGCGGCGAGGGCCCAGGCGGCACCCACCTCTGTCGGGGGGGCCGGGCCGGGGGGCCCTGCGGTCGGGGGGCTGTGCCCTGGAGCCCGGCGGCTGCGTGGTGAGCGAGGCCGGGGGCGGCCGGGGCGCCGGCAGGGGCTTCTCCAGCTTCTTGGGGAGCGGCCGGGCCAGGAAGTCCCCCCTTCTCTCCGGCTCCCTGGGCTTCCTGTCCTGCAGACCGGGAGCGAACGCGCGCTGAGACGCTCGTGGGGCCGGGGAAGGGCATCCGCGACCTGAGACCGGCTTCCCCCAAACCGGGCTGGGGACACAGCAGGGCCCCCCCCATCCCCACCCCCACGTCTGCCCCCGGCCACCTCGGCTCCAGCCGGCCAAGGTCACTAGGAGGTCAATTACTCTAGAACCATCCGGGCAGAGAAGGCGAAGCAGAGGGGCCCCCCCGAGAGCGAGACGGGCTCTTTCCCGAGGTGGCTCGGAGCCCGATGGAGCCAGGGCCTCTGGACCTGGACGGGGGGGGGGGGGGTTGTGCGTGCTGTGGAGGCGAGGAGCCGCCGGGAGCCACGCCCTTGAGCCCCGGGAGGGTCTGACCAGGTGGAACGGTCACTGTGTCCTCAAAACGGCCCCCCTGAGCCAGCTCTGCTGCAGCCTCTGGACGCCGGTGAGGACCAGCACGGGGGGGGGGGGGACGGACAGGAGGGGGACAGGAGGGGGACGGGACAGTCTCTAGACGCCGGTGAGGACCAGCCCGAGGGGGGGGGGGACGGGACCGGAGTCTCTAGACGCCCTGAGGACCTGGGGCGGGGACGCCAGCCGGGGACCGGAGTCCCAGTTCATCCAACCCCCCAACCCCCCGGGACCGGAGTCCCAGTGCGAACGTTCACTGTGGGTCTGAAGTCACGATTCCTGACACTTAAACGTGAAGTTTCTCGAGCAAAGGGGTGACTGAGAAGGGCTGTTGGCAGGGGCAGAGCCAGAGCCGGGGGCCGAGTCCCGCCAGCCCTCGGGGCACTGTGCCCGCAGGTCCGTGTGTCAGGTGGGACCGGGTTGGTGCCCGCGGGCGGAGGCCGGGGAAAGGGTTCGAGTAGAGAACAGGGCAAACAGCAGCCTGAGAGCAGGTTACCCTGCACCAGGGGGGCTGGTGGGTCAGGGGAAGGTGGGGAGGGGAGGGGATTCGATCCGTCCTGACCCCGTTCTCACCTGCCCGGCCGGGAGTTCAAGGTCTCGCGTCCAGGTGTCCAGGGAGGCCTGTGGGAAGCAGCCCTCATCAACCGTCCACAACCTGCACCTGCTGTTCGTTCCTGCAGGCCCCCCCCTGCCCCTCCCCCACCCCTGCCCCCTCCCCCTCCCTGACCCTATCCCACCCCTGCCCCCTCCCCCTCCCCTGCCCCCTCCCCCTCCCTGCCCCTCTGCCCCACCCCTGCCCCCCATCCCACCCCCTGCCCCCTCCCCCACCCCTGACCCCTCCCCCACCCCTGCCCCCTCCCCCTCCCTGACCCTATGCCGCCTCCTGCCCCTCTGCCCCACCCCTGCCCCCCATCCCACCCCCTGCCCCCTCCCCCACCCCTGCCCCTCCCCCACCCCTGCCCCTCCCCCTCCCTGACCCTCTGCCCCACCCCTGCCCCCCATCCCACCCCCTGCCCCCTCCCCCACCCCTGCCCCCTCCCCCACCCTGCCCCTCCCCCACCCCTGCCCCCTCCCCCTCCCTGACCCTATGCCGCCTCCTGCCCCTCTGCCCCAACCCTGCCCCCATCCCACCCCCTGCCCCCTACCCCTTCCTCCCACCCCCCTATCCCACCCCCTGCCCCTCTATCCCACCCCCCTGCCCCCCTATCCACCCCCTGCCCCCTACCCCTTCCACCCCCCCACCGCCAGTCCCCCCACCCCTGACCCCTCCACCCCCACCCCTCCCACCGCCTATTCCACCCCCTGCCCCTCTATCCCAACCCCCTGCCCCCCTACCCCACCCCTGCCCCCCCTATCCCATCCCTGCCCCCTCCCCCCTTCCCCTCTACCTTACCTCCTACCCCCTACCTCTCCCCCACAACCCTTCTGCCCCGCCCCCTGCCCGTTAGGGAGTCAGCCCCTCCAGGGCTCACCCCGGAAACCGGACTCGGGGTCGCCCCGAAGGGCTGCGGGCGCCCTACTTTCCTGGCTCTTCCCCAGTCGGGCCCACGGAGCCCCGAAAGCAGGTCAACGCATTTCTCAAACGGCAACACCTCCCCGGGGAGACGGCACTGGGTCAGGCCACAAACCCAACCGCACCGAGTCCTCCCGCCCGGCCTCCCGCCGCCCCCCCCCCCCCGCTCCATTTCCTGCAGCTCGCCCGCCCAAAACCCCACTTTTCACAGCGCCGGGAGCGCCGAGGTCAGACCCAAAGGGCGCGTTTCCGCTCTCCCCTCTCCAGGCCCCGAGACGGCTGGCTTGCACAGGGACCCCAGCCCCCGATCCCCCACCCGACCCCCCACCCTCTGACCCCTCCACCGCTGACCTCCCCACTGCCAACCCCCCCACCCCTAACCCCCATCCCTAACTCCCACCACCAGTCTCCCCCGACCCCCCGCCATTCCCCCCTAACCCCCCAGCAGTCCCTCCACCCGACCCCTCACCCCCACACCGCCAGTCCCCCCCAACCCCCCCACCGCTGGTCCCCCCACCCCCGACCCCCTGACCTCCCCCATCGCTGGTCCCCCCACCACCCCCGAACCCCCACCCCACCCATCCCACCACCAGTCCTCCCCTGACACCCCTGCCATTTCCCCCCCTAACTCACTCAGCAGTCCCCCCACCCCGACCCCCCACCCCCACCAGTCTCCCCACCGCGAGTCCCCCCACCTCTACCCCCCCACCAGTCCCCCCACCCCTACCCCCGATCCCTCCACTGCCAGTCCCCCAACCCCCGACCCCCCCGACCCCTCCACCGCCAGTCCCCCCACCCCTGACCCCTCCACCGCCAGTCCCCCCCGATCCCCCCACCAGTCCCCCCTGACCCCCCAGCAGACCCCCCACCCCAGCCCCCCCACCGCCAGTCCCCCCCCCCGACAACCCCACCCCCTCCACTGGCCCCGAGAAAGGCTGCTCACCTCGCAGGGCTCCCTGCCCGGCCGGCACCTGTCCCCCGGGCACCGGTCCCCCGGGCAGAGGGGGGCCGCGCAGCCAAGGCCGTCCTGCACGTCCGGTTTCTGCCAGGAGAGGAGGAAATGGGCTGACCTCACTGAGAGCTGAGAGCCGTCCGTGAAGCCGGCGGTCGGTTTCAAATGGGGGCGGGCAGAGCCGTATCAGGAGCCGGGTGCCCACAGCCCATCCGGACGCCCGGCGACGTGCGGGTCCTCAGACGGCAGCGGCACCCGGCACCGGGCCGGCCCACGGCTGCAGATGTGAGTGCCCGCTCCCCACCCCGGGAAGGCCACTCTGTCCTCTCTCCGTGAACCCCGTCCGAGACACGTCCCCGGACTTCTCCGGAGAGGGAGAGGGGGGAGGCAGAGACTGGACATGAGACACACGGGCCGGCGCTCTGCCGCCGCCGTGTCCCGTCCCCGTCCCCGTCCGCCTCCCGCAGGGGGAGGAGCACGTGCACCCGCGTCAGCTGTGGGGCCAACGTCACCGCGCCCTGTCCACGGAGGGACACGCACACGCGGGCTCTCACCCATACGCACACGCGGGCTCTCACCCACACGCACACGCGGGCTCTCACCCACACGCACACGCGGGCTCTCACCCACACGCACACGCGGGCACTCACCCACACGCACACGGGCTCTCACCCACACGCACACGCGGGCTCTCACCCACACGCACACGCGGGCTCTCACCCACACGCACACGCGGGCTCTCACCCACACGCACACGCGGGCACTCACCCACACGCACACGCGGGCTCTCACCCACACGCACACGCGGGCACTCACCCACACGCACACGCGGGCTCTCACCCACACGCACACGCGGGCTCTCACCCCACACGCACACGCGGGCTCTCACCCACACGCACACGCGGGCACTCACCCACACGCACACGGGCTCTCACCCACACGCACACGCGGGCTCTCACCCACACGCACACGCGGGCACTCACCCACACGCACACGCGGGCTCTCACCCACACGCACACGGCTCTCACCCACACGCACACGCGGGCTCTCACCCACACGCACACGCGGGCTCTCACCCACACGCACACGCGGGCACTCACCCACACGCACACGGCTCTCACCCACACGCACACGCGGGCTCTCACCCACACGCACACGCGGGCACTCACCCACACGCACACGGCTCTCACCCACACGCACACGCGGGCTCTCACCCACACGCACACGCGGGCACTCACCCACACGCACACGGCTCTCACCCACACGCACACGCGGGCACTCACCCACACGCACACGCGGGCTCTCACCCACACGCACACGCGGGCACTCACCCACACGCACACGGGCTCTCACCCACACGCACACGCGGGCACTCACCCACACGCACACGGCTCTCACCCACACGCACACGCGGGCTCTCACCCACACGCACACGGCTCTCACCCACACGCACACGCGGGCTCTCACCCACACGCACACGCGGGCTCTCACCCACACGCACACGCGGGCTCTCACCCACACGCACACGCGGGCTCTCACCCACACGCACACGCGGGCTCTCACCCACACGCACACGCGGGCACTCACCCACACGCACACGCGGGCACTCACCCACACGCACACGGCTCTCACCCACACGCACACGCGGGCTCTCACCCACACGCACACGCGGGCACTCACCCACACGCACACGGCTCTCACCCACACGCACACGCGGGCACTCACCCACACGCACACGCGGGCTCTCACCCACACGCACACGCGGGCACTCACCCACACGCACACGGGCTCTCACCCACACGCACACGCGGGCACTCACCCACACGCACACGCGGGCACTCACCCACACGCACACGCGGGCTCTCACCCACACGCACACGCGGGCACTCACCCACACGCACACGGGCTCTCACCCACACGCACACGCGGGCTCTCACCCACACGCACACGCGGGCTCTCACCCACACGCACACGCGGGCTCTCACCCCACACGCACACGCGGGCTCTCACCCACACGCACACGCGGGCACTCACCCACACGCACACGCGGGCACTCACCCACACGCACACGCGGGCACTCACCCACACGCACACGCGGGCTCTCACCCACACGCACACGCGGGCACTCACCCACACGCACACGCGGGCTCTCACCCACACGCACACGCGGGCACTCACCCACACGCACACGCGGGCACTCACCCACACGCACACGCGGGCTCTCACCCACACGCACACGCGGGCTCTCACCCACACGCACACGCGGGCACTCACCCACACGCACACGCGGGCACTCACCCACACGCACACGCGGGCTCTCACCCACACGCACACGCGGGCTCTCACCCACACGCACACGCGGGCTCTCACCCACACGCACACGGCTCTCACCCCCGACACATGGCGCTCCAGCTTCTTGCAGAGCAGCACGTAGACGGCCAGGGTGTGGCCGGCGCGGTTGGCCAGCACCGTGTTGACGACGTCGCTGCTCCGGTAGCCCAGCCGCTGGGTCATGTGCAGCACCACGCGGGGGCTCAGGTCGGCCGGCGAGATCCTGCGGACGGCCGCGTGAGCTCCCCCATCCCGGCTGGAGGGACCCCCAGACCCAGGGACAGTCCACCGAGGCCCGGAGGGGAGGCAGACACGGGAACAGTCCACGGAGACCAGGAGGGGAGGCAGACACGGGAACAGTCCACGGAGACCAGGAGGGGAGGCAGACACGGGAACAGTCCACGGAGACCAGGAGGGGAGGCAGACACGGGGACGGTCCACGGAGACCAGGAGGGGAGGCAGACACGGGGACGGTCCACGGAGACCAGGAGGGGAGGCAGACACGGGGACGGTCCACGGAGACCAGGAGGGGAGGCAGACACGGGGACGGTCCACGGAGACCAGGAGGGGAGGCAGACACGGGGACGGTCCACGGAGACCAGGAGGGGAGGCAGACATGGGGACGGTCCACGGAGACCAGGAGGGGAGGCAGACACGGGGACGGTCCACGGAGACCAGGAGGGGAGGCAGACACGGGGACGGTCCACGGAGACCCGGAGGGGAGGCAGACACGGGGACGGTCCACCGAGGCCCGGAGGGGAGGCAGACACGGGGACGGTCCACGGAGACCCGGAGGGGAGGCAGACACGGGGACGGTCCACCGAGGCCCGGAGGGGAGGCAGACACGGGGACGGTCCACGGAGACCAGGAGGGGAGGCAGACACGGGGACGGTCCACGGAGACCAGGAGGGGAGGCAGACACGGGGACGGTCCCCGGAGACCAGGAGGGGAGGCAGACACAGGGACAGTCCACGGAGACCAGGAGGGGAGGCAGACACGGGGACGGTCCACGGAGACCAGGAGGGGAGGCAGACACGGGGACGGTCCCCGGAGACCAGGAGGGGAGGCAGACACAGGGACAGTCCACGGAGACCAGGAGGGGAGGCAGACACGGGGACGGTCCACGGAGACCAGGAGGGGAGGCAGACACGGGGACGGTCCACGGAGACCCGGAGGGGAGGCAGACACAGGGACAGTCCACGGAGACCCGGAGGGGAGGCAGACACGGGGACGGTCCACCGAGACCCGGAGGGGAGGCAGACACGGGGACGGTCCCCGGAGACCAGGAGGGGTGCCCAGACACGGGGACAGTCCACGGTCATTCACCTGAATTCCATTTGGGAAAAGGCCACACAGACAAGGTGGAGGGGATGGTGAACTACCCTATATGCCTACATGCCATGCTGGGGAGAGGATGGGAGGGGCCTACCTGCTGGGGAGGGGATGGGCGGGGCCTACCTGCTGGGGAGGGGATGGGAGGGGCCTACCTGCTGGGGAGGGGATGGGCGGGGCCTACCTGCTGGGGAGGGGATGGGCGGGGCCTACCTGCTGGGGAGGGGATGGGAGGGGCTTACCTGCTGGGGAGGGGATGGGCGGGGCCTACCTGCTGGGGAGGGGATGGGCGGGGCCTACCTGCTGGGGAGGGGATGGGAGGGGCCTACCTGCTGGGGAGGGGATGGGCGGGGCCTACCTGCTGGGGAGGGGATGGGCGGGGCCTACCTGCTGGGGAGGGGATGGGCGGGGCCTACCTGCTGGGAGGTGCAGGGGGGGCCTACCTGCTGGGGAGGGGATGGGAGGGGCTTACCTGCTGGGGAGGGGATGGGCGGGGCCTACCTGCTGGGGAGGGGATGGGCGGGGCCTACCTGCGGGGGAGGGGATGGGAGGGGCCTACCTGCTGGGGAGGGGATGGGCGGGGCCTACCTGCTGGGGAGGGGATGGGAGGGGCCTACCTGCTGGGGAGGTGATGGGCGGGCTTACCTGCTGGGAGGTGCGGGGGGGGGGCGGGGGGGGGGGCCCTACCTGCTGGGGAGGTGATGGGCGGGGCCTACCTGCTGGGGAGGGGATGGGAGGGGCCTACCTGCTGGGGAGGTGATGGGCGGGCTTACCTGCTGGGAGGTGCGGGGGGGGGCGGGGGGGGGCCCTACCTGCTGGGGAGGGGATGGGCGGGGCCTACCTGCTGGGGAGGGGATGGGAGGGGCCTACCTGCTGGGGAGGTGATGGGCGGGCTTACCTGCTGGGAGGTGCGGGGGGGGGCGGGGGGGGGGCCCTACCTGCTGGGGAGGTGATGGGCGGGGCTTACCTGCTGGGAGGTGCGGGGGGGGGGGGGGGGGGCCTACCTGTTGGGGTAGGTGACACAGGGCACCCTGCCCGTGTGGCTCTCGTGCAGCCAGCGGTTGGCCAGCGCCTGCTGGATGTTGGGCCTCTTGACGGGGTCGGGCTCCAGCAGCGAGCGCAGGAAGCTGACGGCTCCTGCGAGACGACATTCCCCGGACAGCGGTCACGGGACCAGGCAGACGCCCGGAGACTCAGGCAGGGGGCCTGGTGCCCACCGCCCCCACCGGCCACCACAGCCCGGAGCCAAACAGGGTCATCCCAGAGTGCTTTCCGGGGGCTCCGTTCTGCAGACAGATTCAGGGGCCGCTGCACGGATGCTTACCACGCAGGGGAAAGGCACAGAAGCCGTAAGACAAAATGCTACGTCTCTAACGACTCCCCGTAAGTTGAAAGGAATAATCGCTTTTCCCAGTCACATGCCTCGCCTCCTGTGACTGACCGAGTTGGGCGTATTCCCGGCAGCCAAGCCAACGCTTGTCAACACCCGCCTGAGAGCGGACGAAAGCACACCCTGTAGAGTTCACTGGGTCGGACACCAAACCCCGGGGCGGACTGTGTTTGCCGAAACGTGAGCCCGCGGGCGCGGGGGGTGTGCCAACCCCCGCGGGCTGTCTTTCCGGCGGCGGGGCCTGTAATCCGAAAGCCTTCGTCCCTCAGAGCCTCAAAGAGCAAAAGCGATCACAGGCAGCCGCGACCCAAACCCGCACGGCCTCCGGGGACCGGGGGAGACGCAACAGAACATGGTTACAAACGCTTATCCGAGGGACACTGGGAGAAGGTGGGCCTTAAAGCAATCGCACCAGCCCTGGCCGGTGTTGCCCAGCGGATAGAGCGTCGGCCTGCGGACTGAAGGGTCCCGGGTTCGATTCCGGGTCGGGGTGCAGGCCTGGGTTGTGGGCTCGGTCCCCAGTGCGGGGCGTGCAGGAGGCAGCCGATCCGTGAAACATCACGGATGTTTCTATCTGTGGAGGGCCCCCAGGGAAGACACCTGAGCATTCTCTAAATCAGCGTCAGCTGAGTCCGAGGCGCCAGGCAGAGCCGAGTCCACCAAAAGGGCTGGATGCGTTATCAGTGCTGACTCTTAACCTGCTTCAGGTGTCGGGGGAGGGCCCTTAAAGTGTAGATTCAGCCGAGCCCCGGGAATGAGTGGGGCCTGGGCCCACTTAAGCTCCTTTGATTTTAAATCTTTTCATATGAAACCCCTTTTCTATTTTATTTATTTTTATTTTTTAAATATATTTTATTGATTTTTTACAGAGAGGAAGGGAGAGGGATAGAAAGTCAGAAACATCGATGAGAGAGAAACATCGACCAGCTGCCTCCTGCATACCTCCCACTGGGGATGTGCCCGCAACCAAGGTACATGCCCCTGACTGGGAATCGAACCCGGGACCTCTCAGTCCGCAGGCCGACGCGCTATCCACCGAGCCAAACCGGTTTAGGCCCCCTTTTCTATTTTAATATAAATAAACACTCTGCGTTTGGGTTGGGATTCCCTGTCTCTCCACGAGAGAGAACACAGACTCCACCCGGCCCCAGCTTTATTTTCTACTTCTGTGTCCTCTCTTCTTTCTTTCATTTCTCAACCCCCCAGCCCCTCTGCTCAGAGACTGGACCCACTCTTCTCTCCACGCTGGTCGTGGAGAAGAGAGGAAAACCCCCAACATGATCTCTCTCTTCTTCCTGCGTCCTCTCTAAAAGTCAATAAAAGTGTATTTAAAAAGGGTAAAGTAATTGCACCAGCAGGAGGCATGTGAAGGCGGCGGCGGCGGGCCGGAACTCTAATGGGAAGGGACGGAAGCGGGAGAGAGGACCACGTGGCCATTCAGAGCCGGGAGACCCCAGCCCTGGAGGTGAGCTTCAGCGCTGGGGGCAGGGGGGACCTGGGGCCACGGCGGCCCTCACCCCGGGGCCCGCGAGAGCGGCCCTCACCCGTGGAGAGCTGTGTGGGCAGCGGGTTCATCTCCTTGTCCACCATCTTCTGGTACAAGGCCCGCAGGCTGAACGGCTCCACCGTGAAGGGCAGCGTCCCCGTCAGCATGGCGTACATGTTCACGCCTCTGGAAGAGAGCCGAGTGAGGCCCGGACGGCAGGACGAGGAGGGCGGGGCTGGGCAAGCTTCCTGTCTGTCCTTCCCAGAACCTTCTAGAACCTTCTAGAATCTCAGCGTCACACGAATGCGGCCGGGTGAGAGGCGAGGGCACGAGGGCAGCTGTGGGCCGGGCACTGGATGGCAGTGGGGGCGTCTGCCCTAACGCCCGGCTGGCAGGGGGCTCAGGGGTGGAGCGTCGGCCTAGGAACCAGGAGGTCAGGGTTCGATTCCCGGGGAGGGCACAGGCCCGGGGTGTGGGCTCCATCCCCAGTGTGGGGCGTGCGGGAGGCAGCCGATTCATGATTCTCTCATCATCAGTGTTTCTCTCCCTCCCTCTCCTTTCCGAAATCAATACAAACGTAATTTCCTATCGAATGAAAGAGTAATATGCAGATTGACCATTACTCCAATGTACAAGATGGCTGCCCCCATGTGGACACAAGATGGCCAGCAGGGGAGGGCCGTTGGGAGGTTCTAGGCCCTGCAAGGGAGGCCAGTTGTGGGCGATCAGGCCAGGGGGGGGGGGGGGGGGGGGGCAGTTGAGAGGGACAGGCCTGTAAGGGAGGGCAGTTGGGAGCGATCAAGCCTGCAGGGGAGGGCCAGTTAGGGGTGACCAGGCCGGCAGAGGAGGGAAGTTGGGGGCAAACAGGCTGCCAGGGGAGAAGTTAAGGCATCAATCAGGCTGGCAGAGGAGTGGTTAGAGGGTGATCAGGCTGGCAGGCAGAAGCGGTTAGGGGCAATCAGGGAGGCAGGCAGGCGAGCAGTTGGGAGCCAGGAGTCCTGGATTGTGAGAGGGGTGTCCGACTGCCCGTTTAGGCCCAATCTCACCGGGATCGGGCCTAAACGGGCAGTTGAACATCCCTCAAGGGGTCCGATTGGAGAGGGTACAGGCAGGGTTGAGGGACAACCCCCCCCCCCAAACCCCGTGCACGAATTGTGTGCACCGGGCCTCAGTATATAATAAAAGACTAATATGCAAATTGACCCAAGGCAGAATGACTGGTCACTATGACGCGCACGGACCACCAGGGGCTGATGCTTACGCAGGAGCAGTGGCGGTGGCGGGACCCTCTCCTGCCTCGGCAGCAGGCGGACATCCCCCCCGAGGGCTCCTGGACCCCCCAGAGGGCACAGACCGGGCTGAGGGGCCCCAGCGAGTGCACGAATTGTGTGCGTGAGGCCTCTAGTGTTTTGTAAAAAGAATTGTTAGAAACATCTGTCTCAGGGCCTCTACTCCGAACGCTCCCCTCCAACACCCGGGCTCAGTCTGAGAGCCTTTCCTGCATGTGAGGGGCCAGCGGCGCTGGGTTGGAATTTTACCGGGAGGGGAAGGAAGCTGGAGAGGAGACCGCACGGCCGTTCAGAGCGGGGAGACCCACAGCTCGGAGGGGGGGGCGGAGGGGGGAACCTTGGGTGCAGACCAGCCCGAGAGGGGCGCTCGCTCCCCGAGCTGGGGACTCACATGGACCAGACGTCGATTTTGGGGCCGTACTTCTTCCTGGCGAGCAGCTCGGGCGCGGCGTAGGCGGGGCTGCCGCACTGCGTGCTGAACGGGTCCGAGTGGCCCAGGATGCCCGCGCAGTTGCTCAGCCCGAAGTCTGCGGAGGGCGGACAGACGGCTCCAGTCAGACAACTGTGGACGCGAGGGGGGATGGGAACAGAGGCAGCAGGAAGGGGACACCCCTCCCCCCCCCCCCGTCCCGGGCTAGCACCTCGCAGCGTCCGGAACCCCGGCAGCTGGCCACTGGTCTCGGGCAGAGGGGTCAGCGGGATGCCCGGCTCGTCCAGGCTCCCTGCAAACCCAGCCCGGCTTCGAGGATGTGCGCCCACACCCGTTCCTCTCCGTGGGGACGCGAGCCGTCCCAAACCCGCAGGAGCGACCACGTCTGGCCTGGGCCACGGGGACCCCACTGCCAAGCGGCCCCCCCAGGGAACCGCGGGGACACGGACTGTCTCGGGCTGGCGTCCCCGTAGCTCTGAGTGACGTGCGACCCCCCCCCCCCCGCCCCGCCATCCAGGGCTGGCTTTTTCAGCTAAATGTCTGTGTTCCTGCAGGTTTGCTGACATCACCCCACCACCCCCCCCCCCCCCCCGGGAGGGGACTGAAATAAGGTCATAAGAACATGTATCCGGGGTAAAACCGCTGTTCTGAAACTTTGGCCGCGGTGCACCTCTGCTTGCTTAAAACAAAAGAATGATTGCTTTAGTTTCCAGCTGGAGACCTTGAAGGCTAGAGGGAAAAAAACAAAACCCTTTGAAGACTAGAACCAGAGGAGTCGCCGGTCGGCACCAGGTGTGTAGCTACACCACCTGCTTTTACAAGATAGGCCCGCTTCCCCACGTCCGGCAGACACACAGTTAGAAGATAAGGAGTGAGCCACAGGGTCATTCACAGTCTGTGGGCACCCCTGCCCCAGATGCGGCCTGGGGGGCTGTCCGCCAAATGCAGGGCGATAACATTTACGGTTCAGACCCCTTTAAAAGGCCGGCCTGCACCTGGGGAATCCAGGAATAAACCGGCGGCTGCAGACAGCACGGCCCTGGGAGGACGGCCGCCCACAGAAACCAGAGCCGTACCGATGAGCTTGATGTTGTTGTTTTCGTCCAGCAGCAAGTTCTCTATCTTCAGGTCCCTGAAACGACAGAAACAACAGCGCGTCAGCCGAGCTGGAAGCAGGGGATCCCCCCCCCCCCCGCGGCTCCTGCAGGAACGGAGGCGGAGCCACAGGGACCGCCCACAGCTTTCCCTGACCCTGACCCTGACCCTAACCCTGACCCTGACCCTGACCCTAACCCACAGCTTTCTCTTGGACAATGCACCCCGACACCCCTAAAGGTCACTAGAACAGAGGCCCACTCAGACCCACCACCCAGCGACTCAGCAATGACCACAGTGGTCCCAGAGGCCACAACATTGAGAGAATCTTCTGAATAATCAAGAGGATGGGAAGAAAGGCCGGCCACTGACAGGAAGGAAGGAAGGAAGGAAGGAAGGAAGGAAGGAAGGGAGGGAGGGAGGGAGGGAGGGAGGGAGGGAGGGAGGGAGGGAGGGAGGCTGACCGCTGACCAGGAAGGAAGGAAGGAAGGAAGGAAGGAAGGAAGGAAGGAAGGAAGGAAGGGAGGGAGGAAGGAAGACTGACCGCTGACCAGGAAGGAAGGAAGCCGGTCGCTGACCGTATGGGAAGAAAGGCCTGGCCTCTCTGCCCGGCTTGCCCCTGGTGGTGGGGATGGTCTGTCCTCACACAAATGCCCCCATCCGGCCAGCCCCATCCTGGAGGGAAATGGGGACCCCGATTTCTACTGCGGGGGCGGCAGGAGAGGCACAGAAGCCTGAGAGATGGCCCGGTGCAACTTAAAAAACATATATGATGGATGTCAGACAGTAAGGGAGAGGGAGAGAGAGAAATATCGATGATGAGAGAGAATCCCGGACCAGCTGCCTCCTGCACGCCCCACACTGGGGACCGAACCCCCACCCTGGGCCTGGGCCCCGACCGGGAATCGAACCCTGACCTCCTGGTTCGCAGGGCGACGCTCAGCCACGGGGCCACGCCGGCCGGGCTGCCCGAGCAGCTCTGCGTGGGAGCTGCGGTGCGGGCGCAGACCGCCCGGCCCGGGGCCAGCACACCGCCCGCCGTGCACCCCGACCCACAGAGCGGTGAGCGAGAGCTCGTCGAGTCGCACATTCCCAGCCCGTTTTCAAAACCCGGTCAGCCTGGCCTGCGTGGCTCCGTGGCTCCGTGGCTGAGCGACCGTCCACCTATGGCCCAGGAGGCCACGGTCCGATTCCGGTCGGGGCGCAGGCCCGGGGTGCAGGCTCCATCCCCAGTGTGGGGCGTGCGGGAGGCAGCCGAAGCACGATTCCCTCTCCTCATGGATGTTTCTCTCCCTCCCTCTCTCTCTCCCTCTCCATTCCTCTCTGAGATCAATACAAACATATTTAGAAAATAAACACCCAGTTACACACAAAACCTTTGGTCTCCGACCCCAGCACATCCAGAGAGGAGCCCTGGGCTGCCAGCTCCCTCGCTTCTGCCCGCCAAGAAAACCTGCACGTCAGAGGCACCTGCTGAGACAGGACGGGCACAGGCTGTGCCTCTTCTTCGAGGGCGGCCCCAGAGCAAGGCCCCCCCCCATTCCTCTCGGCAGGCCTCCCCCCCCCCCATTCCTCCCGGCAGGCCCTGCCCTTCCCACGCGGGTGATGAATGAGGTCACGCTGACACAGCCCAGCCCGAGGCCCCTTTGACCCGGCCTCCTTCGGCCCTGCCATCCCCCCCACACCCCCGGGGACACGGTGTTATGTGCCCCGTTCCGCCCTGTCTGTGCGGCCTGATTGGCCTTTGTTAGCGATCGAAAAGAGGAACAATTCTCAAATTAGCGGCATCAGCAGATGACGGGTGTTCCGGCGGAGCTCCGTGTACAAGAAGCAAACAGATGCCAGCCCCGCTGGGTGAGCAGGATGAGAAAGGGGGGGGGGGGGGCTCCTTAGGCTTAAAACCCAGAGGATCTCAGGCAGCCCGCCGCGGGGAAGTAAACAGAGAATGCACTGTCCGCCACCGAAGTGAACGCAGCCCGCTTCGGCCAAAGCCACGATGGACAGCTGGTCAGGGGTGGGGGGTTGGGGGGCGTCCTGCCCGGCCGTTCCCCTTTTTAGGTAGAATCTGCATGATTTTTATCATTATTATTATTATTATTATTATTTTAAAATATTTTATTGATTTTTTACAGAGAGGAAGGGAGAGGGTTAGAGAGTTAGGAACTTCGACCAGCTGCCTCCTGCACGCCCCCCACTGGGGATGTGCCTGAAACCAAGGTGCATGCCCTTGACCGGAATCGAACCCGGGACCCTTCAGTCTGCAGGCCGACGCTCTATCCACTGAGCGACACCGGTTTCAGCATTTGTGCGATTTTGAAAGCTTGGCCTTTAAACGACATGGAAGCAGTCCTGGGGAGACCACGCAGGGACTGGGGTTCCTCTCACAGGAAGAAGGGGCTCCTGGGGGTGATGCTGAGAACAACAGAACAGCACAGTGTCGCCCCATGGAGTGGGCCTGTAGGCATCCTCTCCAGGGGGGCAGCAGGGGAGGCGGGGAAAGATCACCCCATAAACTATACGCATACAGGCATGACCCACGGACACAGACAATGGGGTGGTGAGGGCCTGGGGTGGGGATGGGACAGGTTAGGCGGGGCCAGTGGAGGAGGAAGAAGGGACATATGTCATATTTTCAACAATAAAGATTTTCTTAAGCCCTTTAACCCTCACTCGAGGATTTTTTTTAAAATATATTTTATTGATTTTTTACAGAGAGGAAGGGAGAGGGAGAGAAACATCGATGAGAGAGAAACATCGATCGGCTGCCACCTGCACCCGCCCCCACTGGGGATGTGCCTGCAGCCAAGGTGCATGCCCTTGACGGGAATCGAACCCGGGACCTTTCAGTCCGCAGACTGACGCTCTGTCCACTGAGCCACACCGGCTTTGGCTTATGATCTTAATCTTAATAAAAGGGACGGTGAAGCCAGAGCGGGTAGTAGTCCTCCCACTAGAGTTGGACGACCGCCTGGCCCCCATTTCCCAATTAATGTTTTCCTGAGTCTCTTTATTCATTTGTGTGCGGCCTCCTCCAGAACCCGAACCCTGAACCACACGGGACGTGAAAGGGGTCCCACACCAAACCCTTCCGGGTGCCGGGTGACTGATGGGTTTGCCCAGCAGTGACACGGGGGCCCCCGATCCTTCGAGAAGTCTCAACCCCGGGATCCTTTATGAGACTCAGCAGCCGGGGCAGCTTGCAGGGGGCCCCCCAGCGCCCCCCCCCCCCCACCCGTGAGCGGCGTGCGTGGCCGGAAGGGGTGGCGTGGCACCCCCGGGAGGCGGCGTCCATGAACCCCACCCACATTTCCCTGCGGCGCCTCAGCCCCAACCTGCACCCGCGCCCGCACCGACTCCGGCGAACCTGACTCTGAGAAGAAGGAAGAGTCCTCGCTGGCGGGTCCTCGTCCCGGTCCTCTCGATGGGCGAGGACCCGCCAGGAAGCGGGAACCAGGGGAGCAGAGCCCGGAGAAGCGCCGGCTTCGTAACCAAACCGTTACCCCGGTTGAGCGCCGACCTCTGAACCGGGAACTCAGAGCTCGATTCCCGGTAGGGGCCCAGGCCCAGGCTGCGGGCTCGATCCCTGCAGGGGGCGTGCAGGAGGCGGCAGACCCGTGGTCCTCTCTCTCATCCCGGTGTTTCTGCCTCCCGCGCCTTCCTCTCTCAAGTCCTACACGGGAAAAGGCTAATAGGCAAATCTACCCCACGGCAGCCCGACCAGTCGCTATGACAGGCACTGACCACCGGGGGCAGATGCTCCACACAGGAGCTGCCCCCTGGCGGTCGGTGTGCTCCCGCAGGGCAGCGCTGCCGGAAACCGATCATTGTCCCACTAGCAGGAAGGTGTGGGCAGGGAACCCACCCACCATGCCACGCCACACCAGCACCCGCCACACAGCCAGCACCCGCCACGCCAGCACCCGCCACACAGAGAGCCAACACCACACCAGCACCCGCCACACAGAGAGCCAACGCCACGCCAGCACCCGCCACGCCAGCACCCGCCACACAGAGAGCCAGCACCCACCACGCCAGCACCCGCCACGCCAGCACCCGCCACACAGAGAGCCAGCACCCACCACGCCAGCACCCGCCACACCAACCGCCACACAGAGCCAACGCCACACCAGCACCCGCCACACCAGCACCCACCACGCCAGCACCTGCCACACCACCCGCCACACAGAGCCAACGCCGCACCAGCACCCGCCACACCAGCACCTGCCACGCCAGCACCTGCCACAGAGAGAGCCAACACCACACCAGCACCCGCCACACCAGCACCCGCCACAGAGAGCCAGCACCCACCACGCCAGCACCCGCCACGCCAGCACCCGCCACACAGAGAGCCAGCACCCACCACGCCAGCACCCGCCACACCAACCGCCACACAGAGCCAACGCCACACCAGCACCCGCCACACCAGCACCCACCACGCCAGCACCTGCCACACCACCCGCCACACAGAGCCAACGCCGCACCAGCACCCGCCACACCAGCACCCGCCACGCCAGCACCTGCCACACAGAGAGCCAACACCACACCAGCACCCGCCACGCCAGCACCCGCCACACAGAGAGCCAGCACCCACCACGCCAGCACCCGCCACGCCAGCACCCGCCACACAGAGAGCCAGCACCCACCACGCCAGCACCCGCCACACCAACCGCCACACAGAGCCAACGCCACACCAGCACCCGCCACACCAGCACCCACCACGCCAGCACCTGCCACACCACCCGCCACACAGAGCCAACGCCGCACCAGCACCCGCCACACCAGCACCCGCCACGCCAGCACCTGCCACACAGAGAGCCAACACCACACCAGCACCCGCCACGCCAGCACCCGCCACAGAGAGCCAGCACCCACCACGCCAGCACCCGCCACGCCAGCACCCGCCACACAGAGAGCCAGCACCCACCACGCCAGCACCCGCCACACAGAGAGCCAGCACCCACCACGCCAGCACCTGCCACAGAGAGAGCCAACACCACACCAGCACCCGCCACGCCAGCACCCGCCACACAGAGAGCCAGCACCCACCACGCCAGCACCCGCCACACCACCCGCCACACAGAGAGCCAGCACCCACCACGCCAGCACCCACCATGCCAGCACCCGCCACACCACCCGCCACACAGAGCCAACGCCACACCAGCACCCGCCATGCCAGCACCTGCCACACAGAGAGCCAATGCCACATCAGCACCTGCCACGCCAGCACCTGGCCTGCCCCCTTACCCTGAGGCCTCCCATGGCCCCGGCTGCCCTCTCGGTATTTTGCAAACAATAAGACCAGCACCAACGCTTACCTGCCCGTTACTATGTCCCAATCTTCTGCCACACACGAACCCACCGCCGTCTCTATATCATCATCACTGTCCCCATCCTCACTCTCCCCGTCCTCACCGCCCCCGTCCTCACCGCCCCCGTCCTCACCGTCCCCGTCCTCACCGTCCCCGTCCTCACCGCCCCCGTCCTCACCTTCCCCGTCCTCACCGTCCCCGTCCTCACCGTCCCCGTCCTCACCGTCCCCGTCCTCACCGTCCCCGTCCTCACCGCCCCTGTCCTCACCGCCCCCGTCCTCACCGCCCCCGTCCTCACCGTCCCCGTCCTCACCGCCCCCGTCCTCACCGTCCCCGTCGTCACCTTCCCCCGTCCTCACCCTCCCCGTCCTCACCGTCCCCGTCCTCACCCTCCCCGTCCTCACCCTCCCCCGTCCTCACCGCCCCCGTCCTCACCGCCCCCGTCCTCACCGCCCCCGTCCTCACCGTCCCCGTCCTCACCGTCCCCGTCCTCACCGTCCCCGTCCTCACCCTCCCCGTCCTCACCCTCCCCGTCCTCACCCTCCCCGTCCTCACCGCCCCCGTCCTCACCGCCCCCGTCCTCACCGCCCCCGTCCTCACCGCCCCCGTCCTCACCGTCCCCGTCCTCACCGTCCCCGTCGTCACCGTCCCCGTCCTCACCGCCCCCGTCCTCACCGCCCCCGTCCTCACCGTCCCCGTTTCACAGAAGAAGAGACCACGGGTCCGAGTGGCTCCGTCTGTACCCCGGGCCCCACCGCGCCCCACGGGACGAGCCCCCGAATGCGGATGCGGCCGGCCGGCGGCCAAACCGCGGCGAGGACCCACCTGTGCACCACGCCAGCCCGGTGCAGGTGCTCCACGGCCGACACCAGCTGCCGGACGTAGCGGCGCGCCTCGGCCTCCTCCAGCCGCTGCTTCTGGTGGATGCGGTGCAGCAGGCTGCCGCCCGGGCACAGCTCCATGACCAGGTAGTAGCTGTTCTCCGTCTCCAGGATGTCCAGCAGCTGCGCCACGTTGGGGTGCCGGACCATCTGCTGGATCTGCCCCTCCCGCCGCAGGTTCTTGGTTACGTACGTGTCCTTCCGGGCCCGCTTCTTGTCGATCACTTTGATGGCCACCTGGGGGTGGGGGGGACACAGGAGGCCGAGGCGCGGTCAGGCCCCGAGGGCAAAGGTCACCCCAACCAGTCACGGGCGCCCGGGGCCGCGCAGCGCTGCCTGCCGCCAGGAGAGAAACGTGGACTGAGGGAGCATGGGGAGGGAGGGAGGTGGGGAGGAGCGCAGGTACCCTGTTTCCCCGAAAATAAGACAGTTGTCTTACATTAATTTTTGCTCCCAAAGATGCGCTAGATCTTATTTTCGGGGGGGGGGGGGGGGATGCCTTATAGTACAGCGAGTAGTAGGTCCTATTTGCAGGGGATGTCTTACTTTCGGGGAAACAGGGTAACATCAGCAAAGACCAGAAGGTTCCTGCCGAAACCGGTTTGGCTCAGTGGATAGAGCGTCAGCCTTCAGACTGAAGGGTCCCGGGTTCGATTCCAGTGAAGGGCACGGACCTTGGTTGCGGGCACATCCCCAGTGGGGGGTGTGCAGGAGGCGGCTGATGGATGTTTCTCTCTCATCGATGATTCTGACTCTCTATCCCTCTCCCTTCCTCTCTGTGAAAAATCAGTAAAATATATATATTTTTTTAAAAAGGGCCAGAAGATTCCAACCTTGTTATCTCCCTGGTGAGAGAGAGGAAGGGCGGGGAGACAGAGAGAGGCGGTGTGGGAGGGACAGGTGTGGGAGAGACACATCGGCTGGCTGCCTCCTGCACAGACTCTGACCAGGGCCGGGGCCAGGGACCTGCCACCGAGGGACACACCCTGGACCAGAATCAAACCCGGGACCCTCCAGCCCGAGGGCCGATGCTCTATCCACTCGGCCACACCGGCCGGGGCTCAGTTCTTAAGGAGAGAATGGCATTCACAAGAGCAAACTGGACGGGTGGTCTGGGCGGGTCTGTGGAGGGCAAGCGTGGACCGTGGATCGCCACGGGGTGAGATACCGGCTCTCCCCAGCGAAGGGCCCCGCCCTGTCCCTCAGGCCTGGCAGCCCCTCCCGGGCGGGTCCCCAGCCTCCACTCCTGGAGCAGCCCATGCTGCCCAGCTTCAGGCCCAGGCGGAGGCAGGGCTGGAGGACACAGCGTCCACTGACAGGGCACTGCGTCCCCGCCCCACCCAGATTCCTTTCCTAACTGCCTGTCACCTGTCCCTCTGTCCGTCACCCACAGTCTGCCTCACCTGGCACCCCGACACACTGGGGCTATGTGGGACACAGCAGCCCCGGGCCCCCGATACAAGGCTGCGGAGCCCCTGTCACGAGGGAAACGGGGACCCCCACTCCTCCTGCAAGTCCGCGCTGTGACGGTCACCTGCTGTATGAATCGGGCGTGACACACACAGGCCGGTGCGAAGCGATCCGTAAATGGCAGATACATACATGCACGCACACACACACACACGTGTTGGCAGGAGTCCCCCATACACCTGCACGTCAGGGCCCCTTCCCTCCCTTCGGCCCCGCACCCCAACAGGCTGGCCCGACCCCGCCCGCTCGTCAGAGAGGGTCTCTCCCACCTGCTCAGGTTTGTTTTTGCAGCATTTCCGGCGGCCGGCCTGCAGGGGGCAGCCAACCCACGGTCCTCTCTCGTCACTGCCGTTTCCCTCCCCGTCCCGCTCCTTCCCCTCTGAAATCAACACAGATGTGCGCCACACACACACTCACACGCACATGCATACGCGCGCACACGAACGCACACACAGGAACGCGCGCATTCATACGCACACGCACATGAACGCATGCACGAGCACGCACATGCGCGCACACAGGAACACGCGCACGCGCATGTACAGGAACGCGCACAAGCATGCATACGCGCGCGCGCGCACAGACCTCTGGCATCTCGTGTGGAAACGGAGTGACCCCGCCACGACCCCATCAATCCTCCAGGCCTCCCTCCTGCTGCTAGGACCCCGGACCCCCGAGTCCCAGCGGCCCCGCCAGCCACACCTGCCGGCCGAGGGCTGACGGGAACCCCCAGTTCTCTGCACAGGTCTCCCCTCCCTCAGAGCCATCACCCCGCCATTTCCAGCATAAAAACAACACACACACACACACACACATAAAAACACAGGCTTCAGCACCTGTTGGTCTCAGAAAACACTTGTTAAAAACAGATGTGCCGGAAAGGCCTCGGTTACGATGAGTCGTGTTTCCTGCCCCGGCGGAGCGGGCGGTATTTATAGCAACTCCTTCCCGCCAGGTAGCCGGGCGCGTGAGCCACGCACCAGGCGTGAGCGGCTCTCTGAGCGGCAGCTTTTATTTTTAGCCCCAAACAGCTCGCTCCGACGCAAGTAACAAACAGGCTGTGTTTTCAACCAGAGGTTAGAGCCACGTCTCCACACCTTCGCGATCGCGCCCTGCACCCGTGTGGGTGGCTCCGAGAGAGCCCGTCTCGGAGCAGGGGGGGCCGGGCACCGCTCCGCTCCCGGGGGCAGCCTCGGCCCCGGCTGCGTGCCCGACACACCCACGCTCTGCCCGTGACCCTCCCCACCACGCTGAACCGATGGCTCGGTCAGTGTGCCCGGAGCTCTGGCTGGGTGGCCCGCTGGTTGCCACCGAAAGGTGGCAGGTTCCACTGCCAGTCAGGGCACGTAGCTGGGCTGTGGGTTCGATCCCTGGTTGGGATGTAAACTGGAGGCAACTCGCCAATGTTTCGCTCTCACATCAATGTTTCTCTCCCTCTCCTCCCTCTCTCCTTCTTCCTCTCCCTCTCCCTCTCTCCTTCTCTCTCTCTCATCAATAAAAACATATCTCCAGCCGAAACCAGTTTGGCTCAGTGAACAGAACGTCGGCCTGCAGACTGAAAGGTCCCGGGTTCGATTTGGTCAAGGGCCCGTGCCTTGGTTGCGGGCACATCCCCAGTGGGTGGTGTGCAGGAGGCGACTGATGGATGTTTCTCTCTCATCGATGTTTCTGACTCTCTATCCCTCTCCCTTCCTCTCTGTAAAAAAATCAAAAGATATTTTTTAAAATAAAATAAAAATGTACATACACATATGTATATATATACACACACACACACATACGTATGTATGTATATATTGATTTCAGAGAGAGAGAGATGGAGACATCAATGATGAGAGAGAATCACTGATCGGCTGCCTCCTGCACCCCCCCCCCCCACTCACACACACCCCGGGATCGAGCCCACAGTCCCGGGCATCAAACTGTGACCTCCTGGTTCACAGGCTGACGACGCTCAACCCCCGAGCCACGCTGTCCCAGCCTGGCACGCTGCAGGTACCTGAGGGTGACTTCACCTTTGTCTTGGCCTCAAGGAGACAACACCCAAATGGGGGTGGGGGTGATGGGGGGGTGCTCCTTCGGGGCAGAGCCACAGACGCACACAAGCATTTCGTCTGCCCCTGTCTGCCAAGCCCCAGATCTGCCCGGCAAGCACTCCCCCCCCCCCCCCGCCAAGCCCCAGATTTGCCTGGCAAGCACTCCCCCCTGTCTGCCCGGCAAGCACCGGAGGCGCCGGATGGGGAGATAAAGGCCCAGCGACACCCACTGTTTCTTGAAAGCTGGCAATTACGGCTGTGAGGATGCAGGTTTCTCACGATTCTCACGATTCTCATGGCCTCACGCTGAGGCTGGAGAGCAGGCGGGGAACTCTGCCTCTTCCTATGCCCTCAGCACCCCCCATCCATCCCTCTCCCAGTCCATCCCCGTCATTCCACAGCCACCCCAAGCCCGCTCTGGCCTGGGCGAAGCCACAAGGATCCCGATGGATGGATGGAGTAAGAACAACGGATGAGGGAGACAGGGCGGGGGCACTGGGGCTGCAGGGGGCTCCTCATCTCCACCCCGTCTGGGGCAGGAGCTCCCTGCATGCCAGTGTGCCCAGCACTGAGCCCTGGAACCCGGGCAGCCAGGCAGGGGCTGAGCGCTGAGTGCCGGCAGCCCCAGGGAGGAGTGGGCACCACGCGGCAACGGACCCGCCTCTGGCTGGGGAAGTGGGAGCCGCTAGGGCAGCCTGGTCCGGCGGGCCAAGTTTCACCAGGAAACACCCCAGCGGCCTCAATCCCTGCACGTTAGCAACAAGAACGAAGTTCCACCCCGCTGGCCGACAGGACCTCAGTCAGCAATGCCAGGCAGTGCGTCTCTGGGGTTAGGCCGGGCCTGGCCCTCACCCCCAGGGAAGGGGCAAGTCCTGGGGACTGGGACCCAATCCGTGCGTGAGCCCTGCTGCCTGGGACCGGAGCGAGGCCTGTGGGTTTCGCTGGAAGCTTTGCTCCCTTTCTGCACGGAAATTCCAGGAGAGGCACTGCCCCCTCCCCTCCCCGCCCCTCCCCTCCCAGCACAAAGGGCTGGGGAACACCGGGCAGAAGGCCAGGGGGAGGCCCACACAGAGCAAGGGGTTCAGGGCACAGGGGGGACTCGGGAGGGGACCAAAGCCAGGGGAGCTGGGCACGGGCGCAAGGGCAGGCCCCTCACACCGCAGCCAGAGGTCCCCAGCTGAGCACAGAACCCCAGGTCTGAGGTGGGAGGGAGAGAAGGGAGCCCACAGACACCCTGCCCCCTCCCCCATACTCCTGCCGCCTCCTGGGCGCTGGGCCACCCCAGACCCGGGGGGGGGGACCCCAGCCTGGAGGCCTGGAGCCTGGGGGGACCCCCTGAACTTGTGGCCAGTGGCTCCAAGCCTGAGGCATCGCCATCGGGGTGACCCAGGGCCCCGCGCCGCTCCCCTCGGGAGTCATCACCATCCTGGGCTTCTCTGCACGGATCTAAGTTACCACTCCGTCCACCGGGGCCCGCCGGCAAGAGTTCACCCCAACAAACTTTGCCCGGGCGGTGGGGGTTGGGGTAGAGGGTGGGAATGGGGGTATGGGGGTTCCTCTTCCTTTGCCTTCTCCCCCCACCTAGAAGCAGAGCCTCCTCCCAGCCCCGCAATCCGGGCGCCTCCAGGAGCGGGTCCTTCCACGCAGGCAGTGGGGGCGGGGCGGGGGCCTCTGGGCGGGAAAACTTCTCCGCCGCCCTGCGCGCAGGTGGAGAGACCCCCCCCCCACCTTCCCCGGAGCCCAGGCGGGGGCTCAGGCTCTGGGCTCCTCCAAAGACTGGCTGATCCGCACCCCCTCTCCCCACCAGGGCGCACGCACTCCCGCGCTGGCTCCTGCCTCTCCCCCGACTCAGGCCCGGAGCCGAGCCCCCCAACCGCGTCTGTCCGCCAGGTGGCGCCTTCCCAGAGCAAAGGGGCTGCGGGCGCCCTGGGCGGGGGGGGGGGGGGGGGGGAGAACCCCAGCCCCAAACTGACTCCAGACCGCCTTTCGGAAAGGCCGGAGCCAGGTACCCCGGCCTGCGCGCGGGGGGAGGGGGGCGTCCCCCTCTCCCTCCGGGAGAAAAAGGCGGAACGGGGGCGGCCGGGACCCCGCAGCCGGGACCCCGTAGCCCCGGCCCGACTCCCCAACCTCTCCCCCAGCCCGGGCCCGCGGGGCGCCCGCTCACCTTCTCGCCGGTCAGCACGTGCAGCCCCTCGCGCACCTTGGCGAAGGAGCCCTCGCCCAGCTTGCGGCTGCCCACCAGGTAGTGGCCCACGCGCTTCTGGTGCTGGAAGTCGCGCAGCCGCTCGCGGGGCACCCCGCTCACCCAGGCGGGCAGCGAACTCCCCTCGCCGGGCCCGCCGCCCCCCGCCGCCGGCTCGCCCAGCAGCCCGTCCCCCGTCTCCGCCGCGGGCATCGCGGCCGCTGGCTCCGGCTGGGGCTCCTCCGGCTTCGGCTCCCGCTGGGGCTCCGGCTCCTCCTCCGGCTCCTGCTCCTCCTCTGGCTCCGGCTGGGGCTCCTCCGGCCGCCGCCCGGCCCGGCCCCGCTGAGCGCGCGCAGACAATAGCGGCCGCTCCGGGCGCGCGGGGCCGGGACCCGCCCCCAACAAGTTCTCCCTCCGAGGCCGCCCGGCCCCTTTCGGGACGCCGGCCCCGCCCCGGTGCTGCCCGGGCGACGGAGCTCCGTGGCCCCGAATGGGGGCGCGGGGAAACGCTCTGGCTGGCTGGGGGAGCGGCGGGGGGGGCGGTCCGGTGCCCGGATCCCGGGTCCCCGATTCCGGAGCCGCCGCTGCAGCCTCCGCCCCGCCGCCGCCGCCGCCGCCGGTACGCGCGGGCTCGGGGGAGCTCCTAGCCGGGCGCGCGGCGGGCTGCAGGCGCCTCACGGGCGGCCGCGGAGAAAAACCCCGTTCAGGCCGGGTCCGCAGGAATCCGATCCCGGCCGGGCGGCGGGAGAGGCGGGACGGCGGGTTCCCCGCGCGGCCCGTGCGCTTTCAAATCCGCGTGGCCCCTCCTCCCCGCGCGCAACAGCCGCTCGCCCCCCGCCGGGGAGGGCGCCGGGGAGGGTCGGGGCTCCGGAGAGGGGCGGGGCGAGGGGCGGGGCGTCGGGACGAGAAGGGGCGGGGCGGGGGCTCCGGAGAGGGGAGGGGCACGGGGCGGGGGCTCCGGAGAGGGGCGGGGCGTCGGGGAGGGGCGGGGCGCCGGGGAGGGGCACGGGGTGGGGAGCGGCAGACTGGAGGACCTCGCGTGGCCTAGCAGACGCGCGCTCCCGGCCGCCCCACTGGGGCCGCCTCCAGCCGGGTTCCAAGCCCGGCTTTTCTGGACCTTTCCGCCGGGAATCCCGCCCCGCAGCCGCGCCCACGCCGGGCCGGAGAGAGGGAGGCAGGCCGTGGGTGTCCGGCCCCCCCCCCTCCCCCCGGCAGACGGAGGCCCTCTGGACCCCGGCAGACGGACAGATGGACAGACGGAGGGGCGAGTGGAGAGCAGTAGGGGGCGCAGGCGTCCGCCCGGACCGCACGCCGACCGGACCGCTCGGAGGAGGAGGAGGAGCCGCAGCAACAGCAGCGATCGGGGGCGCGGGAACCCGGGCGCCGGCAGCTCTGCCCGCGGGTTTCCAGCTTTGCTTCCCTCCGGGGTGCTCCGGGGGACAGACCCGGGCTCCGCGCTCCCGGAGGCTCCGGTCCGCGCGCCCTGACCGCTCCTAGCTCCTGCCCCGGCGCCGCCCAGAGACTGCATCTTCCGGGGGTCCCCGACGCCCCTCGGACCGAACTCGGGCCCCTCCGGAGAGAGCAAAGGGGGAGGGAGGCCGTTCCCCAATATGCCACCTGTGGAGCCGGGAGGAGAGGCGCCATCGCCCCGCAGACTGAGCCCGGCCACACTGCGCGGACCCGCGGGGGGACTGGCGCTGAGCAGCTCCTGGCCTGGGACTCCTCAGCAGACAGTCTGACAGATGCTCTGAAATGTGGGGGACCGGAATGTGGGGGACCGGAGGGGGGGGCGCTGTCATTAATCCAAGTCCTGGGGACTCTCTGATGGCCCAGGGAACATCTGATTACATAGATGCAGTTTCAAGTGGGAGCTGCATTTATATAACGCCCGTCATGTGCCACACGCGCACCCCCTGGTGGTCAGCACACATCATAGCGACCGGCTGTTGGGTTGTTCCGCCCTTGGGTCCCTGTGCATGTTAGCCTTTTCGTACATAGGATGCAGTTCCTAGTCTGGCCGGGTGGCTCAGCGGTTGAGGGTGGACCTATGAAGCAGGAGGTCACATGCCGGGATTTGGGGCTCATCCCCAGTAGGGGGCAGTGCAGGAGGCAGCCGATCAATGATGGATGTTTCTTTTTTCTTAAATATATTTTTATTAATTTTTACAGACACAAAGGGAGAGAGATAGAGAGTTAGAAACACCAATCGGCCGCCTCCTGCACACCTTCCACTGGGGATGTGCCCACAACCAAGGCACATGCCCTTGACCAGAATCGAACCTGGGACCTTTCAGTCCGCAGGCTGACGCGCTATCCACTGAGCCAAACCAGCCAGGGCAATGATGGGTGTTTCTCTTTCTCCCTTTCCCTTCTCTGAAATATATCTATATATCTATATATATAGCTATATATATTAATTTTTTTATTATATATATATTTTTTTGCAGTATAACTTATATTTAATAGTAGTACATATGTTTTCCTTCCCCCCCCAATATCCTCCCCTATATATATATTTTTTAATTTTTTAAAAAAATACAGTTTTGAATGTTTTTCTTGCTGTGTTTATGGGACTTCTTTGTCACCACCCCACCCCCTGAATTTCTGCAAGGCCCACTCAGTCTCTTTAGTTCCTCTAATTTCGTCACACTTTTCTTGTGTGTTGTTGTTGTTAATCCTCACTCAATATCTTTCTTTTTTTAATTCTTTATTGTGGAAAGTAACACCTATGTCTCCTTTCCCCCCACTGACCTCTCCCAGCCACTCCCACCCCCCATAACCCGTCCATGGGTTATGCTCAGATGCCCGCACACAAGTCCTGTACTTGATCTCTTACCACCCCCCCCATGACATTTCCCACTGGCTTTTAGAGAGAGTGGAACGAGAGAGGGAGAGACAGAGAGAAACACATCGATTGGTTGTCTCTCGCAGGAGCCCCTTACCACGGCCCGGGCCTGAGAGGAGCCTGCCACCAAGGTATGTGCCCTGGACCAGAATCGAACTCGGGCCCCGTCGGTCCTCAGCCCGACGCTCCATCCACCGAGTCAACCGGGTTTCGGCTGTCATCACGCTTTTAAGAGGACAGGGACCTGGGGGAGAGGGGCAGTTCTGTAATGAATGAGGCAGATGGCGCTCCCTGTGGGGTCGGACCCTTTCTGAGTCTTGGTTCGGAAAAGCTGTGGGCGCCCGCCCGTGTGGCTCAGGGGTTGAGCATTGACCGATGAACCAGGAGGTCTCGGTTCGAATCCCCGTCAGGGCACATGCCCGGTTTGCAGGCTTGATGTCCAGTAGGGGGCGGGCAGGAGGCAGCCGGTCAATGATTATGTTTCTCTCCCTCTCCCTTCCTCTCTCTGAAATCAATTTTTATTTTTATTTTTATTTTTTTAATATATTTTATTGATTTTTTATAGAGAGGAAGGGAGAGGGATAGAAAGTCAGAAACATCGATGAGAGAGAGACATCGATCAGCTGCCTCCTGCACACCCCCCACTGGAGATGTGCCCGCAGCCAAGGTACATGCCCTTGCCGGAATCGAACCCGGGACCCTTCAGTCCGCAGTCCGACGCTCTATCCACTGAGCCAAACCGGTCTCGGCTGAAATCAATTTTTAAAAAAAGGATTTTTTTTTTTTTTTAAGAAAAGCTTTGGGCATCTGCCAATGTTGTACTAGTATTAATAGAGTATGGCTTATTTTTTAATTCAGGACATTAGCTCTTCGTGACAATTCAGAAATTCCCTTAAGGTGTGAGGGGAATGTCAGAGGCTGTTCATCAGAGTCTTTCATGACCTAAAAAAAAAAAAATTAGCTTCAGGCATAAAAGTGGCGGGAGACATTCACAACGATACAGATTTTCTTCCCTTTTGATTATCCTCTCGGGGTGGACGTCAGGAGAGGGGTGAAGAAGAGAGAGAAAACAGGCCCGGTGATTCTTTTTCACGCCCGATGCTGGGTTTATTTTTTTAAAATATATTTTATTGACTTTTTACAGAGAGGAAGGGAGAGGGACAGAAAGTCAGAAACGTAGCTGAGAGAAACATCGACCGGCCACCTCCTGCACACCCCCTACTGGGGATGTGCTTGCAACCAAGGTACATGCCCCTGACTGGAATCGGACCCTTCAGTCCACAGGCCGAAGCTCTATCCACTGAGCCAAACCCGACTGGGCCCGACGCTGGGTTTGAGTCAAGTTCACCGCTGATGCCATCAGCTGGGACGGATAGCGAGAAGTCAGAACCCTACACCTGCGTGGGCTTGGCCATGGCTTCTGAACTACCGGCCTGCTCTCTGCAATGGCCTTGTTTCAGGAGTGACCCAGACTCCGCGTGGGAGATAAATTCGTGCCCAAAACAGTGTGCCGCCCGGTATCGGAATCGCACAAAACATCTGGCTGAAAAGCCTTGTCCGGCCTCAAAGACTTTCCCATTGTCCTAAGCTGAGGACCTCTTCCCCTGCGGGGTCTGCCCAGGCACTCGGCTCCAGCGGTCCTCACCCCTACACTTTTCCTTTGCCCCCCCATCCCCCCCCAACTCCTTCCACCTCGTTCCTACCTAGTCCAGATTTTCCCTTTCCCATGAAGCCCTCCCCGACCAGCTGAGAGAGCCAGGGGCCCGCTGACATACCCCTTGGCCTCTGCTTCTTCTCTTTTATTTTTATTTATTTTTTAAATATATTTTATTGATTTATTACAGAGCGGAAGGGAGAGGGATAGAAAGTCAGAAACATCGATGAAACGCCGATCAGCTGCCTCTTGCACGCCCCCTACCAGAGATGTGCCCACAGCAGCCAAGGCACATGCCCTTGACCGTAATCGAACCCGGGACCTTTCAGGCCGACGCTCTATCCACTGAGCCACACCGGTTTCGGCTCTGTTTCTTCTCTTTTAGACTCACTGAGAATGGGAGTGGTTTCTTCGTTTTTTTTTACAGAGAGGAAGGGAGAGGTATAGACAGAGACATCGGTGAGAGAGAAACATGGATCAGCTGCCTCCTGCACACCTCCTACTGGGGATACACCAGCAGCCAAGGTACATGCCCTTGACCGGAATCGAACCCGGGACCTTTGAGTCCACAGGCCGACGCTCTCTCCACGGAGCCAAACCGGTTTCGGCAAGGAGTGGTTTCTTCCTTTACCTTTCACTTGCCCTGGAGCATGGTGCCGAGACAAATATTTGTCAAATAAATGGATGAGAGTTCTTGTTCACAGACTCCCCAGCCACAGAGCTTGACGGCTCCTGAGAGCAAGCCCTCGCCTGTCGGGGAGGACATGTCCAGGGAGCGTCCGAACGCCTGTGCAAGGCCCGGCCGGCGGGGCTCCGGGGTGGAGGGCCGACCTGTGACCCAGGAGGTTGCAGTCCGATTCCCGGTCAGGGCCCAATGCGGGGTGTGCAGGAGGCAGCGGTCAGTGGTTCTCTCGCATCATTGATGCGTCTCTCTCTCCCTCTCCCTTCCTCTCTGAAAGCAATAAAAATAAAGACATTTGCAGGGTTAGGGTTAGGGTTAGGGTTAGGGCTAGGGCTAGGGCTAGGGTTAGGCTTAGGCTTAGGCTTAGGGTTAGTTAGGGTTAGGGCTAGGGCTAGGGTTAGGGCTAGGGTTAGGGGTGAGGGTTAGGGTTAGGGTTAGGGTTAGGATGAGGTTTAGGGGTAGGTCTAAGGCTGGGGTTAGGGTTAGGGTTAGGGTTAGGGCTAGGGTTAGGGGTGAGGGTTAGGGTTAGGGTTAGGGTTAGGATGAGGTTTAGGGGTAGGTCTAAGGCTGGGGTTAGGGTTAGGGCTAGGGTTAGGGGTGAGGGTTAGGGCTAGGGTTAGGGTTAGGATGAGGTTTAGGGGTAGGTCTAAGGCTGGGGTTAGGGTTAGGGTTAGGATGAGGTTTAGGGGTAGGTCTAAGGCTGGGGTTAGGGTTAGGGTTAGGGTTAGGATTAGGGTTAGGGTTAGGATGAGGTTTAGGGCTAGGGCTGGGGTTTCCTTTTGAAGATGGGCATTCTGTATCTCGAAGGTGCCAGCCCTCTGAAATCATTACCTGTCGCCTGAGAAGCCATCTTGGGTGACTCTTGGCAGCAGCTTCCTTCCCTCCCTCCTCCTTCCTCATCTCGACACCCCTCCCCGGCCCCGTGGTGTGGTGGGGAGGCTGCCTGTGTTCCCTCGCCCCGCAGGAGACCCAGCGGAGGCAGCCGGAGGCAGGAGCAGGCTGCCCGCCAGGAAATGGAGTTGGCTGGCGCACTCGGCTGCCAGGAGCCGGCGGGGCTGGAAGCGGACGGATGCCCACGCCAGACAGGGGCGCCAATAACCCCGCCTGTCCGTGAAGCCCACACCCCAACCCCCCCAGCAGAGCTTCCCGTGACTCACAGCAGGACTGGCACCCAGGGTCCCGGGTTCCTGTTCCCCTCGATCCCACTGCACCGGCTGCGGGCCGGGCACCCCGCACAGCCGACGGCACGGCTCCCACATCGCAGAGGCTCACCGCGGAGCGTGGCCTCGCGGGGCTGACCCCCGATAAAGAAAAACTTCCCCCCAAAATGAGTCGGGCCAGCCCGGGAGGCTCGGTGGTTGAGGCCGGGGGTCGATTCCCGGTCGGGGCACAGCCCGGGTTAGAAGCGGGCTCCCTCCCCAGTGTGGGGTGTGCAGGAGGCAGCCGATCCATGGTTCCCTCGCATCACCGATGTTTCTCTCTCTACGTCGCCCTTTCTTTCCGACATCAATAAAAATACATTTAAAAAATTAAAATGAGCCGAAACCGGTTGGGCTTAGTGGATAGAGCCTTGGCCTGGAGACTGAAGGGTCCCGGGTTCGATTCCGGATAAGGGCATGTACCTTTGTTGCGGACACGTCCCCAGTAGGGGGGCGTGCAGGAGGCGGCTGATGGATGTTTCTCTCTCATCCATGTTTCTAACTATCTCTCTCCCTCCCTCTCTGTAAAAAATCAATAAAATATACTTTACAAATAAAAATAAAAATGAGTCTGGACTCAGTCCTCTGTGCCTCAGTTTCCCCCACCGTACAACTGGGAGATGTAGGGAGCGGGACCAGCGTGAGCCTCCCATCAGTACCAACCGCAGTCCCTCGGGAACACCCCAGTGGCCCCCACACACACATGCCCCGTGACCGGGGGACCCAGCGCCTCCTCCCCAGCCTGGATCCCCTCCCCGGACCCAGAGCCTGTGGGCAGCTCACCCTGGTCCAGGAGGTATTGTAGATCGCAGACAGCACCTCCCCCTCACCCCTTCCCTAGGACGTCACCTAAGGTCACCTCCGAATCTAAGAGCCGTCTCTGCTTCCTCTGCTCCTGGCCCTCCAATCCCATCCCTCCATTTCTGGGCAGACCTAAAGCTCTGCTTCCCCCGTGACCACCCTCCCACCCCTGTGGCTTCCTCGATATCTGGGCTCCCACGCCAAAGGCAACACCATCTCTTTTAAAAAACAACAACATTTTTATGGATGTCATAGAGGAAGGGAGAGGGAGAGAGAGAGAGAAACATCAATGATGAGAGGGAATCACGGATCGCTTGCCTCATGCACACCCCACACTGGGGCTGGACCCCACACCCTGGGACTGTGCCCTGACTGGGAATCGAACCCTGACCTCCTGGGTTCATAGGTCAATGCTCAACCCCTGAGCCACGAGGCAGGGGGACACCCGCTCTTAAGAATGGGGCTTGCAACAAAACCAGTGTGGTTCAGCGGATAGAGCGTCGGCCTGCGGACTGAAGGGTCCCGGGTTCGATTCCGGTCGAGGGCATGGACCGTGGCTGCGGGCACATCCCCAGTAGGGGGTGTGCAGGAGGCAGCTGATGGATGTTTCTCTCCCATCGATGTTTCTGACTCTATCCCTCTCCCTTCCTCTCTGTGGAAAATCAATAAAATACATTTAAAAAAAAAAAAAGAATGGGACTCGGATCACACTGTGGCAGGACCCCCCCCCCCCCCACGGAGACCGGGGTGCCTGGTCCCACCACACCCAGGCCTTCAACCTCAGCAGCTGCCCCCCCCCCCCAAGGCCCAGCGTCCACCCCTGGCTCTCCTGCCGGTGCCCAGTGCTGTCGGCTCCCGTCCTGGTCCCTGATGCTCCCAGCCCCCCCCCCCACTCTTCCAGGTCGTCTGTCTGTCCGTCCGTTTGTCCGGTCTCCATTTGGGGGCAGGTGCGCGCAGGGACCTGGAGATGGAGTGGCGGGGGACGGGGGCACGGCACTGAGAGCGAGGCCTCGGCTGAGCCTTGGCCAGCCACACCCGCCCCCTGGCCTCCAGGGCCCAGGGCTGCCCTGGACCACAGGGGCCACGTGTGCACAAGCGGGGCGGGGGGGGGGGGGCGCCCCTGCTGGTTGGTCGGCTCTTCCGTCCACACACAGAAGGCAGGGTCCCCCCTGCAGCTGGGCAACCCCCTGCAGCCTGCATATTGGGCAGCCCTGACCGGCGTGGCTCGGTGGATGGAGCAATGACCTGCAAACTCAAGGGTCCCGGGTTCGATTCCGGTCAAGGGCATGGACCTTGGTTCCGGGCACATCCCCAGTAGGGGGTGTGCGGGAGGCAGCTGATGGATGTTTCTCTCTCATCGATGTTTCTGACTCTCTGTCCCTCTCCCTTCCTCTCTGTAAAATATCAATAAAATATATTAAAGGGAGAGAGAGAGAGAGAGAGAGCGCACAGCCCGCACAAGGCCAGCACTCACAGCCTGCTCGTGTGCTGGGAGACGCAGTGTTGTTTCAAAGTCATGAAACCAAAAACTTCATTTCCTCTTTGCACATGTGGCTCCGGGAGCCGGTCCAGGCCGGTGTTCAGGCCCGGCAGTGCGTGCAGAGCGCGCCCCCCTCCCACCCCTACCCCGTGCAGTGTCCTCGGCTCCTCAGGACTGCGGTGGCCGGGCGTGCAGAGGGACCCGGTTATTGGGAACACGCTTCGTTCCCCAGTCCGAGCCTTTTGCAGAGACGGGGTATTTATAGAAAGCCTCCTGACACTTCCTCTCCAGGCGCTGCTGAGTTTCTTGAAATGCCAAGTACAGAAAAGCAAGAGCCATTAAGATAAACATCTCAAAGAGTTGAAAAGGCATGAACCCTCCGTTCTGCGGGAGAAAATGAAATTCATGTCCAACGCGCAGCAAGAAGGCTGTCAGACACCCCCATGGCTTCCTCGCAGGGAAGGCAGCGCAACGTCTTCTGGGTGTTTGGGGGGAACTTGGAAAGGTTCCTCCCTCTTGACCCCAGCTGGGCCGGCACAGGGGGTGCCCTCAACAGTGTGCGATGACTGCGTGAAGGGCCAGGGGGCGCTAGACTGACGGGAGTCGCTGAGGAAGGCATGTCAATGCCTAATCGCTGTGCTGCAGAATGTAATATTGAACGTCGACTGTAATGGGGGGAAATTTCTCAATTAAAAAAAAACATGGCTCTAACGGGTGTGGCTCAGCGGATAGAGCGCTGGCCTGCAGACTGAAGGGTCCCGGGTTCGATTCCGGTCAAGGGCACGTACCTTGGTTGTGGGCACATCCCCAGTGGGGCCTGTGCAGGAGACAACCCATCGATGTGTGTGTGTCTCTCTCTCCCTCCCTTCCACTCGCTCTGAAAATCAATGGGAACAATTTCCTCAGGTGAGGGGCCGGGTGTGGGGTGCAGGGGGCCACTGGGAAGGGCGGAAGACATTATCTGTGATACTTTCAACAATAAAGATACATTTAAAAGCCATATCCTCAGGCTCTAACCGGTTTGGTTCGGTATACAGAGCGTCAGCCTGTGGACTGAAGGGTCCCAGGTTCGATTCCGGTCAAGGGCATGTATGTACCTTGGTTGCAGGCACATCCCCGATAGGGGGCGTGCAGGAGGCAGCTGATGGATGTTTCTCTCTCATCGATGTTTCTGTCTCTCTCCCTTTCCCTCTGTAAAAAAAAAAAAAATCTATAAAAAATATATTTTTTTAAAAAGAAAGAAAGGTTTCACCCCTCCAGTCAGGAATGAGCCTTCCCCCAAGTGCTGACTTGAGCCCTGCTACCTGCGGGGGTGGGGGTGGGGTTTGCAGATCAACAGGGAGGCGGGGTTTTGCGTGGGGAGGGGTGAACGAGCCCTCCTGAGCCTCCCCTTCTCCACGGGGCCCCAGGGTGGGGTTGAAATACAGATCCCGAGCTCACCCACTCCCGCATCAGAATCCCCGGGAGTGGGTGGGCTCGGGAGAGGAGAGGGTAAACCTTGTCACCCACCGAGGCGGGACTAGCTGTCAGTGGCCACTTTATTGTTTTTTTAAATATATTTTATTGATTTTTTTACAGAGCCGAAGGGAGAGGGATAGAAAGTCAGAAACATCGATGAGAGAGAGACATCGATCAGCTGCCTCTTGCACGCCCCCTACTGGGGATGTGCCCGCAGCCAAGGTCTATGCCCTTGACCGGAATCGAACCCGGGACCCTTCAGTCCGCAGTCCGACGCTCTATCCACGGAGCCACACCGGTCTCGGCTATTTTTTAAATATAAATATATCTTTATGGATGTCAGAGAGGAAAGCGGAGGGAGGGAGACAGAAAATCACAGATCGCCTGTCCGGCTCCCGGAGCCACATGTGCAAAGAGAAAATGAGAGAGAATCACAGATCGCCTGCCTCCCGCACGCCCCACGCTGGGGATGGAGCCCGCAACCCGGGCCTGTGCCCCGACCGGGAATCGAACCCCGACCTCCTGGCTCATCGGTCGACGTTCAAACACTGAGCGGCCGTGGCCATCGGTGCCAATTTAAAAAACCTACAGCGGACAACTGCTTGAAAAAGGAAGAGGACAAGGCCCAGACTCCCCTGAAGGACCCGGTTTAACGAAGACACGTGCGCATCCCCACCCTGGGGAGCCCCAGAGCCTTTCTCGGCCGGGTTTGCTGACGGACAGCCTGGCTGCCTTTCTGTAGAAATCCCATCTCTCCTCCCTCCTCTGGCTGCTTGGGAACGGAGCGGGAACCTCAGGAGACGCGTGTGCTCTGGGCTGGCACCCCTCCACAGCCGCAGGGCTTCCCCCAACGCCTCTCACCGTCGTCGCGGCGACAGCAAAGCAAGCAGCGTTTAGGGGACTCCCCGTTTTTGAGTCCGTGGCTGCCTCCAACTCAGCCTCCAGACACTGCCCCGGGGGGCTGGGGGGGGGGGGAGGGCAGCTTTCCAGAGAACGAAGTCACAGGACAGGAGGGCCCTGTCGCCCCCCACTTTCATTCTGAGCACAAAGAAAACGGCTCAGGCCCTGACTGTTTGGCTCAGTGGATAGAGCGTCGGCCTATGGACTGAAGGGTCCCGGGTTCGATTCTGTGGTCGGGGGCATGTACCTTGGTTGCGGGCACATCCCAGTAGCGGGGGGTGTGTGTGCAGGAGGCAGCTGATGGATGTCTCTCTCTCATCGATGTTTCTGACTCTCTCTCCCTCTCCCTTCCTCTCTGAAACCAATAAGGATATATTTGAAGAAAAAAAGAAAAGATCCCATACCATTTAATTAAAAATGGGTTAACGTGCTAGTGCACTAAATGGACTCACTACTGCCGTGGTACAACGGGTGTGGAATTATTTGGGGGTGCACACGAGCGAAATGGGAAGCCCATCGCCTGGGCCGCGTGCCTGCGGGGGGCGGGACGGGAGGGACCCCCCCTGAATGTGGGCACCAGGTGTTTTCTCCGCTGCGTCTGCACCCGGGGATTTGCTCAGACGGTGCGACTGGAACCGTCCCTTCCTCACCGTGAGATGCTCCTGGAAATCCCGGCTCTTGCTTCCCTCCAGCCTGACCGGCTGCTCAGGGCGGCACCCCGCGTAGCTGCTCCCACCCCCTCTTGGGTTCGCTGATCTCTTCTGCATCTTCTTCACCCCACAACCCGTGCCTGAGTGCCACCCACTGAAAGGACGAAGCAGAACTGGCTGTCCTCCATCTTGCGGAGCTGGTCAGCCTGCCCCCTCCTCCCCTGATGGGAGTGCCCACAGGAGCCCTGGGAGTGTTCTAGCTCCCCCAACCACTGCCCGAGTGAACCCATGAAGCCCCAGGGACACAGCTTAGGTCCTGATAAGGTCGTATCACAAAGGTGCTCCCCCTGCGTCGCTGCTGACCATTCAGGGGGCAGTAGGGGACGGCTCTGACCTCAGAAGATGAAACCCTAACCAAAGTGACCAATCTCCGTAACTCACGCCACTCTCCTAGGCCCCCCCCAATGACCAGTCCTCATAAGCGTTGTCTCCCCCAAACTCTCTTCTCTCTAGTCCCGCCGCTGCACCAGTAAAGGGGCTGAGAGACCTGAGCCCAGGCTCGCATAAAGACTCTTTGCTCTTGCATCTGACTCGGCTCCCTGGTGGCCTTTGGAGATCAGGGAATCCGGGGATAACACCCACGTTCGTGTAGGCTCTCCCCTAGCGTCCCGTTATGTTCCTCACACAGCGAATGCAGCAAAACCAGGTAAGCATCTCTTTTTACATGTAAGACGTTATGACCGTTTTTTTTAAATTTTTTTTTAATGTATTTGTATTGATATCAGAGAGGAAGGGAGAGAGACATCCATGATGAGAGAGAATCATGGACCGGCTGCCTCCTGCACGCCCCACACTGGGCATCGAGCCCCCACCCCGGGCCTGTGCCCCGACCGGGAATCGAACCCGGACCTCCTGGTTCCTAGGTGGATGCTCAGTCACGGAGCCCCGCCGGCCGGGCTGTGTGAGCACCGTGCCCGATGACTGCCGTCGCTGACAGACAGACAGACAGACCCCGAGTGGCCAGACTGTCACCGTCTCTGAGCGCACACTAATCTGGCCGCGCGGTGTACTTCGTTAGTCAAGAGAATCGAACACCTTCTGAAGGCCGAGCCCCCTCTTCGGGGGTTAAACAGGTGGACAACAGTCTCCCAAAGTGGACAGGCTGGTGCTGGGCAGGGCAGTGGCTGGTGCTCTGAGGGTCGTGCTGCAGTTCAGCTCTGCCCACAGCGGGGCAGACAAGTCCCCAGACCGCCTGGCTCTCCTGTTCTCGGGACAGAAACACGGAGCAGACAGATCCTCTCAGGAACGCTCCCCCAGTCAGCGCTGCTCCCCTTGGTGAGTGCTGCTCCCCTGTCAGTGCTGCTCCTCGGTGAGAGTGTTCCCCTCAGTCAGTGTGTTCCCTCAGTCAGTGTGTTCCCTCGGTCAGTGTGTTCCCCTCAGTCAGTGTGTTCCCTCGGTCAGTGTGTTCCCTCAGTCAGTGTGTTCCCTCAGTGTGTTCCCCTCAGTCAGTGTGTTCCCTCAGTCAGTGTGTTCCCTCAGTCAGTGTGTTCCCTCAGTCAGTGTGTTCCCCTCAGTCAGTGTGTTCCCTCAGTCAGTGTGTTCCCTCAGTCAGTGTGTTCCCGTCAGTCAGTGTGTTCCCTCAGTCAGTGTGTTCCCTCAGTGTGTTCCCCTCAGTCAGTGTGTTCCCCTCAGTCAGTGTGTTCCCTCGGTCAGTGTGTTCCCCTCAGTCAGTGTGTTCCCTCAGTCAGTGTGTTCCCTCAGTCAGTGTGTTCCCTCAGTGTGTTCCCCTCAGTCAGTGTGTTCCCTCAGTCAGTGTGTTCCCCTCAGTCAGTGTGTTCCCCTCAGTCAGTGTGTTCCCTCAGTCAGTGTGTTCCCTCAGTGTGTTCCCCTCAGTCAGTGTGTTCCCTCGGTCAGTGTGTTCCCTCAGTCAGTGTGTTCCCTCAGTGTGTTCCCCTCAGTCAGTGTGTTCCCTCAGTCAGTGTGTTCCCCTCAGTCAGTGTGTTCCCTCAGTCAGTGTGTTCCCTCAGTCAGTGTGTTCCCTCAGTGTGTTCCCCTCAGTCAGTGTGTTCCCTCGGTCAGTGTGTTCCCTCAGTCAGTGTGTTCCCTCAGTGTGTTCCCCTCAGTCAGTGTGTTCCCTCAGTCAGTGTGTTCCCCTCAGTCAGTGTGTTCCCCTCAGTCAGCGTGTTCCCCTCAGTGTGTTCCCCTCAGTCAGTGTGTTCCCTCGGTCAGTGTGTTCCCTCAGTCAGTGTGTTCCCTCAGTGTGTTCCCCTCAGTCAGTGTGTTCCCTCAGTCAGTGTGTTCCCCTCAGTCAGTGTGTTCCCCTCAGTCAGTGTGTTCCCTCAGTGTGTTCCCCTCAGTCAGTGTGTTCCCTCGGTCAGTGTGTTCCCTCAGTCAGTGTGTTCCCTCAGTGTGTTCCCCTCAGTCAGTGTGTTCCCTCAGTCAGTGTGTTCCCCTCAGTCAGTGTGTTCCCCTCAGTCAGCGTGTTCCCCTCAGTGTGTTCCCTCAGTCAGTGTATTCCCTCAGTCAGTGTGTTCCCCTCAGTCAGTGTGTTCCCTCAGTCAGTGTGTTCTCCCAGTCAGTGTGTTCCCTCGGTCAGTGTGTTCCCCTCAGTCAGTGTGTTCCCTCAGTGTATTCCCTCGGTCAGTGTGTTCCCTCAGTCAGTGTGTTCCCCTCAGTCAGTGTGTTCCCTCAGTCAGTGTGTTCCCCTCAGTCAGTGTGTTCCCTCAGTCAGTGTGTTCCCCTCAGTCAGTGTGTTCCCTCAGTCAGTGTGTTCCCCTCAGTCAGTGTGTTCCCCTCAGTGTGTTCCCTCAGTCAGTGTATTCCCTCAGTCAGTGTGTTCCCCTCAGTCAGTGTGTTCCCCTCAGTCAGTGTGTTCCCTCAGTCAGTGTGTTCCCCTCAGTCAGTGTGTTCCCTCAGTGTGTTCCCCTCAGTCAGTGTGTTCCCTCAGTCAGTGTGTTCCCCTCAGTCAGTGTGTTCCCCTCAGTGTGTTCCCTCAGTCAGTGTATTCCCTCAGTCAGTGTGTTCCCCTCAGTCAGTGTGTTCCCTCAGTCAGTGTGTTCCCTCAGTCAGTGTGTTCCCTCAGTCAGTGTGTTCCCCTCAGTCAGTGTGTTCCCTCAGTCAGTGTGTTCCCCCAGTCAGTGTGTTCCCTCGGTCAGTGTGTTCCCTCAGTCAGTGTGTTCCCTCAGTCAGTGTGTTCCCCTCAGTCAGTGTGTTCCCCCAGTCAGTGTGTTCCCCCAGTCAGTGTGTTCCCTCAGTCAGTGTGTTCCCTCAGTCAGTGTGTTCCCTCAGTCAGTGTGTTCCCTCAGTCAGTGTGCTCCCTCAGTGTATTCCCTCAGTCAGTATGTTCCCCTCAGTCAGTGTGTTCCCTCAGTCAGTGTGCTCCCTCAGTGTGTTCCCTCAGTCAGTGTGTTCCCCTCAGTCAGTGTGTTCCCTCAGTCAGTGTGTTCCCCTCAGTCAGCGTGTTCCCCTCAGTCAGTGTGTTCCCTCAGTCAGTGTGTTCCCCTCAGTCAGCGTGTTCCCCTCAGTCAGTGTGTTCCCTCAGTCAGTGTGCTCCCTCAGTGTGTTCCCTCAGTCAGTGTGTTCCCTCAGTCAGTGTGTTCCCCTCAGTCAGTGTGTTCCCTCAGTCAGTGTGCTCCCTCAGTGTGTTCCCTCAGTCAGTGTGCTCCCTCAGACAGTGTGTTCCCTCAGTGTGCTCCCTCAGTCAGTGTGTTCCCTCAGTCAGTGTGTTCCCCTCGGTCAGTGTGTTCCCTCAGTCAGTGTGTTCCCCTCAGTCAGCGTGTTCCCCTCAGTCAGTGTGTTCCCTCAGTCAGTGTGTTCCCCTCAGTCAGCGTGTTCCCCTCAGTCAGTGTGTTCCCTCAGTCAGTGTGCTCCCTCAGTGTGTTCCCTCAGTCAGTGTGTTCCCTCAGTCAGTGTGTTCCCCTCAGTCAGTGTGTTCCCTCAGTCAGTGTGCTCCCTCAGTGTGTTCCCTCAGTGTGTTCCCTCAGTCAGCGTGTTCCCCTCAGTCAGTGTGTTCCCTCAGTCAGTGTGTTCCCTCAGTGTGTTCCCTCAGTCAGTGTGTTCCCTCAGTGTGTTCCCTCAGTCAGCGTGTTCCCCTCAGTCAGTGTGTTCCCTCAGTCAGTGTGCTCCCTCAGTGTGTTCCCTCAGTCAGTGTGTTCCCTCAGTCAGTGTGTTCCCTCAGTCAGTGTGTTCCCCTCAGTCAGTGTGCTCCCTCAGTGTGTTCCCTCAGTCAGTGTATTCCCTCAGTCAGTGTGTTCCCCTCAGTCAGTGTGTTCCCTCAGTCAGTGTGCTCCCTCAGTGTGTTCCCTCAGTCAGTGTGCTCCCTCAGACAGTGTGTTCCCTCAGTCAGTGTGCAGCCCATGGTGCTGCTGGTACTTGGCTCTGTGGACTCATGAGTTGCCGACCACAATCTAACCTGACTCAGCACTGACTGGCCCGGGCGGTGATGCTTGTTAAGCTGCAGTGTGTGTGTGTGTATTTGTGTATGTGTGTGTAGTGTGTGTGTGTGTATTTGTGTAGTGTGTGTGTGTAGTGTGTGTGTGTATTTGTGTATGTGTGTGTAGTGTGTGTTGTGTGTGTGTGTATTTGTGTAGTGTGTGTGTGTATTTGTGTATGTGTGTGTGGTGTGTGTGTGTATTTGTGTATGTGTGTGTGTGGTGTGTATTTGTGTAGTGTGTGTGTAGTGTGTGTGTGTATTTGTGTATGTGTGTGTGGTGTGTGTGTGTATTTGTGTGTGTGTGGTGTGTGTGTGTATTTGTGTATGTGTGTGTGTGGTGTGTATTTGTGTAGTGTGTGTGTAGTGTGTGTGTGTATTTGTGTATGTGTGTGTGGTATGTGTGTGTATTTGTGTATGTGTGTGTGGTGTGTGTGTGTATTTGTGTGTGTGTGTGTGTGGTGTGTGTGTGTATTTGTGTGTGTGTGTGTGTGGTGTGTGTGTGTATTTGTGTAGTGTGTGTAGTGTGTGTGTGTGTAGTGTGTATTTGTGTATGTGTGTGTAGTGTGTGTGTGTGTAGTGTATGTGTATTTGTGTGTGTAGTATATTGTGTGTGTGTGTGTATGTATTTGTGCGAGTGTGTGGGAGAGTGTGTGTGTGTATTTGTGTGAGTGTGTGGGAAAGTGTGTATTTGTGTGTGTGTGTGTGTATTTGTGTGAGTGTGCAGTGTATTGTGTGTATTTGTGCGAGTGTGTGGGAAAGTGTGTATTTGTGTGTGTATTTGTGTGAGTGTGTGTGTATAGTGTGTGTGTGTGAGTGTGTGTGTGTGTATTTGTGTGAGTGTGTGTGTGTGTGCAGTGTGTATGTGTGTAGTGTGTGTGTATTTGTGCGAGTGTGTGGGAGAGTGTGTGTGTGTGTGTGTATTTGTGTGAGTGTGTGTGTATAGTGTGTGTGTGTGAGTGTGTAGTGTGTGTGTGTGTATTTGTGTGAGTGTGTGTGTGTGCAGTGTGTATGTGTGTAGTGTGTGTGTATTTGTGCGAGTGTGTGGGAGAGTGTGTGTGTGTGTGTATTTGTGTGAGTGTGTGTGTATAGTGTGTGTGTGTGAGTGTGTAGTGTGTGTGTGTGTATTTGTGTGAGTGTGTGTGTGTGTGCAGTGTGTGTGTGTGTAGTGTGTGTGTATTCGTGTGTGTGTGTGCGTGTAGTGTGTGTGCATGTAGTGTGTGTGTATTCGTGTGTGTGTGCGTGTAGTGTGTGTGTGTACAGTGTGTGTACAGTGTGTGTGTGTAGTGTGTGTGTATTTGTGTGAGTGTGTGTGTGTGAGTGTGTAGTGTGTGTATTCGTGTGTGTGTGTGTATGTGTGTGTAGTGTGTGTGTATTCGTGTGTGTGTGTGTGCGTGTAGTGTGTGTGCGTGTAGTGTGTGTGTGTACAGTGTGTGTACAGTGTGTGTGTGTAGTGTGTGTGTATTTGTGTGAGTGTGTGTGTGTGAGTGTGTAGTGTGTGTATTCGTGTGTGTGTGTGTGTATGTGTGTGTGTGTAGTGTGTGTGTATTCGTGTGTGTGTGTGTGCGTGTAGTGTGTGTGCGTGTAGTGTGTGTGTGTGTATTTGTGTAGTGTGTGTGTGTAGTGTGTGTGTGTATTTGTGTATGTGTGTGTAGTGTGTGTTGTGTGTGTGTGTATTTGTGTAGTGTGTGTGTGTATTTGTGTATGTGTGTGTGGTGTGTGTGTGTATTTGTGTATGTGTGTGTGTGGTGTGTATTTGTGTAGTGTGTGTGTAGTGTGTGTATTTGTGTATGTGTGTGTGGTGTGTGTGTGTATTTGTGTGTGTGTGGTGTGTGTGTGTATTTGTGTATGTGTGTGTGTGGTGTGTATTTGTGTAGTGTGTGTGTAGTGTGTGTGTGTATTTGTGTATGTGTGTGTGGTATGTGTGTGTATTTGTGTATGTGTGTGTGGTGTGTGTGTGTATTTGTGTGTGTGTGTGTGTGGTGTGTGTGTGTATTTGTGTGTGTGTGTGTGTGGTGTGTGTGTGTATTTGTGTAGTGTGTGTAGTGTGTGTGTGTGTAGTGTGTATTTGTGTATGTGTGTGTAGTGTGTGTGTGTGTAGTGTATGTGTATTTGTGTGTGTAGTATATTGTGTGTGTGTGTGTATTTGTGCGAGTGTGTGGGAGAGTGTGTGTGTGTATTTGTGTGAGTGTGTGGGAAAGTGTGTATTTGTGTGTGTGTGTGTGTATTTGTGTGAGTGTGCAGTGTATTGTGTGTATTTGTGCGAGTGTGTGGGAAAGTGTGTATTTGTGTGTGTATTTGTGTGAGTGTGTGTGTATAGTGTGTGTGTGTGAGTGTGTGTGTGTGTATTTGTGTGAGTGTGTGTGTGTGTGCAGTGTGTATGTGTGTAGTGTGTGTGTATTTGTGCGAGTGTGTGGGAGAGTGTGTGTGTGTGTGTGTATTTGTGTGAGTGTGTGTGTATAGTGTGTGTGTGTGAGTGTGTAGTGTGTGTGTGTATTTGTGTGAGTGTGTGTGTGTGCAGTGTGTATGTGTGTAGTGTGTGTGTATTTGTGCGAGTGTGTGGGAGAGTGTGTGTGTGTGTGTGTATTTGTGTGAGTGTGTGTGTATAGTGTGTGTGTGTGAGTGTGTGTGTGTGTATTTGTGTGAGTGTGTGTGTGTGTGCAGTGTGTGTGTGTGTAGTGTGTGTGTATTCGTGTGTGTGTGTGTGCGTGTAGTGTGTGTGCATGTAGTGTGTGTGTATTCGTGTGTGTGTGCGTGTAGTGTGTGTGCGTGTAGTGTGTGTGTGTACAGTGTGTGTGTAGTGTGTGTGTATTTGTGTGAGTGTGTGTGTGTGAGTGTGTAGTGTGTGTATTCGTGTGTGTGTGTGTATGTGTGTGTGTGTAGTGTGTGTGTATTCGTGTGTGTGTGTGTGCGTGTAGTGTGTGTGCGTGTAGTGTGTGTGTGTACAGTGTGTGTGTAGTGTGTGTGTGTAGTGTGTGTGTATTTGTGTGAGTGTGTGTGTGTGTGTGTAGTGTGTGTATTCGTGTGTGTGTGTGTGCGTGTAGTGTGTGTGCGTGTAGTGTGTGTGTGTGTAGTGTGTGTGTGTGTGTGTGTATGAGTGTGTGTCACGGTTGGGGTGCGGGGTGGGGGGCTCAGGGGAAAAGCCTCATCCTGCAGGGGAGCCCGAGAGCACAGAGATGAAATGACCTGTCCAAAGTCACGTACCTGCGATTTCGATTGGGGCTCAGCTCCATCCCAGCTGGGACCACCCTCGGGTGCCCCAGGACCCCGCTGTCTCCCAGCAGAGACCATGTCGGGCTGTACCGCAGGAAACTGAGCTCCTCACCCCCCCCCCCCATCCCGACCCATGCAAATCAGGAGGCCGGTTTGCGGACCAGAAGCTGGCTGAGGTTTGCCCACCTGCAGACGATGCTGGGGAGAAAGTTGAACCCTTAAAATAGTAGCAGCAAAAGTGTCCCGTGTGACTGCGCGGTATTTTTAGTCTGAAGACTGAGAGCTGCTGGCGAAGTCGCTGGGGCTCAGAACCTACCGTGGTCTCCCCCGGAGACACACGGCGTGGCTGACATCTGCGGGCCCTGCGGCCACCTCCCTGCACCCCGACCTGGAGCCCGGGGCCACCGCCACCCCGCTCCACAGAGGCCTGTGTGGAGGCTCCAAGGGGCGAGGTGATGTCCAAACACTGGGCACTGCCCTGTCCGGTGTGGCTCCGTGGATAGAGCGTCGGCCGGCAGAACTGAAGGGTCCCAGGTTCGATTCCTGGTCAGGGCATGTGCCCGCGTTTTGGGATCGATCCCCCGTAGGGGGCATGCTGGTGGCAGCTGGTCCATGATTCTCTCTCATCATTGATGTTTCTCTCTCTTTCTCCCTCTCCCTTTCTCTCTGAAACCAATAAAAATATGTTAAAAACATATCCTAGCTAATAAAAGAGTAACATGCAGATTGCCCATCACTCTAACAGACAAGACGGCTGCACCTATGTGGTCAAAGATCCTGCCTCCATGTGGACACAAGATGGCCACCACAAAATGGCTAGCAGGGGAGGGCAGTTAGGGGCAAACGGGCTGGCAGGGGAACAGTTAGGCATCAATCAGGCTGGCAGGGGAGTGGTTAGGGGGTGATCAGGCTGGCAGGCAGAAGCGGTTTAGGGACAATCAGGAAGGCAGGCAGGCGAACAGTTGGGAGCAAGCAGTCCTGGACTGTGAAAGGGATGTCCGACTGCCTGTTTGGGCCTGACCCCAGTGTCAGACACCCCTTGAGGGTAGTTGGACATCCCTCGAGGAATCCCAGATTGGAGAGGGTGCAGACCGGACTGAGGGACACGCCCCCCCATGCACAAATTTCGTGCACCGGACCTCTAGTGTATATATATGTGTGTGTGTGTGTGTACACATTGATGTGAATTACAAACATCCATGTAATTCACCCACATACCAGAATAAAATAGAAAAACCAGAGGAGCAGCTCAAGAGACATGCTAACAGCACAGGACAAAGCTCCACACCCACCCAGGATTTAAAAGGACAGAAAACAGCCGCCTCTCGAGGAAGTGCTGGAGGGTTCTTCAGCACTTTATTTATTTATTTAAAAAACAGATTTTATTGATTTTTTACAGAGAGGAAGAGAGAAGAATATAGAGAGTTAGAAACATCGATGAGAGAGGAACATCGATCAGCTGCCTCCTGCACACCCCCCACTGGGGATGTTGCCTGCAGCCAAGGTCCATGCCCTTGACCAGAATCGAACCCGGGACCTTTCAGTCCGCAGGCCGACGCTCTATCCACCGAGCCAAACTGGTCAGGCAGGACTTGATTTTAATGCCTCCAATTTTGGAAAAAGAAACTTAGATCCCATTTTTTTTTAAAATGATAGTTTATCGATTTTGAGAGAGAGAGAGAGAGAGAAGAAGGGAAAGAGTGAGAGAAACATTAATGTGAGACACAATGCTGATTGGCTGCCTCCTGCACGCCCCCTCCTGGGGATGGAATCCACAACCCAGCCCAGGAGTGGGTCTGGCAAGCTCCTGGTGCACGGGGCGTTGAGCCACACCAGCCAGGGCTCAGTCCCCTAGTCTCAAGGAGGACAGGAAATGGCCAAGGGAAATTATTTCCTTTAGGAGCTACTGGCCAAGATGAACCGCATGAAAGAAACCAAGATGGCAGCATAGGTGAACACCTAAACTGACGCCTCGCACAACCATTTCTTTTTTTTTTTTTAATATATTTTATTGATTTTTCACAGAGAGGAAGAGAGAAGGATAGAAAGTCAGAAACATCGATGGGAGCCGAGACTGGTTTGGCTCAATGGATAGAGCGTCGGCCTGCGGACTGAAGGGTCCCGGGTTCGATTCCGGCAAGGGCATGTACCTTGGCTGCGGGCACTACTCCAGTAGGGGGCGTGCAAGAGGCAGCTGATCGATGTTTCTGACTTTCTATCCCTCTCCCTTCCGCTCTGTAAAAAATCAATAAAATATATTTAAAAAAAAAAAAAAGAAACATCGATGGGAGAGAAACATCCATCAGCTGCCTCCTGCACACCCCTCACTGGGGATGTGCCGCAGCCAAGGTACGTGCCCCTGACCAGAATCGAACCCAGGACCTCTCAGTCCGCAGGCCAACGCTCTATCCCCTGAGCCACACCGGTTCGGCTTGCACAACAATTTCAAAACTACAACTAAAAGACAGAACGAACATCAGCCAGAACCACGGGAAAGCTGGCTGAGTAGGAAATACTACAACCAGAAGGGAAGAGGAGAGCGCCCGGAGACTCAGAGGAGCTACAAAAGCCCGGGGTACGGAGACCTGTGCAAGGCCGGGTGCACGGGCGGCCGAGCGCGCGGCTGGCTTTCTAAAGCGGGAGGGAGACGGAAGCTCCCGGCTGCGCTCAACTCCAGTCCTGGAGAAAGAGAGAGCACGCCGAGGCTCAGGGGCTGCGGAAGGCAGAGGTCTGGAGGCGCGTGCAGGCAGAGAGGGCTGACTGCTGAGAGTGTGGGCGGCCGAGCGCGCGGCTGGCTTTCTAAAGCGGGAGGGAGACGGAAGTCCCTCGCTGCGCTCAACTCCGATGCCAGCAGAGTTTCTGGGAACCTAGACTCATTCGGGGAGAAGCTGGACTGTCCGGCAGCGGGCGAAACTCGAGGGCAGCTTTCTCTCAGAGGTGCTTGCAGTGATTACCTAGGGACATCGAGACCCAGGAACCTCACAGGGCAGGGATGACCAGAAACCAAGGCTGTCTGCCCCGTCCAAGCGGAGCACAGAGGCTTTTGCAGGTCTTGTCCCATAAGGCTGTCTCCAGCACAGAAGTCCTCCTGGCATAGACACAGCTGATCCTCACAGCCAATGGGCCTGGAGGTCAATTCCTCCCACTGATACCAACAACAATGAAGACTGAACCACAACAAGGCTGTGCCCACAGCCCACAAAGGGGCGCACCTAGAGTGTCCGCCTCAGGTAACTGGGGAGGCTGAGCCACTGGGCCCTATAGGACACCTAGTACACAAAGCTACCCTACCAACTCAGGGAAGCAGTGAAAATGTGGAGACAAAGAAACAGATTACAAACGAAAGAAATGGAGGAAAGCAAATGACTGGATATAGAGTTCAAAAACCACGGTTATAAAGGGTTTTCAAGAATTTCCTAGAAATTGCCGAGACCGTTTTGGCTCAGTGGATGGAGCGTCGGACTTCGGACTGAAGGGTCCCGGGTTTGATTCTGGTCAAGGGTATTTGCCTTGGCTGCGGGCACATCCCCAGTGGGGGGCATGCAGGAGGCAGCTGATTGATGTTTCTCTCTCATCGATGTTTCTGACTTTCTATCCCTCTCCCTTCTGCTCTGTAAAAAATCAATAAAATAAAAAAATCAAAAAAAGAATTTCCTAGAAATGGCTGACATATTTAGTGAGACCTTCAAGGATATGAAAAAGGACCAACTAGAAATTAAACATATACTGAAATAAAAAAAATATTACACAGAGACCTAACAGCAGACTAGAGGACCACAAGAATCAAGTCAAAGATTTGAAATACAAAGAAGCAAAAAACACGCAGCCAGAAGAGCAAAAAGAAAAAAGAATCCACGACGAGACCGGTTTGGCTCAGTGGATAGAGCGTTGGATTGCGGACTGAAGGCTCCCGGGTTCAATTCCGGCAAGGACATGTACCTTGGCTGTGGGCACATCCCCAGTAGGGGGCGTGCAAGAGGCAGCTGATCGATGTCTCTCTCATCGATGTTTCTGACTTTCTATTCCTCTCCCTTCTGCTCTGTAAAAAATCAATAAAATATATTTTTAAAAAAAAAGGAATCCAAAAAGGTGAAGATAGTATAAGAAGCCTCTGGGACAACTTCAAGCGTACCAACATCCGAATTATGGGGGTGCCAGAAGAAGAGAGAGAGCAAGATACTGAAAACCTATCTGAAGAAATGATGACCGAAAATTTCCCCCACCTGGCGAAAGAATTAGACTTACAAGTCCAGGAAGCACAGAGAACCCCAAACAAAAGGAATCCAAAGAGGACCGCACCAAGACGCATCATAATTAAAATGCCAAGAGCAAAAGACAAAGAGAGAATATTAAAAGCAGCCAGAGAAAAACAGTTACTTACAAGGGAGCACCCATGTGATTGTCAGCTGACTTCTCCTGGGCAAGGGAGGAAAGGGGTGTGTGGGGTGCAGGAAGACACTGGACAAAAACCGCACACCTATGGGAAAGGATATTTGGGATCTGCTTTGTTTCCTCTATAATTAAGAGTGCGTTTGCCGCCGGCTGGTGGGACTCAGTCGCCGAGCGTCAACCTATGAACCAGGAGGTCGGGGCACAGGTCCCGGCGTGGGCTCCACCCCCAGTGAGGGGGGCGTACCGGAGTCGCGGATCCACCATTCTCTCTCATCATGGAGGCCTCCATCTCTCCCTCCCTCTCCCTTCTCTGAAATCAATAAGTATATTTTTGGCCCTAGCCAGTCTAGCTCAGTGGATAGAGCGTCGGCCGGCGGACTGAAGGGACCAGGGTTCGATTCCGGTCAAGGGCATGTACTTGGTTGCGGGCACATCCCCAGTAGGAGGTGTGCAGGAGGCAGCTGAATTGGTGTTTCTCTCTCATCGATGTTCCTAACTCTCCTTCTCCCTTCCTCTCTGTGAAAAAGAAAAAAAAATATTTTGTGTGTGAAAAAAAGAGTTCGTTGGTCTCGTCTTTAGAGAAACAAGCCCCTCCGTTGGCCCTGCAGCTTTTCCCTGGCACCTTCCGCGTTGCCCTCAGCCGAGGTTCTGCAGCCCTCAGCCCGCCCACCCCTTCCCCCTTGAGGGCACATGGGTTGGCTTCTGCCCTCTGGTCCAGTCTACCTTACCCTGCCAACTCCTCCTTCAGCAGGGGGGCGGGGCTGAGGGCTACTCCAGGCCTTTTCCTGCTGACCCCTGGGTATCTGGGCCCCCCAGTGCTCCTTCTGCATCAGCTCTGTACGAAGGACTCCCAGAGCTCTTCCTCCTCCCAGCCCTCCCCCCACTCCACCTGCTGTACCTCCTCCCAGCCCTCCCCCCACTCCACCTGCTGTACCTCCTCCCAGCCTTCCCCCCCACTCCACCTGCTGTACCTCCTCCCAGCCCTCCCCCCACTCCACCTGCTGTACCTCCTCCCAGCCCTCCCCCCACTCCACCTGCTGTACCTCCTCCCAGCCCTCCCCCCCCACTCCACCTGCTGTACCTCCTCCCAGCCCTCTCCCCCGACTCCACCTGCTGTACCTCCTCCCAGCCCTCCCCCCACTCCACCTGCTGTACCTCCTCCCAGCCTTCCCCCCCACTCCACCTGCTGTACCTCCTCCCAGCCCTCCCCCACTCCACCTGCTGTACCTCCTCCCAGCCTTCCCCCCCACTCCACCTGCTGTACCTCCTCCCAGCCCTCCCCCCACTCCACCTGCTGTACCTCCTCCCAGCCCTCCCCCCACTCCACCTGCTGTACCTCCCCCCAGCCCTCCCCCCACTCCACCTGCTGTACCTCCTCCCAGCCTTCCCCCCCACTCCACCTGCTGTACCTCCTCCCAGCCCTCCCCCCACTCCACCTGCTGTACCTCCTCCCAGCCCTCTCCCCCCACTCCACCTGCTGTACCTCCTCCCAGCCCTCCCCCCACTCCACCTGCTGTACCTCCTCCCAGCCCTCCCCCCACTCCACCTGCTGTACCTCCTCCCAGCCCTCTCCCCACTTCACCTGCGCTTACCCAGCCACCTCCAAGACATCTTCATTTATTTGTCCCAGGGGCAAGTCCAACTGCATAGGCCCCAGAAGGCAGTCATTTAATTCACTTTAGTTAACGCAATGGGGCCCCATTCTGTTTGTATTGATTTCAAAGAGCAAGGGAGAGGGAGAGATAGAAACATCAATGATGAGAGGATCATAGTTCAGTTTCCTCCTGCACACCCCGTCCTGGGGGTCGAGCTCGCTACCCAGGCATGTGCCCTTGACAGGAATTGAACCAGGGACACTTCAGTCCACAGGCCAATGCTCTAGCCACTGAGCCAAACCAGCTGGGACCACTTTTCTTTTATTATGTACTAAGGGCCCAGTGCATGAAATTCAGGCAAGGGGTGGTCCCTCAGCCCAGCCTGCACCCTCTCCAATCTGGGACTCCTCGGGGGATATTTGACATCCCTCTCGGCAATTGGGGATAGCTGGCTTCTAACCCCTCACCTGTCTGCCTGCCTGATCCCACCTAACCACTCTGCCTTTCTGCTTGCTCATCACCAACTTGCCCCCACCAGCCTGCTCACTCCCAACTAATGCACCCGCCGGCCTTATTGTCCCCAACTGCCCTCCCCTCCTGGCCTGATCGCCCCTAACCACCTCTGCCTTAGCTGGCCACCATGGCTTTGTCCGGAAGGACTGCCAGTCTAATTAGCACACTACCCTTTTATTAATATAGATGGCTTTTAGAGGGAGAAAAACATCGATGTGTAGTTCCACTTAATTTATGCATTCCCTGGTTGATTCTCCCTGTGTGTCCCCTAACTCAGATGGACCCCACAACCCTGGTGTAGCAAGACCATGCTCTAACCAACTGGGCCCCCATTCCACCTCTTAAACATCTGACCTCATCTCTCCTTCGCCTGTGCCTTGAGTGCTCAGCACCCCGTGGGCCCAGGGCTGGTCTCTCCCTGACCCCACTCTTGCCGCTCCACGCCTTCCTTGGGAAAGAGGACATTGCAAGACACCACCCTTCTCATATCCTTTCAACGCCTCCCCACTACTTTTGGGGACAAAACCCAAACTCCTTGGAGTGGCACAGGCGCTTCATGACCGGGCCCACCTCCCTGCCCCAGGTCCAGCTGGTCCTCCTTGGGGGTAGTGGATGCATCAGGGCTCATCAACCTCAGGCTGGAACGTCTCCCAAACGCTGCTGCTGCCTCCAGATGCAGCTAAAGTGCCGTTTCCTCCGAGGAGCCCTCCTGGCCTTCCAGCCGGACGAATACCGGTGTTCGGTGCCCAGGGTCTCTGCCCTAACACTAGCTACTATCTGCCCAGTTTGCCTGCCAACTACGCTAACTGAGCTGTGAAGGCAGGAAAATTATCCTTTACTTCCATGTGCCCAGCCCCAGCCCAGGGCCCGGGAGACAGCAGCTACTCAGGGAAGTAAATCAGGGCAGGATCTTTCCACCCAAAACAGAAACAAGGTGGCCCTGACCGGTGTGGCACAGTGGATAGAGCGTCGGCCTGCCGACTGAAGGGTGCCGGGTTCGATTCTGGTCAAGGGCTTGTACCTGGGTTATGGGCACATCCCCAGCCCGGGGTGGGGGGTACAGGAGCAGCTGACAAGATGTTTCTCATCCATGTTTCTAACTTTCTATCCCTCTCCCTTCCTCTCTGTAAAAAAATCAGTAAGATATATACATATATATTTTTTTTAAAAAATGAAAATAAAATAAAAATGGGAAACTGGCCTGAATAGGTTTGGCTCAGTGGGATAGAACCTCGGCCTGCAGACTAAAAAGTCCCGGGTTCGATTCCGGTCAAAGGAATGTACCTTGGTTGCAGGCACATCCCCAGTGGGGGTGTGCAGGAGGCAGCTGATGGATGTTTCTCTCATTGATGTTTCTTTCTCATCGATATTTCTAACTCTCCCTCTCCCTTCCTCTTTGCAAACAATAAAATAAAAAAAGGAAACAAGGCGGTTTGAGGAGACAACGTCAAGGTTTGGCGAGCACACTCCCTGGCGGCGCCAGGTTGTTCCCGCGAGTGGGGGGCCCTCCAGGCCAGAAGTCCTCCCGGTGCTGCACCTCCAGCGGAGGAGCCCGGACGGCGGCGCCCCGGGGACACAGGGGGCTGCAGGGAGCCTGGGACGCACGGCCCGCAGGCTGGGATGACCGTCCGCGCCCTTTGTTCCGGGCTCGGCGCCCGCACGACTCGCCGGGAGCAGGACCAGCGCCGGCGACTCCGCGTGCAGAAACGCCGGGGCCCCCGCCGCCCTAGGGACCGGCCCCGCGCCCGTCTCCGCGCTGTCCCATAGAGACACCGCCGCGCCCCGCGCCCCGCGCCCCGCGGGCGGGAAAGCGCGGGGGTCGGCGTCACGCGCCAGCAGCGCGCGGCGCGCAGGGAGGGGCGTGACCGCCGTACGTCGGGGCGTGGCCGCCGTGCGTCGGGGCGTGACCGCCGTTCGTTGGGGCGTGGCCGGCGCGCTTGGGGCGGGGCCAGCGCGGGCACCGGAAGCGCCGGGAGGCCCGAGCCGTCCCAGGGTGCTCCGCGCGGCGTGGACTCGGGCCGCTGCCGCCATCCCGTAGCCAGAGAGGCTGAGGAGGCCGCCGCTCGCCGGCCAGGCCGTGTGGCCAGTGCGTGAGGGCGCGGGCCGGCCAGCGAGACGCAGAGCGCAGCCGCCGCCGGACCGACATGTTGGGGCCCAGCGCCGCCGCCGCCGCCGCCCGCTCCTCCGCCTGCGAACGGCGCTGAGGGGCCCGCCGGCCCGCCGGCCCGCTGCCCCGCTTCCTGCTCGGCCCGCCCGCCGCTCCGCCCCCGCCCGCCGGGCCGGCCCCTCCGCCCCGCGCGAGGTCTATGTGACCGCGGCCCGGCCGCCGCCGCCGCCACAGCGCGAACATGGACGCCGTCAACGCCTTCAACCAGGAGGTGAGGGCCGGGTGGGCGCCGCTCCCCGCGCCGGGGCTGCGGCGGGGCCGGTGGGACGCTTCCGCCTCCGGCTCCGGAGGCCGGGCCCGCACGAAGGGCTTGCGGCCCGGGAGCGGCGGCGGCGGGACCTCCCCTCCCCCACGGCCCGGCAGCGACCTCGGCCGCGTCCCGGTCCCGCTCCCGGCGGCCCCGTGCGCGGCGCGGAGGACGGAGGCGGGGCGGCGGGGCGGGGGTGGCCGCGGCCCGGGCTCCTGAGCTCGGTGGCGGCCGCTGGACTCTGATCCCGGGCGGGAAGCGCGGGCTGCTCCTCCCGCCTCTGGCCTCGCGCCCCCGGGACACGGCGCCGGCGGACGGACGGACGGGGGTCCCAGGTCCTGGGCGGTCCGCGCACTCCGCACCCCCGGGGGTCCCGGAGCCCGGCGTGACACCCCGAAGTTGAGTGGGAAACGCGAGTCCGCCGGGAGCCCGCCCCGGCCCGGCCGCCGCCGCCCGGGCTCCACTCACCAGGGCTCCGAGGGGAGGGTGGCAAGGGCGGCGTGAGGGCGGCGGGCCGGTGCCTGAGTGCAGCCGCGGGAGGAGCCGGCCCGCGTGCAGCCGGTCTCTCCCGTCTGCAGATCCTGCAGACAAACCGGCTTTTAAATGTCTGGACGCGGGGGTCACCCGGAGGCGTGTTTTGGGGCGCCGGAAGCTTGCCGCCTCTCCCGGATCCCGTGGCCTGGCCGGCGTCCCACCTGCGCGGGGAGAACTTCTGATTGGCGGCGGGAGCCGCGCTGCGGGACCTCAGCCCTCCCGCAGGTTTCGCTGGAGACGGTTGTCCTCCACCCACGGGCAGGACTGGGCACGTGTTCCCGGAGCTGCCGCAGGAGGTGGACATTGTCTTGCGAAGTTGGGGAGTGTTGTTTTTTTCAAAGTGGTGAAATAGTTCCTTTTTGTTAAAAAAAAGTATTGTTTCTTTTCAGTTACAGCCGACATTCGGTATTAGGTTAGTTTCGGGTGTGCAGCGGCGCAGAGACATTTGTGTGACTTACCGAGCGGCCCGCTGTCAGTCTGTGCAGGTTATTGGCTGTATGTCTGTGTTTGTGGCTGGAGGTGGGAGGGGGCTCCGGAGGGTCAGGGCTGGCGCTGACTTTATTTCCCAGGCAAGACTCACCGGAGTGCGGGCCTCCCGCCCTGCCCCTGCAGCAGGTGCTTGGTGAAGGCGTGAGACTTACACAAATGGTGATGAGTGCACTTCTTCCCCGAGATGAAACTTACAGGTTTTTTATTGTCCTTATTTATTTATTATTATTGATTTCAGAGAGGAAGGGAGAGGGAGAGAGAGAGACGGGAACATCAGTGATGAGAGAATCATCGATCGGGCTGCCCCCTGCACGCTCTCCCTCTGGGAATGGAGCCGGCAACCCAGGCATGCGCCCCAGTCCGCAGGTCAGCGCTCTGTCCACTAGCGGAACCAGCCAGGGCTGTTTTTATTTTGAGGGTACATGTGTTAAAGCTGTGGACAGACAGCGAAACAGGACTGGCTTGGGAAAGAGCCAAGGGCGCCTTGGAGACAAGTTTAGGGGGTCAGCTCCCCTGATTGCAAGTCAGGTGGGGTGCCTTTAGTTTAGGGGATGCACCCCTGTGGGGAGAGCAGAAGGAAGACAAGGTGTGCTCCCAGGAGGGAGAGAGCACAGCACTTAACACTTTTTAAAAAGATTTTTTTATTCTTTAAAGTATTACAAATAATAGTACATGTTTCCTTTTTTCCCCTCCCATTGACCTGTCCCCAGACTCCCCCACCCCCCAGCACATGTCTTACACTTTTAGTGGCACTTTTTAGTGTGTTAGGATCGGAAGTATTTATGCCCTGGCTGGGCCGCTCAGGTGGTTAGAGCCTCGGCTCCTTGCGCACAGGCTGCAGGTTGGTCAGCCAGGGCACGCACACCAACCAGCCAGCGAGCGAAAACTAAGTGGAACAAATCAGTGTTTCTCTCGCTCCCCTTCCTCTCTAAAACATTTTTTTTAAAAGATCATAAGTACTTAATTCTGATGTAGGCATTATGGAAGTTATTGAGAAAAGACTCATGTTCTGAGAAAGTGATGATTATGGTTTTTACTTAAAAAAATAAAAAATAGGAATGATATAGACTTCATGAAAAAGGGAAATGGTACTTTATCCTTTTTTTTTTAAAAAAAATATATTTTATTGATTTTTCACAGAGAGGAAGGGAGAGGGACAGAAAGTCAGAAGCATCGATGGGAGAGAAACATCAATCAGCTGCCTCTTGCACACCTCCAACTGGGGATGTGCCCACAGCCAAGGTACATGCCCTTGACCGGAATCGAACCTGGGACCTTTCAGTCCGTAGGCCGACGCTCTGTCCACTGAGCCACACCGGTTCGGCACTTTATCCTTTTTAAATGTACAAAATAAAACTTTGAGTATTGCTCGTTTTTCTCAAATAATGTTTGTTTTTGTTCCTAGTCTTTATGAATTTCAAGTTGCAGTATGTTAGTGTTATGTTGTCAGTTTCAACTCTCCTGGAGAGCTGTCTCTGGAGAAGTGAGTCTGAATTAAAGTCCATCTTGGGCCTGCTGGAGGCACAGCATTTCTGGTATTTCTCCCCCTTCACGAATGTTATCAAGCAGCGCTCTGTAGCCCCAGTCCCCCCGAGTCTCTCTTGGCTTCACAAACTTTGGAGTGCCCACTCAGCTGCACAGCTGTGCCCTGAGGACCGTGGCCGTGGCACTACAGGCGCTCGGAGGATCTGCCCCGGGGAGTCTAGTCCAATAAAGGGAGGGAGGGAGGGACAGACAGACAGGCAGACACATCGATCTGTTGCCTTCCGTACCTGCCCTGACTGGAGGATTCAACCCGAAACTTTTCCGCATACAGGACAGTGCTCCAACCAACTGAGCAATACGGACCAGGGAATGCTTTTATTTTTTTTTAAATATACTTTATTGGTATTTTATCAGAGAGGAAGGGAGAAGGATAGAGAGAAACATCGATGAGAGAGAAACATCAATCAGCTGCCTCCTGCACACCCCCTACTGGGGATGTGCCCGCAGCCAAGGTACATGCCCTTGACCGGAATCAAACCTGGGACCCTTTAGTCCCCAGGTCGACGCTCTATCCACTGAGTCAGGGCAGAGAATGATTTTAATGTGTGATAGAACAGCGTTTTTGGGGCCTTCATAAAATACTGAAGACTCGGGAAGAGAAAAAGGAGCAGAAATAGCAGTTTGGGGGGGGGGGGGTACTGCTGGGATAAGTGACCAGACGGCTGACTCCTGAAACGTGAGGGTGGTTAGTGGTGGGTGACCTGACAGGTTTCGTGTCTCGTGTGTGAACTCTGTTTTGGACTGTGGACAAACTTAAGGTTGTAACGTTCATGAATGTTATCACGAATGACACGTGCTTGACTTGCAGTATATGTGGTGGAGGGCAGCGGTTTGGGGAGGTGTGGCCCAAAATCTGCACTTGGCATGGCTGTGGTGTGAATGAGAGGAGGCAGTGGTGGGCAGAGGAAACCCTGGACCTGGGCACCTGTCGTCTCAGGAAGCACCTTCGCCCCCGTTCTAGATGCGGAGAAAGGGTGACGCCACCGGCACAGTGAAGCAGTCATCAGGGCGGGTTTAGCAGAGGCGTGGGTCTGGTTTGGGAGCAGTTAAATGTGAACGTCAGGTGGAACTTTCTGGCGTGCAGTTGGGCATCCTGGACTCAAACTGGGAAGCATTCAAAAGCTCAAGGCGGACGTCCCTGAGTCGCTCACGGTGCCAGAGGACAATGGGGGCAGGTGAGAGGAGGAGTGACTGTTGGATACGCATTGATGGCGTGTCAGAGACTACACATACCTAATTTAATGTTTCTGCAACCTCACCTGGACACTCACTCATACATGAGGAAACAGATCTTTAAAGAAGTAATGACTCGCCCAAGGGCATACTGGGATTTGAATGCAGATCTCCCACTATACTTGTCGCCTGGAGATGATACTTCATGTGGTATCAGGAGAGTGGTCACAGGTTGACTTAAAAAGGTGTCTAAAATGTGTTAGGGTGATGGGCTCTGAACTTTCAGGTTAAATGGTGATGGGGTAGCAAAGGTAAAGTGGTCGTTAGAAGTTTGATTGTGAGGGACTCAGGACGAAGGGAAGGAAGAGCACTTGGCAGTGTGGTAGGCTGGTGCTGGGCCTTTTGGATGCTTGGTGTCCAAGGTCTGGCTTAGTGAGCGATGGTTATGCCCTGGTGCCTGTTAGACGGAGGGGAGCTGCAGATGGGGGAGGCGGCAGGTGTAGAAAAGCACAGTTTAAAGCAAAAATGGGTAATGGGAGCGGAGTTTTGCCTGAGGAAGGAGATGGGAAGCACAGGTAACAGGTGAGCTTCTGGTGTGGAAAGAAGATGGAGAGGCTGTCATAGGTGCCCGTTTTACAGCGCTCTTTGTTGAGCCAGCGTTAAGTGATGTAAAAGATGGAAAGATCAGTGTGGCCAAGTCTTAGTTGTGTTCTGCCGTGTTTGTGCTCTCCCATTGTTGAAGGAATGAAGTTTAAAATGGGATATTTCAATCCATCGATTCCATTTGTAGCCTTTAATTAACGTCCTCTGAATTTAAAAGGACTTATCTGCCCCCTTCTTCCTCCCACCACTCCCCATCAGAGGCAAATAATGGATTATCAGTCTCTGGTTCTTAAACCAAAGACATTTTTCTGTGTTCTGATACACATGGGCAGTGTATTGCACCTGTTCGGCAATGTGGCTTTCTCCTCAAACATTAATCCTATATAATAAGATTTAGTTCATTCTAGCTGCTGTGTGATATGTCATCTGTTGAATAAATTACATCTTATTTGTCTGGTTCCCCAGTCGGTAAACGGTTAGGTTGTCTCTCGTGTTTTGCTGACAAACGCTGGAGTGACATTCTTAAACATCTCCTGTGTCAGAGTTCTCAGACTTTGGATTGACTCCTTTCAACTCGTCAAAGTTAAGATCACAGAGAGCTTTTGTATCTATGGGTTATATCTGTTGATATTTACCATATTAGAAATTTAAGCTGAAAATAAACTGTTGCAGAGGAACATAAGTACATTTAAAAAATTTATTGATTTGAGAGAGAAACATCGATTTGTTCTACTTATTTATGCATTCATTGGTTGATTTTTTTAAAAAAAGTATTTGTATTGATTTTAGACAGGAAAAGAGAGGGAGAGAGAGGAGACAAATATCAAGGATGAGAAAGAACTGATCAGCTGCCTCCTGCACACCCCCCACTGGAGACTGAGCCCACAACCCAGCACGTCCCCATCTGGAAATCGAACTGTGACATCTGTTCATAGGTCAACGCTCAGCCACTGAGCCACACCATTGGTTGATTCTTGTATGTGCCCTGCCCGGGGATTGAACCTGCAACCTTGGCATATTGGATGGCACTCTAACCAACCGAGTATACCAACCAAGGTATAAGTAACATTTTTAATGAAAACTGTTTTCAAACCAAAAAAAGTTAGTGAGAAGAGTGACATTGTTTTACATTTTGCAAATCTCATGTAAATTTTGGTTTAAAAGAAGCTGGATTTTTAGCAACTAGTTCTGTCTCTTGCATTAGACACAGCATATAGCTTCTGGTAAATTGCTGTAGCCTCGTGAGAAAAATGGAATGGAAGGGGAACTGTCCTAGTATTAGCGTGGAAACAGCTTTTACCCCATAATCCACTGTGAGGGGCTCAGACCTGATGCTTGTGGAAGAGCGCAGTGCTGGGTGGTGGAGATAGGATGCCACATTGAAGTGCAGGAGGAAGGTGGGGTACATTCGTCTTATGTATCCTTAAAGCCAGAGTGAGCTTCACGAGGACTTGCTGGGCGCTGATGGCCTGCACTTACTGACCATCTCGAGCCGCCCTGGAGGAAGAGTTGAGTTCAGCTGATCCCCATGGCAGTCCTTGTGTATGAACTATTGTCTGTTTTACCTGTCGACTGCTGGGCGTGGCTGTCGTCTGCATGGTGAGTCGGCTGTCTTCTAACCTGTGATGTTGACCTTTGGTTGTGTTGGTCGTTCCTTTCTTCTCTGAGGTCTATGGAATCGCACAGGCGTGGCACCGGTGTGCACAGGAAGAGGTGGACAGACAGCACAGGGACCTGGCTGGGGTTTCTCTGGCCTCACGTGGTCCTGTTAGGCTGTCATCGCAGGAGGTTTGGGGTGTGGAAAGTTACCGCCTAGTTCTCTGCTCTGACAGCAGTGGCAGGCCGGCTTCCCATGGAGTGGGCTGCAGCTGCTTGCACAGCTTCTGTCACCTGTGTTCGTGCTGAAAATGTCCCTCCTCGGCTGCTATCATTTTGTAAAGTATTTTGTTTAGAAAAAAATTACATGGGCACATGATACGGACTGATTCAGAGGAAGATTGGGGAAATGGAAAAGTTGGCTTATAAAATCTTGTGAAACAATCTACAATAATAAAAGCGTAATATGTTAATTAGACCAGAGATCCTTCCGGAAGACCTTCTGGATGAAGCTGGGGCCGGAGGGAAGCCGGTGCTGGCAGCCTGGGAAGGAAGGCCTGCTCTGTGCAAATCTCGTGCATCGGGCCTCTAGTTCAGGAGATAAAACTGCCGAATAGAAAGTTGACAGAATAGTAGTTGATGGTGTGTGTTGGGGGGTCGAGTTTTACCAAATATGAATTATAGGTTCTCTGTCAATATTCCACGTAACTTTTCTGTAGATAACTGCACACATTTAAATCGCACTTTAAAATACACCTGGGTAACTTGGTATGAAAAACGTCACATAAAGGATGAGCCTTCGTAGAGATAGTATGCTGAATTCTTTTTTAGCACACTTCAGAGCAAACCATACAACTTTAATGAGGAGATAACAAGGTGTGTCATCAGGTATATAGAAGAAGTAGCTTACCTGTCAAAGGTTCAAAATTTTGGTAATATTGATGAACAATACTCTGTTCCTGTGAAACTAGAGAAAAAGTAGAATTAATAATTATTAAATTTGCATCAGGATTAGGCCTGACCAAGATCTGTTGAAAGCTTAGGCTAGGAGAGACGTCTAAATTTTTGTGTTAATATGAAGTGTAATTAACAGGTAGTGCTATTACACACACACACACGCACACACACACACACACATTTTACATTAGGGAGAGAGCAAGACATGGATGTGTTATTCATTTACTTATGCATTCACTGGTTGCTTCTTCTCGGTGCCCTGATCAAGTCTCACACGCACAGCCGTGGTGTATAGGGGCGACGGGCTAACCTGAGTTACCAGCCGGGCCTGTTAACGATTTTTACTTGAGAACTAGAAGGTTTCACAAACTATTATAATTTCTTATACCCTGGTCACCTTCATCCTATTCAGTGTTTGCATGACTTATTGATTATATCTCATTGCTTTATTGGTGCTTGTGAAAAGATAGCTAACTATATCTAGGAACGCTGATATTCTGATGACACATGGGACAGGTGGCAGAGAATTCTGCAAGAAACCCAGTGTAACTGGAGTGGAGTGAAGAATTAGAAGGCACAGCTTTGGTGGGAGAAAACAAAATGTCTGCTAGGGCTCAGTTAAACGTGGAAGGCCATCCAGTTACCTCTTGAAAGTTATAAGTTGTGTTTGGACAGTTGGTGATTTTTGGCATAAATCCGTGTGGGTCAGTAATCCTAGTTGGTAGAGACCGTGGAGCAGTGATCTGTCCAGCATCTGTGACATCTGGAGCAGAATGGTTCCTTTTTTTTTGTTTGTTTTTGTTTTTAGCACAACCCTCTTACAGCAAAATTATTTTCAGATACAGTCATAGAATCAGCCAGGAACAAAATCTGAACTTCACAAATAAATGTTACAATGAAAAAAAAGAAGCTGATTAACATTTTTAACTGCATGAAGACTTTTTTGGGAAAAGTAGCAAAACTTATCTACATGCCAATAACGAATAATAATATTCTAGTTTCTTTTCAAGCCTTAACTTCTGCATATTTGTTAATGACTGTCAGAGTTGATCCTCACATATTTGTGTTTGGTAGACAGTTACAGCCAGACTTGTCGCTCTTATCTTCACCCATAATTGATTGTTGAACACTCATCATTTCTATTTTTTAATTCTTAACCAAGGAGTGAGGATTTTTCCCCCCCATTTATTTCTACAGAAAGTGGAAGGGGAGGGAGGAGAAACACATTTTTATTTATTTATTTATTTTTAATCTTTATTGTTCAGTTTATTATTTACATTGTTTCCCCTTTTTTATCCCCCTATATCTCCCCTCCATCCTGTACCTATCCCATCCTCCAGCCTCATCTCCCCGTCCCCAATGTCCTTTCCCATTGTTGCAAGATTTTTGTCCAATCTCTTGCTGTACTTCCCACAACCCTTTTCTCCCCAAGAATTGTCAGTCCATTCCCTCTCTATGTCCATGTTTCTGTTATATTCACCAGTTTATCCTGTTCATCAGCCTATCAATTCACTTGATTTTTTATGTTCATTTGTTGATAGATGTGTATTTGTTGTTCATAATTTATATTTTTACCTTTTTCTTCTTCCTCTTCTTAAAGAATATCTTTCAGCATTTCATATAATACTGGTTTGGTGGTGATGAACTCCTTTAGCTTTTTCTTATCTGCAAAGCACTTTATCTGATCTTCAATTCTGAATGATAGCTTTGCTGGATAGAGTAATCTTGGTTGTAGATTCTTGCTATTCATTACTTTGAATATTTCTTGCCACTCCCATCTGGCCTGCATCGTTTCTGTTGAGAAATCCGCTGACAATCGTATGGGTGCTCCCCTGTAGGTAACCAACTGTTTTTCTCTTGCTGCTTTTAATATTCTCTCTTTATCTTTTGCTCTTGGCATTTTAATTATATGTCTTGGTGTGGTCCTCTTTAGATTCCTATATTTTGGGATTCTGTGTACTTCTTGGGCTTTTAAGTCAGTTTCTTTCACCAGGTGGGTGAAGTTTTCAGTCACTATTTCTTCAAGTAGGTTTTCATTAACTTGCTCTCTCTCTTTTTCTCGTACCCCAATAATTCGGATGTTGGCACGCTTGAGGTTGTCCCAGAGGCCCCTTACGCTATCTTCAATTATCTGAATTCTTTTTTTGTTTCTTGCTTTTCCAGCCGAGTGGATTTTGCTTCTTTGTATTTCAAATCTTTAACTTGGTTCTTGTGGCCCTCTGGACTGCTTTTAGGACTTTGTGTAATATTTTTTATTTCAGTCTGTGTATGCTTGATTTCTAGTTGGTTCTTTTTCATATCCGTGAGGGTCTGGCTCGTATCCTCAGAGGTCTTGTTCATTTCCTTGAGGGTCTCATTCATTTCCTTGAGGGTCTCATTCATTTCCTTGTAAGTCTCATTCATTTCCTGGTTGGTCTTGTTTATTTCCTCATAATTCTCATTAAGTTGATCGGTCTTTTGTAGGACCTCTTGAAAAGCCCTATAACCGTGGTTTTGAACTCTTATGTCTTGTCGTCTTTTCTCCTCCATTTCTTTCACACCTGATTTCTTTCCATATCTCTGCATGGTGGCTGCTTTATGTGGTGGATATCCTCAAAGGGTCAGTGGCACAGCCTCCCCAGTTATTTGAGATGGGTACTCTTACTGCAATCCTTTATGGGTTGTACAGTATTTTTGAATTTAAACCCAGCTTGTTGTTGTTAGCCCTAGGAGGGTTTGAGCTCCAGGCCAATTGGCTGTGAAGGGAGACTGTGTTCAGGTTGGATGGGCGGAGTCTGAGCTGAGCAGGCAGCCTCGGTGTCAGCTACGTCCTATGTGTCGCTTGCGCCCGTGCGCGGGTCTCTGTTGGATGGGGATGGCTGCAGGCACCTCCAAGAGAAAGCCGCCAGTCTCTTCCCCTTGCCAGACAACTCTGCCTCTCCCCAAATGTGTCTGCACACCCAAAGTCTAGCCCAGGGTTGTAAAATAGATGGTTTCCGGAACCAGGAGACAAGTTTCCAGGGGGCAAGTCACGGATTTGTGCGACCCTTGCGCGCAAACTTCTTTTCCCCGCCTCCGGGTTTCTCCTCAGGCTAGGAGCCTCTGCTGCGCCCCCCTTCCAGGGTGCGTCCCATGGATCTCGGACCTCGCCTGGCACTGGGGAATCTGTGCAGTGGGACGTCTCCACGTACCCCGAATCTTGGACCTTGCCTGGCGCTAGGGAATCCGTGTAGTGGGACGTCTCCGCCCTCCCCATTGGTGAAATCCAGCCGGGGTTGCTGCTCCAGCCCCAGCCCGCGCGTGTGACCAGGACGGCTCCTAACCTGTTTCCGTTTTCAAGGCTGCGCTCCCGCTGCTCCTCTGAGTCTCAGTGTCCCACCTTTACTCTTATTAGTGGAGTTTTCACTCAGCCAGCTTTCTGGTGATTCTGGGTGATGTCTGTTCTGCTGTTATGTTGTAGTTCTTAAATCGTTGCGTGGGGCAGAACACTAGGTGTTTACCTATGCTGCCATCTTGGTGTTCCCCCTAGGAGAAACACGTTGATGTGACATGTCAGTTGGTTGCTCCCAGACTGGGGGTGGGGTCAGGCCTGCACCCCAGGTACCTGCAGTTGAACTCAAGACTCTCCAGTGCTCTGAACCACTGAGAAATACTGGCTAGGGCAAAACACTTGTTATTTCAAGGACATGTTTTTCATTGATTGCAGAGGGAGGAAAAGAGAAAGACCGAAGTGAGAGAAACAGAATGGCTGCTTCCTGTATGCACCTGACCGGGAATCAAACCCGAGACCTTCTGTGCAAGGGGCGATCAGCCACTTGAGCCACACCAAGCAGAGCAGGACTTGGTAGTTGTTTTAGTTACACAAAGTTGTATGTGAAGCAGCACATCTACAAATAGCTGGCAAGTTTTAAACATCAGGTTACTTTTGGCAGAAAAATTTAAAAATATATTATCCTATCTAATAAAAGTAATATGCAAATTTGACTATACCTTCACCACGCCCACAGCCATGCCCACTAGCCAATCAGCAAATTATGCAAATAAACCCCAACAAAGATGGCTGCCACCACTGAGAGCGGGAGGAAGGCTTGAGTTTCCTTGGCAACAGAGGAAGCCAAGCTTTCTGCCTGCTGTTGCCTGCCTAGGCCTCCACTCAGTGTTACAAAGTTTCCATTATAAAAGATACAGAAATGACAGCAGCCACTGAGCTGGAGAGCACAGAGGCTTGGGTTTCCCTGGCAACAGAGGAAGCCAAGCTTTTGGCCTGCTGTTGCCGGCCTACACCTCCACTTCTAGGCTACAAAGTTTCAAACAGAAATGGCTGCCGCCACAAAGCAAGCAGAAGGCTTAGCTCTGCTCCTGGCTACAAAGTTTCAATTGTAGAACATAAGTTAATCCCAGATCTCGGGGCCTCCACTTGGGTCGCTGGGTGGTGTGGCTGGCCTGCAAACCTCCACAGGCCCCTCGCACAGGCCGCCCCACACCTCTTTGCCTTCGTCAGCGTGTTTTAGCTGAAGTAGAAGGACAATAGCCTCTTAAAGGGAACTGTAGTATGGCAATTTGTGGTAGGACACCTTTTGAGCCTTTAGGAAACAGATGAAGTAGTCTTTAAACTTTATTAGTCATATATCACCTAGCTCATCTTAATTAAGAGCTGCTGAGTGATAAATCACTTCAGAAAGGATAGCCAAGTTTGGGGTTCAGCCCTTTATGCAGGTCTTTACCATTGTTTAATAAATGCAAACACATATTTTACAAAGAAGAGGGCTCCTCCCTAAACAACTTTTGTGCATTTGAAAGCATGGTAGCGAGTGCACTATAATGTATACTTTAGGGAGAATTTGTCAACGTTTGTTTAGTTTTAAGTCATCTGCATAATGCAATGGATAGAATCAGTGTTGAAAACTTCAGATGTGCCTTTAGGCATTGGTATTTCTTTTACTAGTTTATACTCACAATAACGATTGTAAACTGAGGAGGGATTTTGTTAATGTTGACATTTTCCGTTTTAGTCCCTTGCCTGTGCATGGCTCCAGTCATTGTCACTTTGTGGAAATAACGGTCTGAATAAAACACATAGGTAGGGGGAGTTTTTCTTTTTCTCATCTAATCAAATGAGGGTATGTCCTGGGACCAATTTTCATTTCTTGTCGAGGTCTAGTGGTAAATATTTAATTCACAAAAGTGCTGTATCGTCAATGTTGGGGGGTAAACAAAGTTCACTAGTTAGGCACAATAAAAGTGATATTTTTAAATGTGTGTGCGCGCTTTTTTGTTTGTTTTTAGAAAGGAAGATATATATATATATATATATATATATATATATATATATATATATATAGTTGTTCCACTTATTTATGTATTCGTTTGTTGGTTCTTGTATGTGCCCTGGCCTGGGATTGAACCTACAACCTGGGCATATCAAGACGATGTTCTATCCAACTGTGCTATGCGGGCAGGTTACAGTAACAGTGATTCTGAAAGCCGCATCTGTGCTAGTGAAACAGAGTGATGGGCTGAATGAAACGTTTGACATTTTCTAAAATCGCCTCCTGGTCTGTTTCTTGAGCAAATGGAAAGGAAGGAGCTGAGGATTGGCTGCTGGTCAGGGAACCAGTATTCCATGAAGACTGGAAAACCACCTATGGCTAGAACTAATGGCGGACGGAGGCAGCCCTGGTTCTCATGGAAAGTCAGGGAAGTGTAGACCCAGGGAAATGGAGGGGAGTTGGTTGCACATAAAGAAAACATTAGCGCATACTTTGTACAGTGAATCATCAGAAATTAACTGTTCAAGAATCACTGACATAGAGAGGGAATGGACTGACAACTCTTGGGGAGAAAAGGGGTGTGGGAAGTGTAGCAAGAGACTGGACAAAAATCATGCAACTATGGGAGAGGACAGTGGAGGGGGGTGAGGGCGGAGGGTGGGATGGGTACCAGGTGGAGGGGAGCTATAGGGGGAAAAAAGGGAACAATGTAATTAATAAACTGAACAATAAAGATAAAAATAAAAATAATTAAAAAAATTAACTGTTCAGAAAATTAGTTCTGCCAGCAGCAAATGGCAACAGAATTAGGGTTTGGTGATAGAATTAGAAGTGGAAGATAACGCAGATGAAGTTTAAACTACTACTTGTTACCTTGCTGTATTCTATTTTCTTAAAGACACTTGGACATAGTTAACCCAGCAGTGATTCTGTGTTCAGTATCAACAGTGGCTATTTGCAGTTGTGTGTGTGTGTATTTTGTAAAAAGCCTTGTGAATGTGCTGCATTTTTTGAGCAGCAATTTCTCCGATTTGTGCTTTATATTCATAAGAGCTTCAGTTATTATAAAGATTTTTAAAGGGTAAAGTTTTAAGTTTATTCTTAAAATTTTGTTTTAGCAATTTTGAAAAGTTTTATTAAAGATTTATCAGCTGCCCTAGCTGGTTTGGCTCAGTGGATAGATCGCTGGCCTGCAGACTGAAGAGTCCTAGGTTCGATTCCTGTCAAGGGCACAGGCCCGGGTTGTGAGCTTAATCCCTAGTGGGGGTGTGTAGGAGGCAGCCGATCAGTGATTCTCTCTCATTATTGTTTTTATATCTCTCCTCCTCCTTCTCTCTGAAATCATTAAAGATATGTTTTAAAAAATACAGTAATTCCGTAATTTAAAAGATTTATAAGCCATTGACTTAGACATAACAATTTACAAAGCAAAATTGACTCCATGGACAAGTTTTATCTGATAACAATTGTATACGTTTGTTATATTTGTAATCAAAGTTGGGGAAATGCATTTTGTGTCTTGGACACTAATTAAGAATTTTTTCATTTTAAAGTTAATACAAGTTAAGTAAACTTAAATTCAAAAATAAAGAAAATATGCCACCAAATACCATTAACATGTTAGAGTGTCTTTTTTTCTTGTCTACTTTTGTTTGGAAATTTTTGTATGATTGTTGAATAACATGAAATTATTTTTTAAATGTATTGATTTGAGAGAGAGAGAAACATTGATCCCCCCCCCCCCCCCTTATTGATACATTCATTGGTTGCTTCTTGTATACAGCCTTGACTAGAGATCTATGCAAACTTGGTGATCAGGACAATGCTCTAACCCAGTGGTCGGCAAACTGCGGCTTGAGAGCCACATGCGGCTCTTTGGTCTCTTGAGTGTGGCTCTTCCACAAAATACCGCGGCCTGGCTGAGTCTATTTTGAAGAAGTGGCGTTAGAAGAAGTTTAAGCTTAAAAATTTTGGCTCTCAAAAGAAATTTCAATCATTGTACTGTTGAGATTTGGCTCTGTTGACTAATGAGTTTGCCGACTACTGCTCTAACCAATAATCGATCAACATAATTTTAAATTGCCATCCTGGAGAATTTGAGAACATATGACTATTTTATATAAATTTCAAGAAATGAAAATATTAGATTTAAAATATTTTGGTATTTTTTAGTTTTTGATAAATAGTCTTTACGTTTTCTCTGAAATTAAAACTTGCCCATTAAGTCTCATCAGTAGAGTATTTTTTTTGCTTTATGCTAATCTACACTCAAGCCAGTTAGGTAATTGGATTATTATATCTCATTTTTAGACTAGTGGCCGGGTGCACGAAATTTGTGCACATTAAAAGGGGATTAATTAGAGGAAATAATTTAATATTGCTATTTGCCCTTTATCTGTAATAGAAGTATCAGAGATGAAAGAAAAGTAGTAAAATGTATATGAAAACCTTTCTCCTGTCAGAGTCTGGGGTGCACCACAGGACCCAGAGTCAAGTCCCCACCCACCCACATGCGCCTCAAAATCATGAGACCCAGAGTGGCCAGGCCTTGCCTCCATTGGGCTAGATCCAGACGTGGCCAGTCCCACCCTTGTAAGTCCTGCTGGGCAGGGAACATAGCCTCAGGTCCCCTGACTTGGGTGTGTGGCCTTAGGTCCCCCAGTCCAGACTGGGGCAGGGGGTGCACCTTGAGGTCCCCCATCAAGCCCTGCTGGGTGGGAGGCACAGCATAAGGTCCCCTGTCAAGCCCAGCCAGGCAGGGGGGTACAGCCTGAGGTCCCCTAGCCCAGCACCAGGACGGGAAGCACACCTTAAGGTCGGCATGGCCTTAGGTCCCCTGGCCTGGCACTGGGATTGGGGGCATGGCCTGAGGTCCTTTGTCAAGCCCTGCCACATGGGGGGTGCAGCTTATGGTCCCTTGTCAAGCCGGCGGAAGGCGCGGCCTGAGTTCCCCTGTCAAGCCCCATGGGAGCGGGGGAGGTCGTAGCCTCGGGTCCCTGCTGATGGCTCCTTAAGGCTCCTTATGGGAGCTTGGCTTCAGCTGTGGGTGCAGCCATCTTTGTGATGAAGTGATGGTCAATTAGCATATTCACTGTTAGACAGGATTTCTATTTTAATATATTTTAATTGTTGATAGTATTACAGATGTCAACCATTTCTGCTCCACTTCCCCCCTCTCCCAGCCCCTTTGCACCCCTCCAGTCTTCACCACCCTGTTGCCGTGCCCAGGGGCTGTGCACGTAAGTTCTTTGGTTTGTCTCTCCTCGTCCCTCCACTCCACATTGAGGCGTGTCAGGCTGCCCCATGCCTCCCTGCCTCGGGCTCATCATTTTAACTGGCTGTTGGTGAGGGTGAACTTTGTGTCTGTTAATCAGTTATTGGGATTGTTTCTGGTGATTGAGTTCCCTTCCTGTACCTTCTTCAATTTCATTGGCATCTGTTTGTACATATTGATTAACTCACTGTATTCTGCTTGGCGTAATGGTACTTATTTAAGTGGTTGGTTTGCAGCCCTAGCCCCCATCCTGCATCCCTCATCACATTAATCTTCTCGTAGTTAGAAGTCATTCGCTCAGACAAACCTTTGTTAATGGATATGCAAAGGCGTAGATGGAATACCAGGTTAGGAGGGACTGCAAAGCCTCGCCTATGGTTCTAGCAGGGAGTCTTTCAGAATTGTCTTCAGGCTGTAGCTAATAATGAGGTGGTCAAAGCCTCTTTGCAGAAAAATGGTTTTATTTTTAAAAACGTGCTTACTGATTTTAGAGGGAGGGAAAGAAACATTGACCAACTGCCTCCTGCATGCCCCCAATGGGGATTGAACCCGAGCATGTACCCCGACTGGGAATGGAGCTGGTACATGGGGCTACACTCAACCATAGCAATGTTTTTATATGTTACTAATAAACATGCAAGTTATGTTGGACTTAACTCTTGATTTGGTTGAAATCAGCATGTCTGATATATTGAGTCAAATGAACAGAAGAAGAAAGACTGTAGAATTAAACTCTTTGATATCTGTGTCTATTGGGAGACTTGAATACCAGCCTGTCACTGTATTTTTAAAGTTGAAAGAAAGGGTAGGACATCACATTGAAAGAGGTGCTGGAAGGAAATATTGCTTGAGGGACTTAAAAAGTTAAAAAATTTACTTATACTAGTGTGTAGTCTAGTTTTTTTCATTGCTTTGACAGCTCAATTTCAAAAAATAGGAAAAGATGTATTTCAGAAATCATAGGCTTGATGCCAGCAACTTTGATCTCTGCCAGTTGTTAGTTTCTTTTATGACTTTCTAGAAATTTCTGGTCACTGGGAGCCAGAACAAATTTACTCACAATTTATAATACACCAAATTAAACTTTGGTTTTGTAATATGTTTTTTGTCTAGTGAAGACTCTAAACCACATATTTCAGAATCATATCGGTCATGATTCCATCATGAATAAACTAGAAAAATGGAGGCAGGATGACACTATATTGTTCAGTGAACTTTAGCTGAGGTGGCAATGTCCAAGTCTTGTCAGATAGGGGATCCTGCAAGTAGGTCCTGTTCTTTTTAAGTTTTAAAAATCCATTGAGTTATAAATGCTATTGTCCTTCACTGAAGGAAAAAACAAACACCACTGAGGTGGAGGGAGGCATGTAAATAGGCTCATGAAATATACCAGCGGATTGGAGTAGCTGCCACATCAGGTCGCAGAAACCAACGAAAGTCAACGTGAAGAGCTAGATTCCTGTGAAAACAGTCAGGGTTTCAGTTGATTATATAGACGTAAGTTAACGATAGATTAAGCATGGCTTTTTAAGTAGTAATAATGCCTCTCCCAGGTGTCTACATTCTGAATCCTAGAACCTATGAGTTATTTATTAAAAAATATATTTTATTGATTTTTTACAGAGAGGAAGGGAGGGAGAGTTAGAAACATCGATGAGAGAGAAACATAGATCAGCTGCCTCCTGCACACCCCTCACTGGGGATGTGTCCACAAACAAGGTACATGCCCTTGACCGGAATCGAACCTGGGACCTTTCAGTCCTCAGGCCGCGCTCTATCCACTGAACCAAACTGGTTAGGGCAAACCTGTGAGTGTTTGACATGGAAAAAGATGTGACAAAGTCCAGGAGATGGGCTGATTATCCTGCATTGTCCAGTGAACCCAGTGTAACCTCAGGGGCCTTTAGTGAGGCAGGCAGGAGGTTCAGGACAAGGAAGCAGGTCCCAGAGCAGAGAAGACACCACACTGCGGGAGGTGTCTGCAAGGGCAGGAGATGGCTTCTGCCCCAGAGCCTCCCAACGCGCCCTTGCCAGCACCTTGACCTGAGACTAGTCACCAGAAGGGGCAGATGGCACACTTCTTGTTTAAGATACACCGGTTGTTGTACGGTGTTACTGCAGAAGTGGGGAGCTAGCACCAAACAATATTGGGTTCCGTTAGCATGGGGAGACGTCTGGAGGGAAGATACCAGGAGGGAGATGTGGGTCAGTAATAAGAAGATGCTGTAACCATTGAAGCTGATGAATGTTAAGCCTTCTCACCAGCTGGGATGTTGTACAAGTGGACATGAATTGGGTATGGCTGCTGGAGTCGGTACTGAGGTGCTGTACAGTTTTAAAGTCTTTAATATGGCTGTGTGTTCACTGTGGAGATTTCTCTAGAGGCCGCATTTGGATAGTAGATATAACACAGTATGGTGAGCCATAACAAAAATCCCATGCAGGGCGTGGCATAGCCCTATTGACTGAGCCAGGTATATATATGTCAGGTATACTGGGCTCAGAGTTTTATATGTAGACTAGAGGCCTGGTGCACAAAATTCATGCACGGGGGTGGTGTCCCTCAGCCAAGCCTGCACCGTCTCCAATCTGGGACCCCTTGAGGGATGTCCCACCGACTATTTAGGCCCAATCCCAGTCGGACATCCCTCTCACAATCAGGCTACTGGCTCCCAACTGCTTGCCTGCCTCTGCCTGATTGCCCCTATTCGCTTCTGCCTACCAGCCTGATCACCCACTAACAACTCCCCTGCCAGCCTGATTGATGCGTAACTGCTCCTGGGCCAGCCGAATTGCCCCTAACTGCCCTCCCTGTTGACCTGATCACCCCAAACTGCCCTCCCCTGCCAGTCTGGTAGCCTCCAACTGCCCTCTGCCAGCCCGGTCACCCCTAACTGCCCTCCCTGCTGGCATGATTGCTCACAACTACACTCCCCTGCAGGCCTGGTGCCCCCCCCCCCCAACTGTGCTCCCCTGCAGGCCTGGGTCCTCCCCCAACTGCCCTCCCTTGCTGGCCTGGTCTCTCCCAACTGCCCTTCTCTGCAGACCATCTTGTGTTGGCCAACTTTTACCACATGGGGGTAGCCATCTTGTGTCTTAGAATGATGGTCAAATTTGCATATTACTCTTTTATTAGATAAGACTAGAGGTCTGATTAATGAATTTTATGCATGGGGGACAGGGCATGTCCCTTAGCCCAGCCTGCACCTTCTCCAATCTGGGACCGCTTGAGGGACTTCCTGTTTAGGCCCGATCCTACCGGACAGTCGGGCATCCTTCTCACAATCCAGGACTTCTGGCTCCAAACTGCTCACCTGCCTGCCTCCCTGATTGCCCCTAACCGCCTCTGCCTGCCAGCCTGATCACCCACTAACCACTCCCCTGCCAGCCTAATTGATACCTAACTGCTCCCCTGCCAGCCTGTTTGCCCTCAATCAACTTCCCTCCTTTGCTGGCCTGGTCACCCCTAACTGCCCTCCCCTGCTGGCCTGATCGCCCACAACTGCCCTCCCTTGCAGGGCCTGGAACCTCCCAACAGCCCTCCCCTGCTGGCCATCTTATGGTGGTTATCTTGTGTCCACATGGGGGCAGGATCTTTGACCACAGGGCCAGCCCTCTTGTGTGTTGGAGTGATGGTCAATCTGCAGATCACTCTTTTATTAGATAGGATAGAGGCCTGGTGCATAGGTAGGGGCCAGCTGGTTTGCCCTGAAGAGTGTCCCAGATCAGGGTGGGGGTTCCCTTAGGGTGTGGGGCGGCCTGTGCAAGGGGCCTGTGGAGGTTTGCAGGCCAGCCACACCACCCAGCGACCCAAGTGGAGGCCCTGAGATCTGGGATTAACTTATGTTCTACAATTGAAACTTTGTAGCCAGGAGCAGAGCTAAGCCTTCTGCTTGCTTTGTGGCGGCAGCCATTTCTGTTTGAAACTTTGTAGCCTAGAAGTGGAGGTGTAGGCCGGCAACAGCAGGCCAAAAGCTTGGCTTCCTGTGTTGCCAGGGAGACCCAAGCCTCTGTTCTCTCCAGCTCAGTGGCTGCCGTCATTTCTGTATCTTTTATAATGGAAACTTTGTAGCATTGAGTGGAGCCCTAGGCCAGCAACAGCAGGTAGAAAGCTTGGCTTCCTCTGTTGCTGGGGAAAACCAAGCCTTCCTCCTGCTCTCAGTAGTGGCAGCCATCTTGGTTGGGGTTTATTTGCATAATCTCCTGATTGGCTGGTGGGTGTGGCTGTGGGCATGGCTTGTGGGTGTAGTGAAGGTACGGTCAAATTTGCATATTACTCTTATTAGATAGGACTAGTGGCCTGGTGCACGGAATTTGTGCACATTAAAAGGAAATTAATTAGAAGAAATATTTTAATATTGCTGTTTGCTCTTTCTCTATAATAGAAGTGTCAGAGATGAAAGAAAATTAGTAAAATGTATATGAATATCTTCCTCTTGTCTAGGGTGTGCCCAGGACCCAGAGTCAAGTCCCTGACCACTCGTGTGCGCCTTGAAATTTCATGAGACCAGACCCAGCTAGCCCCGCTGGGTGGCGGGCGGGGGGGGGGGGGAAGGGGTGCAGCCTCAGGTCCCCCGCCTCTGCCCATTGCCATGCAGTCTCAGAGCCTGCTGCCCAGAGGCCCCCGCTTGCAGGGACGCTTGCCTCGTTGTCGCGGCCATGAAGCAAGCATTCCTCCAGGCCACTCACGCTGCCTGCTCTCAGTTGCTGTCTCCCTGGGACCTGGGACTCTGATGGGCTGAGAGGACTGGGCGTCACCATCTTGTGGCTATGGGCACCGCCATATTTGTGATGGAGTGATGGTTAATTTGCATATTACTCTTTTATTGAACAGGACTGGAAAGCCCAGTGCATGAATTTGTGCACAGGCGGGGTCCGGCTGGCCTGGCCCCAATGGGGGCTGATGGGGGCGGGGCCTGTTGGGAGGAGGAGATGGCGTGAGGTTGGCTGGCTGGCCCCAACCCCTGGTCAGGCGGTTCGCTGGCCATAGTGGGCGTCATAGCAACCGGTCGTTAGGTTGTCACGGTCTCCACATGTTTGGGCCCAGTTTCACAACCAGGGCTGTCTGACTTGTTCCATAATCCCACATCGTCTGGGGGGTTCGGTTTTTGTTTTCATTAGAGTTTGTTGGAATTAAGTTTTATAGTTTTCAAGCTTTACATATAAAGCTGATAGGTTTTTTTGTGTGTTTTTCTGTAAAGTTGACTGAGGTTAGGTTTTGGTCAGGAAAGGCTGGAGTCTGAGTTGTCTTTACCCAGTTTCTAGTGGGAAAGGACATGTGGTGTGAAGGCCATTGGGAAGCAGGAGGGGTTTTCTGAGGAGGCCGTGCAGCTGCCCCCACAGCTTGTACAGAAGAAACGCGTCAGTGGGCTCAGGACTCTGCACATTATTGAAAGGTGACCAGCAGTTAGTTTGGGCTTTCGGGCCATTTCTAAAGCAAAGTAACTTTTCTGTATGCTACCCTTTGTACGTTTTTTCACGACCGTCAGTAAGAAGTCGATCCTACTGAGACATGGGTAGTGCGCGCATGCATTCCACACCGTGCAGGTGCGGTGCTGCACCAAACAGTGCCACCTTTCTGTTATGTCCCTCCTGTGTGGTCACACCCACTAGGCTCATTTTTATAATCTAATACATTCTCTTCTTAAAAAATGTACTTTTATTGATTTCAGAGAGGCAGGGAGAAGGAGAGAGAGAGAAACATCAGTGATGAGAGAGAATCAGTGATCTGCTGCCTTCTGCACGCCCCTTACTGGGGATTGAGCTCACAACCTGGGCATGTGCCCTTGGCTGGAATCAAACCTGGGACCTTTCAACCCACAGGCTGGCACTCTGTCCGCTGAGTCAAACCAGCCAGGGCTAATCTAATACATTCTCCACCTGCAGTGAGAAACACTGTTCTGGGTGATTGTCAGCATTCTTTTTTTTCTACAAAGTTACGTGTAGTGGTAGAAATAGCCAGCTACCGTCTACTTTGTGCCAGGTGTAAATGCTTTTATATGTATTTGAATCCTTAAACTTCCTTAAGTAAGCAAGGGACTATAACTCTCATTTTACAGGCGGAGAAACAACTTCCCTGCCGTGCTGGAGCCAGCACTTCCCGGCAGCTGATTACCGAGCCTGCGTTCTGGTTGTTACTCTACAGAAACTCAGTCCTCATCCTCATCTTAGCCTGGCCAGTGTGGCTCAGTGGTTGAACCAGGAGGTCATCGCTTGTTCCATTCCCGGTCGGGGCACAGGCCTGGGTTGTAGGCTCGGACCCCAGTGCGGGGCATGCAGGAGGCAGCCGGTTAATGATTCTCATCAGTGTTGTTTCTAACTCTCCCCTCCTCTCTCTGAAGTCAATAAACACATTTAAAAAATAATAAAATAGCCGAGACCGGTTTGGCTCCGTGGATAGAGCGTCGGACTGTGGACTGAAGGGTCCCGGGTTCGATTCCGGTCAAGGGCATGTACCTTGGCTGCGGGCACATCCCCAGTGGGGGGCGTGCAAGAGGCAGCTGATTGATGTCTCTCTCTCATCGATGTTTCTGACTTTCTATCCCTCTCCCTTCTGCACTGTAAAAAATCAATAAAATATATTTTAAAAAATAAATAAAATAATTCTTAGGTCACCAAAGGTTGTGGACTTCCTGTCTCAGCCATTACAGGAGGCTTTGACCTAACGTTGTTTAGCGTTGTCCAATGGCTGCTCTGGATCAGGGCGTTCTCCCTGGCTTGTTGCCGGGCGGGCCCTGGCACTTCACCTCCGTGCCGCTTACTGTTTGATACTAAACAATCTTGGGGCACAGTCTGGTGGCTCCGTGGGTTGAGTGTTACCTATGAGCCAGGAGGTCACAGTTTGATTTCCAGTTAGAGCACATGCCCTGGTTGCAGGCTCCATCCCCAGGGTGAGGCGTGCAGGAAGCAGCCAGTCAGTGATTCTCAGTCATCATTGATGTTTCTCTCCTTCCCTCTCCCTTCTCTCTGAAATCAGTAAAAAAAAAAATATATATATATATATATTTTTAAAAATATATTTTATTGATTTTTCACAGAGAGGAAGGGAGAGGGATAGAAAGTCAGAAACATCGATGAGAGAGAGACATCGATCAGCCGCCTCTTGCACGCCCCCTACTGGGGATGTGCCCGCAGCCAAGGCACATGCCCTTGCCGGAATCGAACCTGGGACCCTTCAGTCCACAGTCCAGTGCTCTATCCACTGAGCCAAACCGGTCTCGGCAGTAAAATATATTTTAAGAAAATCTTTAGGTCCACTTCCTTATAACAATTAATTTTGGTATTTATTTCCTTTTCATTGGGTCTAAATGCATATATTTTTTCTTTGCTGTGTAGTCTCTATTATCTGCCCTGTTCTCCTGTGCTAACATTATTAGAGGATTAAGTAATTTCCTTTTTGTTAGGTGCTTCTTGGAAGGAATCTGAGCTTTGGGAAATGCAGGCCACAGGTGTTTACTGTCAGTGAGCTTCATGACTGTGCGTAGATGCTTGAACTCCTGTGCCTTAGTGTTCTCTTCTGTAAAGTGGAATTGTGTCTGCCTCATCATAAAGGCTGTTAATTTTTCTATCCAAGTAAGTGTCAATCTGCATAGTTACTGTATCAATTTCAGCATAATTTCAGGATCACTATCTAATGAAGGCATTGATCTAAATATGAGGGGACCTGTGTGCTGAATTTGTGTCTTCAAGAAGTGAATGAAATATTAGTAACATTTAAATTTATTGAGTTCTTAAAGGTAATTTTTAAACCTCCAGTTTCAAAGCTTCTGTATTCGCCCAGTGTTCTTCTTCATAAATTACCTATATCAAATACAGATTTTCAGGTTTAAAACTTAAGAAAGACATTGGTAAAGGAAAGTAAACAGCATCTAAAGAGAAACTTAAGTGTGAGGGAAGCCTTGTAATGCTAACAGGTCAGAGCTGTTTTGAGAGCGGTCGTCTGTAGGGCTCTGAAAGGTGCTGTCACTTCTTTCTACCTGCCACTTACTCCTTAACCAGTTGAACTTTAAAATCACTTTTAAACTGGTATCACCTCAGCCACCTACTTGTCAAAGGGAATGAACAGGCTTTGGTGCTAGCCTCTCAGCACTGTCCTTGCACATGCCGTTAACTTCTGGCATTAGTCGTCTTGGTGCTTGCTCAGAGCCCCGTCTCTGCCATGTTGGCATTTTTGGTGTGGGCCCTGGCAGGGCATATGTTCCTGCCCCTTCTCACTGTAAGTCCTCTCACTGTTCTCGTGCCATTCACTTTGTGGCTTTTCAGTTCTCAGCATGGATCTCTCTCTCTCTCTCTCTCTCTCTCTCTCTCTCTCTCTCTCCCTCTCTCCCTCCCTCCCTCCCCCCCCCCCCCCTCTCTGCCTGACATTCAGTAGGCTTCTCAACAAATTCAGTGTGTTTCACGGTATTGCCCTGGACCAATACAGGGCAGAGCCAGGCATGGTGCCTGCTTGTTATTGTGTCTGTATTCCGTAAGCGGCATTCTGTAAGGGCATGAGTGTGCTATTAGGGATTATGAATGAGCTTTCCACAAATTTTGGTTGAGCCCACTCTCTGGGCTTCATTTAAAACAAATGTCACCCTTGAGTATCATCACAAAACAAGTGTAACAGCAGCATCTGTGTTAGTTGTTAATATCCTGTGTAATGAGAGCCTAATGTGCACATTGGCGGAGCGGCAGAACATCTGGTGAAATGACCTGTCACTGTGATGCACACTGACCACCAGGGGGCAGACACTCAACGCAGGAGCTTCCCCCCAGCCTGCAGGTGCCAACCAGCCAAGGCGGGTGCCAGCAGGGGCCCCCTGATCACCCTGTCAGTTGCCCCGCAAATCAGCCCTGGTCATCGGCCGGGCCTAGAAACTGTACCCCTACATGAATTCCATGTACCAGGCTCCTAGTAAATCAGTAAACAGCGTACCTCCAAACTAAGTTCTTCCTGATTCACAGCAGGCACTCAAATGCTGGCTGCCTCTCCCCAAGTTTTTTCTTTAGGGCAGCAGGTGCCAACCTTTCGGACCTCACGGACAGCAGCAGTGAGACCCCGGTGGCCACCGCCGCTTTAGGGAGAGTGGTAACACCCTCCTCTGCATCTCAGGTGACGGCACTGGAGGTTCTCCCAGTGGTCTTTTCGCCTAGAGTGTGGTACTGCTGTATGGTACAGTGGTCTGCACAGTATTTTAACTTTTAAAACAGATTAGGATGATTTAAATGTATCGATTATGTGAGGTATTTAATCAGAAATACATTGATCTGGTCTGTCTTGTAAGCTCAGTTGGCTGATTTTTGTTGTTGTTTTTTATGCCAAGTTACTGCTGAAATAATACAGAAGTCCTGTTTGGGACGTTAAATGAATATTATTTTTGGCGTAGGCTTCATTAAAATGATCCTCTAAGCTTTTAATGGCCAGAGAAGTAATTTTCACTGTTGCTTATTCTTAAGACCCATATAGTATAGTTTTTTTTTTTTTGCATCCTCTTTTCTCTACTTTAAGGTATAAAGGAAGTCATAGAATAGTAAAAATGTCCTAATGAATTTTATAATTTACTAGAGGCCTGGTGCATGAAATTTGTGCAGGGGGGGGATTGTGTGTCCCTCGCCCAGCCTGCATCCTCTCCAGTCTGGGACATCCCTCTCACAATCCAGGACTGCTGGCTCCTAACTGCTCACCTGCATGCCTCCCTGATTGCCTCTAACCACTTCTGCCTGCCAGCCTGATTGATGCCTAACTGATCCCCTGCCAATCTGATCACTCCCTAACCACTCCCCTGCCAGCCTGATTGATGCCTAACTACCTTCCCCTGTAGGCCTGTCACCCCCAACTGCTCTCCCCTGCAGGCCTGGATCCTCCCCTCACCCCCAGCTTCCCTCCTCTGCCAGCTTGGTCACCCCTAACTGCCTTCCTCTGCAGGCCTGGTCCCTCCCAACTGCCCTCCCCTGCTGGCCATCTGGTGACCATCTTGTGTCCACATGGGGGCAGCCATCTTGTGTGTTGGAGTGATAGTCAATTTGCATATTACTCTTTTGTTAGATAGGATAAGTAGTCAGAATAGCCCCTTTATAAATGTGTTTTGTATATTTTATACAGTATTGATATTTAAATTTTTTAAATTTTATTTTTTTAGAATTTGTATTTAAGTTGAAATATTTCAAATTTTTCTTTTTCAATTGATTTTTATACTCTCAGAGAGTACTATCTTCTTTCTAATTGTTTTTCAATTAGTGAGCATTCTCAAGAATTTTTATTATGTTGGTAAATAAAATAATAAAGAACCATGACCTTATTTATTTAGATATTTTTTTAAATGGATTTGTGTTAGAATCTTTGTTTCTTCTATCTTCTGTGTCTTAATATTATTTATGAAAAAAATTCTACATTTTAGAATATGTTGCCAAGTAGGGATATTCCTCTGGTAAATGAGACTTTTGTTCTTTAGGCTAACTTTGTTATTTATTTATTTATTTATTTATTTATTTATTTTTACTGATTTCAGAGAAGAAGGGAAAGCAAGATAGAAACATCAATGATGAGAGAATCACTGATCAGCTGCCTCCTACTCACCCCACACAGGGATTGAGCCTGCAAACCGGGCACATGCTCCCACCAGGAATCGAACCCTGACCTCCAGGTTCATAGGTCGACACTCAGCTTCTGAGCCACACCACCTGGCTAGGCTAGCTTTTTAGAAGCAGTCCTATAGTAAAGTCTGTATCTTGGAAATCCTATATTTGAAATACTGACATTAATTGGGGAGAAAACAAGAAATCTGATTCATGTAAGGTTGATAATGCTTATTTCAAAACTAGGGGCCCGGTGCACGAAATTTGTGCACTCGGTGTGTGTGTGGGGTCCACCTCAGCCCAGCCTGCCCCCTCTCACACACTGGGAACCCTCAGGGTATGCCCTACTGACGACTTAGGCCCACTGGGAGTGGGCCTAAGCCACAGTCTGGCCTCCCTTTGTGGGAGGCGACCGGGCTGATCAGGGAAAGGTGCCAGCCAGCTTCATCACCCCGCTGCTGCAGCCACTGCCAGTCACCGCAGCCACCAAGGTGTTTTCTTCAACCCAGACTCCGGTCCCTTCACCATGAAAAAATGACAACTTTTTTTAGGCATTTCCAAGATGTGTCTTTTGTAGGATATGACAGTTCTTTCATTTTTCTTTTTTTATCCTCACCTGAGGATGTGTTTCCATTGATTTTTAGAGAATGTGGAAGAGAAAGGGAAAGACAGAAACATCAAAGTGAGAGGAACACTTTGATTGGTTACCTCCGGCATGAGCCCTGACCTGGGCCCCAGCCAGGGAGGAGCCTGCAACCTGGGTACATGCCCTTGATCAGAATATAACCAGACCCTGCGGTTGGCTAACCTAGCCATTATCCACTGAGCCAAACCGCCTAGGGAAAGGATATGACATTTCTTAGCCCTCCAGCAGCGGACCTTCGTTTTTTCCTCCAGGAGTGTGGTGGAAGAACCCTAGATTACTTTTTTGGATTCTTAGGCCCAAGTTACTAAGAATAGTACCAGTGGCGTACAGGGAGCTTAGCCAATGAGCGGTCAGAAAAGGTGTTTCCTCTACAGTTCACACCTATCTTCTCAGATCTCCCTCCACCCCTGCCAAGGCCTAAAGCCTTTGGTTCTGGGCGGGGGGGGGGGGGGGGGGGCAGTTAGCTGCCATTGCCCTGCTCCACCCCCCGGCCAAGGCCGCAAGCCTCTGGTCTAGGCTCGGGTTCGGGCCCTGGTCGGGGAACTCCCAGCAAGGAGATCGCCCTGCCCCGCCCCTTTGGCAGCAAGCCTCTGGCTGAGGCTCGAGCCCTGGGCGGGGGACCCCCAGCTTGCTCTGATCACCATGCTCTGCCCTGGCCAAGGCCGGCAAGGGCAGGCGGAAAGCTTGGCTTCCTCCATTGCCGGGGAAACCCAAGCCTCCCTCCTGCTCTCAGTGGCCGCAGCCATCTTGGTTGGGGTTTATTTGCTCCTGATTGGCTGGTGGGTGTGGCTTGTGGGAGTAGCTTGATAGTACGCAGGGTCAATTTGCATATTACTCTTTTATTAGACAGGATAATACTTTAGAAATCTCACATACTTAGTATGTGCCTAGGATTAAGCAAAACAGAAACAATAACTTAAGAAGTTGTATGTAAGGATCTTAATGTCAGGATTTTAACTTGATAACCTGTGGCTTCATTATGTCTCGGGTGGATTTAAACTCACCAAGTCTCAGTGAGGTTTGTAGTGTGGATTTACTGTTGCGTGATTTGTTAAATGTGGTTGTTATTCCTGGCTAAGTCAAGAAATTGTGGATTCCAGCTTTAAAATGGCATTTTAAATTTCTTGTTTGATTTTAATATGTGTTGCTCCAAATGAGTCTTAGATTGTTTGACTCTCAAATCTCAGTGCGGTCTGGATTGAAGTTACATTGTATATGGAATCGCACTGTTGCCACTTTAAGTTCAGGACAAGTGTCAGGTGGAACACGTTTTTTCCTAGTATAGGGTCTGCAGATTTCGGAATGTTTTTACCTTTTTTGTCTTTTATCGCGTTTGTTGTTATTCCTCATCAGAGGGTATTTTTCCCATTGCTTTTTTAAGAAAGTGTAAGGGGGGCGGGGTTGGGGGAGATGGACACATTGTCTGCCTGCACCCAAACCAGGGTGGGGGCAAACCTGCAACCGGTCACTGCCCCAAGAGGCCGTGCAGGTTTGTAGGAAAGCTCTGGCCTTTCTTTATCAGCCAAGTTTTTAAACTTAGTTCCAAAAGTTTGTTACTCTGTTAATAAATTACAAACATCTTGTAGAACTGGTGGATTGAGCTCTAATTTTACCTTTAATTTAAAAAATATTTTTATTTTTTTTGCTTATTTTTTAAAGCTCTTTTCACTTATGGATATGAAACCTCCCATCTCTCGAGCCAAGATGATTCTCATCACAAAAGCTGCTATTAAAGCCATTAAGGTAAGAGTAAAATAAACATTTAATTTGAAAAATGTCTGAAATTTTGCAATTTATTAGATACGAGAGTCATCTTGTGAATTCATTGAGGCCTGAGGCAAAGAGCACTCACTCACCGGCTGCTGCTGCGGGGGCAGGGCAGTGTGTGGTGTGTTTGCTGTGTCGGAATGCTGTTTGAAATGGCTCTCCCTTCTTTTCCTTGTTATTAGTGTTTCCCAGTTGTGTTGAGGTGTGGTTAAATATGAATGACAAGTATTTAATGAGAGGTAGTGACACATGGTGATTGGTAATCTGCGTTGGGTAACGGCGGCCACAGTCCCTGCTGAGTACCGGCTCCTCAGAGGGCCCCTGTGGGCCCTGTGCGCCCACAGTGAACGCTTTTCTTATTTCATTTCATTCTTGTCATCAACCAGCTATTAGCTTCATTTTTATTTCCAAACAAAAACTTGGGCTCCACAAAATTAAGTTTCTCACCCAAAATCACACCTAATTTTAGAAAATGCATAATTTAGTCCCAGTTCCATTGTTGTCAGCTCTCTCATAAAGTCGCCTTGATCTGCTGCTTTGTGAGGGGAAAGCCTTCTCTTTGGGGTAGGAGGGTGGTAGCATTGTGCTTTAGTTTCTGATTTTTTTTTTCAGTTGTTGGCTAGATTCTTTTTAAAAAAATATATTTTATTGATTTTTTACAGAGAGGAAGAGAGAGGGATAGAAAGTCAGAAACATCGATGAGAGAGAAACATCGATTAGCTGCCTCTTGCACACCCCCTACTGGAGATGTGCCCGCAGCCTAGGTACATGACCTTGACCAGAATCGAACCCGGAACCTTTCAGTCCAAAGGCTGATGCTCTACCACTGAGCCAAACTGGTTTCGGCTGGCTAGATTATTTCTGATGGTTTATTCAGGGTAATCTTTTTGTTGTTTGGTTTATTAGATTCCACATAAAAGTGAAATCATATATATGGTGTTTATATCTTGAGAATTATTTAAATAATGCAAATTTCAAGGTTTTAAGTATTTTCTAATTGCAGGAAATGTAAACTGGAAAATAATTTTTTTTCTTTTTTTTCCAGCTTTATAAGCATGTAGTTCAAATAGTAGAAAAGTTCATCAAAAAGGTAACTGTTCATTCCTTATTACCTCATTTCAGTTATGTTCAGTATTTGTAATTTACATGGTAAATTGTAGTTTGGGTGCTCGCTTGGAAAGCCACTGCACAGAAAGTTGTCACTGCAGGTTCTTTTAAACGGGTTTTTAAAGAAACAGAGCACTTTTGGAGCAGCACTGTTGGCTGAGCGTGAGCTTCTAGCGGGCATCTCCAGCAGCTCCCTGCACAATGAGCCTCGTGCTCCGTCCTTTGCCCTGGCACTCACTCTGTGGCATCTAACTCATCGGGGAGCATTTCAGCTGGAAGCACTCAGTAAAGTGGTTACAGCTCCCCCTGCTCCCCCATAATCACATGGTCTTGAGTTACAGCTCTGTAGTATGTTTACAGCATGTGCTTGGCATGTGTATGTCTCCGCAGTCCTGAGAGGGAGACTGAGGCATCTTTGTCTTCCCCCAACCGGGAGTGTGCCATGTGGTACACTCGTAAGTGGTGTGGCCTGGGAATGCTGGCTAGCAGGTGGAGTGGCAAATCACCAGACCAGTAAGCAAAGTGGGGGGGGGGGGGGTTTACAGGCACCTGCAGGCACCACCGCACCCACCGTGCACTGATACCAGATTCGGATCTGCCCCTGTGTTATATGTATATGGGCACTAACCAGAGGGAAGTGGGTACGGCTGAGGGGTAGCCTGCTCTCCCCGCTGGGTTAGCAGACACCTGCAACGGGACCTGCTGCTCGATTGTCTCCATCACTTATTCAGCCCTTCCCCGAGGGGGCACTGCACTGCGGGCCTGGCTTGTGGGAAAGTTAGATGCCTCGTAATTGTTTTTCTGAGGATACATTTCTAGATGTAGGGTTGTTGGGTTAAATACGGCTTTGCTTTTATTGCAAGTCATCTTCCATAAAGGGTATACCCCTGGAATGTGTGTAGGTATGTATTTCTCTATTATTTTTTCCCATTTCATCGGCTAAAACCTTTCCTGTTGGTTTTTGTTTTTCTGGTACTGTACTTGACCATAATTAAATTGATGCATTGTTAAAATTTCCCTTTTTGCAATTTTGAAAGGTAAAATTTATTTTTTGAGCAGGATGAATTGATTTGTGAGGAATGGGTGTAGGGATTGGTGAACCAATGGTGATTCTGGGACGTTGTTATGGGAGGTGGGGCCTCAGAAAAGTAAAGTGCAGGGTCTGAAGTACGAGAAAATAGCAGCTCGGTATAGACGGGAATTTGACAAGCTGGCCATGAAGACAGCTACACGTGCAAGTAGTTTCTAATAGAAAGAGCCGTCGGTATGCAGAGTTTCGTTAACGTGAGGTTGATGATGCCCAGCTGTGTTCTTGTATTGACTTCACGTCGCTGTCTTCGCAGTGCAAACCCGAGTACAAGGTGCCAGGCTTGTACGTCATCGACTCGATTGTGCGCCAGTCTCGGCACCAGTTTGGAACCGACAAAGATGTTTTTGGGCCGAGATTCTCTAAAAACATAACCGCCACATTCCAATATTTATATCTCTGTCCATCTGAAGATAAGGTAAAGTCAATGTGGGTAACTTTTTAAAAATACATTTTATTGATTTTTTTACAGAGCGGGAGGCAGAGGGATAGAAAGTCAGAAACATCGATGAGAGAGAGACATCCATCAGCTGCCTCTTGCACACCCCCTACTGGGGATGTGCCCGCAACCAAGGTACATGCCCTTGTCCAGAATCGAACCCGGGACCCCTCAGTCCTCAGTCCAACGCTCTATCCACTGAGCCAAACCAGTTTCGGCTATAGTTAACTTTTTAATTAAAACTTTGTTTTCATTTACATTTATTTGGATCTAGATCTATCTAAATGTATTTTAGATATTTGAAGCCTATTGTATTCGAAAGAAGTCATCGTAATCTCTGAACTTGAAACAAAACCCAGTTTTTTCTATAGTTTTTTTTTCCTCATATTTATTTTTCTTGTAAAATCCTTTAGGAAAGTCATACTGTTGAAATATGAAAGCACCATTGTGGTTTTTGCTTGTTTTTTTTTTTTTTTTTAATGTTTCTTTATTGATTTCAGAGAGAAGGGGGGAAGGCGAGAGATGGAAACATCAATGATGAGAGAGAATCATTGATCGCTGCCTCCTGCACACCCCCTACTGGGGATCGAGCCCACATTCCGGGCCGTGCCCGGACCCGGAAAAGAACTGTGACCTCCTGGTAACCGCGGAGCCCAGGGGCCGGGCAGGGCCGCTGTGTGTTAGACGCGGGCAAGACTCGCTGTGGCTGAGGGTGAGGCCCTCCTGGGGCAGAGAAAGGCAGGCTCAGCGCAGAGGAAGGGGCAGTCCTGGTGCCGCCACCGGCACACAGCGGTGCGGGCGCAGCAGTGACGCTCGTCAGCAGTCAGACTGCGGTGTCCGCTCCGCACATGTGGCTGGCCTGCCAGGCGGGCCTGCAGGCAGCGGGGCCACGCACTGCTGAGCCTGCGGAGAGGAGGGAACATGGAGACATTCACAGGAAACAGCATGGACGTCGGAGTGCTGTGGGTTCTGTGCTCAGACTGGAGGAAAGGACACACGAAGAAGAGAGGAGCCTCAGTCCTTGAAAGGGGATGAGAGCGTCACCCTGAGCCCCGCCTCTCACTCAGCCTCCGCATGCTCCCAGCCACACACTGCGTGCCCTCAGTTACTGCGCAGTCTCCTGCGGTTCTGTCAGAATCCCCCCGACAGGCGCTTCAGTTCTGTGACGGTGTTTGTCCGTTACGGTTGGGGTTTCCACTCCAAATCCATCTCTCTCTCATTCAGTAGTTTCTTCTGATTCTGTTGGTTATTTTTCGTTTCCTTTTTTCCCTTCTCTGTTTCGTGTTGGAGGTTACACTGCTGACGAAAGGCTGTGATTCTGACAATAGATTCTGTTTTCCTAGGCCCTACCCAGTTTGTCTCAGTGGATAGAGCGCTGGCCTGCAGACAGAAGGGTCCCCGGTTTGATCCCCGTCAAGGGCACAGGCCTGGGTTCTGGGCTCAATCCCTATTGTGGAGTGTGCAGGAGGCAACGGTTCTATGATTCTCTGTCGTCATTAATGTTTCTTTCTCTCCTCCCTTCCTCTCTGAAATCAATGAAAATACACAGAAAACTGCTGAATATGGAAAAACTGGCTTGTTTGTTTTACTCTTTTTTTGGTAAGGGGTAATAAATTACGTATGCAATTATTAATTGTGTATTCGTGTTTCCTCACACCTAACAGAGTAAAATAGTTCGTGTGCTGAACCTTTGGCAAAAAAATGGAGTATTCAAAATTGAAATCATCCAGCCCCTTCTGGACATGGCCGCGGGCGGCAGCAGTGCCGTGCCGGGGCCCGACAGCGTCGCCAACAACGAAGGTGAGGGGGCTCCGCGCCGGGGACGGGGTCTGCTGGCGGAGCGGGCTCTGTCCAGCCTGCGGACCCGCACGTGGGAGGATGCTGCCTCCCTGCGCGTTCGCGTCCACTCCACCAGCGCGGTCTCTCTCTGTTACTCTGAGCGGACGCTGTTGGGGTGAAGCTCGGCGGAGGGTGAACTGGTTGGCCGGTGAGCGTTTCTTAGGCCTCATGACCTCCTCTTGTTCAGGGTCACCGCCGCCTCCGGTGAAAGCCTCGGAGCCGTCCCTGGTCACCACCAACTCCGTGCCCGCCGTGCAGCCGCTGCCCAGCTCGGACGCGTTCGCCGCGGTGGCCCAGCTGTTCCAGACCACCCAGGGGCAGCAGGTAAGGCCGGAGAGGAGTGTCTTGGGGGGGAGGGGTCCTTGTTCTCTTCCTGACACTGAGCAGCCGTGAGGGAGGAAACGGTGCTCTCCAGCTAGAAAGCCTGACCGGACGGCCGGATGGCCGGGAGGGCAGAGTGCCCGGGCGGAGAGAGCCGCAGGCGCTCAGCGGCCGGCGCTGCGCTCAGTTCTGACTCTGCGGCTGCTTCCGAAGCATTGGAATCGGAGATGATGTTTGCATCTCCATCTCCCAAAACATCTCTTCACCTCGCTCTCTCTGACCATCATTTTCTGCCAGTGGTTGTCAGCATGCATTTTTCACTCGGAGCAACACAGGTGGTGTCCTAGCTGTATTTATCCACAGCAGCCGTATCTAGTACTAACTGTTGGTTCATTTTCTAGTTTACTCTGTGCCTGTGCTATTTGGAGTCTCCTTTAAGGCTTTTTGGTAAAACCTCTTCTGCTGCAGTGACTACGCTTTGTTAGGTGGTTTATGGGTTTTCCGTTCTTTAAGCTCCAGCAGATCCTGCAGACTTTCCAGCAGCCTCCGAAGCCACAGTCCCCCGCCATCGACAACGCCGTGATGGCTCAGGTGCAGGCCATCACGGCTCAGTTAAAGACCGCGCCGGCGCCGGCGCCCGAGCAGAAGGCAACGGCGTTCGACAAGGTACGCGCCCCGCAGACCGTGTCCCTCCCTCCCTCCCTCCCCGGGCGCTGGAGCGGGCTCTTCTCTGGCAGCTCTGTGTCCTGCTGGTTGTGTTATCCTGCGCTTTCAGGGTCCCCCGGGTTTAATTCGGTACAGATGCTCACTGCGGCATTTCTCAGGAAAGGAAGAAAGAAAGGCTAAAAACGTAAAAGCGAACAGGGTAAAGGAAAGTCACAGACCACGTTCCGGTAACCCGCCCTCGGAGTCACTGCTGGAGCCGGGCATCTTCTCACAATTCCCTCCTTGGGGCTCGATGCCTCTCGGCTCACTTCTTTGTCTTCCTCATCTTCCTCGTCTTTTGTCGGTGCTGGGAGGTCAACAGGTGTGGGTCTGCATTTTCGCTTGTTAGGCCGGCCCATTACCTGGACACGTCGCTGTTCAGCTGTCCCCCTTTCCGTAGACATTTAAATGGCTTCCCAGCTTTGTGTTAAAAACCCCGGTCACCACATCGGGACGAGGGTGTGGGTTGTGGGGGTCCTCGTGCTCTGTTGGCCTCGCGTCTTCAAGGGGCAGCGCTTGGGGTGACGTGCTGAATGAATGGCACAGCTCTGAGCTTCGGCTGACACACTGACCAGACAGCTCCCCTCCTGTCCTCCCTCTTTTCTGCTTGTGGGTTTATGACTGCATATCATTTCATTTTACAGGTTTCCCTGCCAAAAAGCACAGTTTGAAGGTTCTAGAAATAAATAACTTAATCCTTGTGAGATTTCTGATTTCTCTCCAGCATTCTAACGATGAGATACAGTAACTTTCGCTGTGTTTTATGTAAACTCTGCTGGTGGTTACAGTTCAGACTCGGTGCAGTGAACACTGCTGGTCACTGTCACGGTGACGTCTTTATTTGTTTTTGTAGATGTTTTTAGAGAGGGGAGAGGCTCCTCTGTTCTGCTCACACACGCGTTCACGGGTTGGTCCTGCGTGTGCCCTGACTGGGATTGAACCTGCAGCCTTGGTAGCGGGGCGACGCTAACCAGCTGCCTACCTGGCCAGGGCTGCGTCTTGGTGATCTCTGAGTGACGCCTGATTAGAAGAGGGTTGGGTACAGTTTTTGAGTGCAAAAGGCCACTTTTGAGGGGAAAACACGGGTAATGCAGAACGCTCTGCCGGCTTCTCTGAGCAGATTGGTGTGTGCTCTCAGAACCGTGTCCGTGTCCGTGTGGGTGGAGTGCTTCCACACGTGGTTTTACTCTCCTGCTTGGTGTTGTGATGGGAAGCCTCTTCCCACCTGTATGGGTGGTTTTTTTTGTGGTTTTTTTTTTTGAGTCTTAGTTTCAATGTCCAACTGTTCTGAGTCCCAGTTTCAATGTCAAATAGTTCTTTATGTGTACATGTCAGCAATGGTATCCAGATGTGGACACATCGTGGCAGTGCAACTTCCATCCTCTCTGGTTTGGTCCTGGGCCGCCTCTCATCTGTATGTTTTTAAGTTTAATATTTTCTTCTAGTGGTTTTGTATTTCTGTTTTTTACATTTGTCTCTTCAGTTCTTTTGGAACCTACTTTAGAATACGGTTCAAAATGGAAAGTTAAATCTTTATATTTTTAGAAAGAACTTATTTTCCCTCACTGTTTTTATCTGAGACTAAATTCTTGTTTGTCTCTATGCCCATCTCTAGACACTGTTCTGTCCCGCTAGTGTATTTGCTCATTTTGCATTATAATTTAAGTACTTGTAACTTACATATATTTTATTTCCAGGTGTCACATCCCCCTCCCTCCACTCTGCCCAGGTGTGTTCTTTAGCTTTTCTTGAGCCAGGATTGTAGTCAGACCTCTGGGGAAACCGAGCCACTTTTATACGCACAGCGTACACCAGAGGAGGGGAAGGCTGGTCTCTGAGCTTCTGCTCAGGCAGTGTGGAGGCTGCAGACTGGCCTCTGGAGGGCAAGCTGGAGGCTGCAGACTGGCCTCTGGAGGGCAGAGTGGAGGCTGCAGACTGGCCTTCGGAGGGCAAGCTAGAGGCTGCAGACTGGCCTTCAGAGGGCAAGCTGGAGGCTGCAGACTGGCCTCTGGAGGGCAGAGTGGAGGCTGCAGACTGGCCTTCGGAGGGCAAGCTGGAAGCTGCAGACTGGCCTCTGGAGGGCAGAGTGGAGGCTGCAGACTGGCCTTCGGAGGGCAAGCTGGAGGCTGCAGACTGGCCTCTGGAGGGCAGAGTGGAGGCTGCAGACTGGCCTCTGGAGGGCAGAGTGGAGGCTGCAGACTGGCCTTCGGAGGGCAAACTAGAGGCTGGACACTCAGGTGTGAGATCTGTTCCGCTCTGGAGTCTGATCCCAAAGGCCATGGTTCTGGTTGCTGTCCTGAGGGTTCCTTCTTCAGGAAAGCCGAGTTCCGTGGTTGGATGGGGCCACACAAATTATGGAGTGTATTTCTTCCCTCAGAGCCCTGATAGAAATGTGAGCACGCTAAAAATGCCTTCACGTTCACCGAGGTTAATGCTTGGCCCAACAGCTGGGCACCATAAACCAGCCAGGTGACACGCACAGTGAGCCCGCAGCACGCTCCCCAGCCGGACGGGGCGCACGTTTTAGAACTTATGAGCCCCCGTGGGTTGATTTAAGAAGCAGTGATGGTTTCTTCACAGTCTCCAGATACTGCATTGTCGTTCTTTGTATGTGTTGTACACTTTATTTATTCTTAGGTATTCTTCAGGTTTAGTGTTGCATACCGTTTCATTTGGTTAATGATGGCAGTGCACAAATTATGGTTTTTATTTTGTCTGTAAAATGGTCCTGGTGTTAAACACCTTAGAGCGGTTCTCTGATTTTCGGGGAGCTCCTTTTTTACTTTTTCTCTTCTACATCTCTGCCTGGTTCTTTCCCCTTTTGAACGCCCTGGTGGCTGGGATGCCAGGACAGTGCTGAGCGGGGCAGTGCTAGTGGCCTCACTCTCCTTCCTTCGAGTTGTAATTCCTCTCATGTTTGACCTTAAGTGGGATGGTCAGTGTGTGTTTGTATATCACGTTTGGAAAAAGGAATTCTGTGTCTTTCTTATTGTTAAAAATGTTTGTTTTTAGCTAGTCAAGTTCAGCAGTTTATTTCATCTGATTCATAGATCTTCAGTTGCCTAAAAAGCAACAAAAATGTATTTTTGGATAGATCTTACTGTAATTTTTTAATAGTTTCAAATATTTTCCAAAGCAATAGGTATAGCCCTTAAAACTGTAACTACACATTTATATGGGATAAACTTTAGAGATCATAGATGGGGGTTTTTTGTAGACAATTTAGACTGAGTTAAATTTGGCTTTATTCTGGTATTGAGTTAGCAGATGGTCAGTGGGCACCACTATGAAGATGGTGATGGTAGCGCCTGTATTGGATTCCCGCAAGGGCTAATGTGTGTGGAACAGCAAGAGGCCAGGTCATGTGAGACCACTCCGTCACAGTAAGAACCTGTGCTCACATGGCCTCGAGCGACAAAGAAAGAAACATGCACTGTCTCTTCCTAATTCAGAAACCTCCGGTCAGTAAAGTTCTGGCAGAACCATCACGGAGCACCACCAGCTTTGGAATCTGAGGCTGGAAATCCAGGAACAGAATGGACCCGGCTCCTGGGGGAGATTGCTCATTGGATGCCAGAGCCTGGCATCGAAAAGCCCACGTCCACTCCTGAGTCTGCGATTCCCTGACTGTGCTTCCTGGTTCTATTTCAATGTCCTGAGCTTTCGTGTTCTTGTAGAAAGAGGAAAAATCTGTCCACATTGCGCGCTTCTCGTGATGGTGACGTGTGTGCCATCTACCAAAACACAGTCGTGGTGTGTGTTGGGCAACTTCCTTCCTTCCGAGCACATGTGATCGCAGCTTCCTTCGAGACGTGTGATGGGGTGAAGAGCGTGCTCGCTCGTTCTTTTTCTTGTGCACGTGCCTGGTGACCGGAAGGGAGCCGGGCGTTCTGAGAAAGAGGCTGGTGCGCAGGTGGTGAGATTTGTCCGTGCTGCCCTGCTGTGCCTGCCGCTTTTTTCTTTCACGAGCCTTCGTGGGCGGGCAGCCGTGGGCATTTTTCTGTGGGCATTCATCGCAATTGGATAAGGCGATCGATCTTGCATTTTGTACATTCTGCAGCCTGCTGAAATGTGCACCTTTGTCAGGTGTGCAAAGTTCAAAGGCTTTTGTCTAGAAACATGACTATTTCAGTAACATAGGTATATTGCTCAGCTAACAAAGTAAGCACTTAGACAGTGGTTAGCAAGAAAGCACCGCCTTCACCACTGGGGAGGGAAGCAGAGCAGGAGCCTTTTCCCAGCGGCATTTGTGTGGCGATGGTTCGTCTCTGAGCCAGCTCCTGGGGCCGGTGGGAAAATGAGATTGTGCCTGTCAGTGCGCTGGCATTAGAGGTGGTGGGAACATGCGGGGTTCCTCTCCCAGTCTTACAGAGGGCTCGGCACTCCGGAGGAAAGGGGCTGCGGGTAGAGGATTAAAGAGTCCGTGGAGGAAAGATAGTTTTGAAAGGGATTGGGGGTCAGAGGAGCTTCAGCTAACGAAACTGAAGACTCTTACTTTGACTGGGACCCTTGCTTTTGTTAATACAATTTGTCCCAAGGCAAGATGGAGATGTACACTTCAGAGTGTACAATTTCAAAGGGTTTACAGAGATTGTCCGTTTGGGGAATAGCCTACAGCAGTTCAGGTGTTTGGCCAGCAGGAGGCAGTAAGATGCCCTGAGCTGTCTGGCAGCTAACAGTCCCATGCAGGTTTGGGGGAAGTGCCGTTTGCCATTCCCAATAGGTAAACTACATGTGTGGCTCACCCTTGTTGAGCCACCAAGTCCCATCAACCTTTTGATGGAACTCCTGTAATGATTACATGCTGGAATTGGTTCCCAGCAGGAACATCTATTGTTTTTATAAAGTTTTTGTGTACTGAATGCTTCAGAATTTTAAAGTGGAATACCAACATCCCTGTTGCAGAAGCTGCTTGATCGATTTGATTATGACGATGAGCCAGAAGCTGTGGAAGAATCGAAGAAAGAAGATGCTGCCGCCGCCGCCGCCGCCGCCGCCGCCGCTGCCAGTACCACCTCTGCTGCTGCCGTACCTGCTGCTGCCCCGGCCCCGCCCACTGCTACCGTGCCCACCACGTCTCCCCCACAGGCGCCCTTGTGAGTCTCCGCCCTCAGCGCGCAGGGAGTCTGCGTGTTCACAAGGCACAGCATAGGAATGTGGAGTAGCAAGATCGTTTTCCATATACAGTCCTTGTCTTTTTAAATAGTAATACTTTGGGTTTTCTCCCACACGAGGGAGAGGTCCTTAAAAAATGTAAAAAAAGCAAACAGCTTTTATGTTGGGAATGCTGCTCAGTGTATCAGTCAGTATGTAGGCAAATAGACGATTCAGAAAATTGTTGATGATCGAAGGCTCCTGGAGAACATTCTTTGTCCTTCTGTGTGAGTGGGGTGGGGGGGAGACTGGTAAAAGGCGCTCTGCTTTGGCAGCGGGTATCCTGGAGACGGCGTGCAGCAGCCTGCGTATCCCCCGCGTCAGAACATGGATCCGTTCCAGCCCCCGATGATGGCCATGCCGCAGGACCCTGGGCACCATCAGGTACAGGTGTGTTCCTTGCCGCCGAGTTTCAGGTCTGCAGATGCTCGTTCCAGCCGCAGGCCGCGCTCACAGGCCCCATTCCGCTGTGTGATTGGGTAGGAGCACTACACCTGCAGCCAACGCTGTTGAGCACAGAACGGATTTGAGTTGCTTTTTGTGTTAATTGAAACAGGCATGCCAGACAGTGCGTGCCCCTAATTTAACAGTGAGCGTTGTTGAGGTAGTCTGGAGAGCGCCCGACCCTGGCCCCGTGTCAGGGAACGGGCCTGTTTCCCCGCAGAGCTCTTCCCTCGAGGAGCCTCCGCTCCGCGTGCGAGGTGATGCGTGGAGGCTTTCCGGCCGGCGGGACGGGGGCTGGGAGTCTGCCCTGCGAGAGCATGGGACACGGGAATCCAGGCAGGAGAGAGGTGCTCCCTGGTTTATTTTAGCAAAGCCTCTAATCGAGAGTTTCTTAAGCTCCACTCTGCATTTCAGTTAATGAGGGGAGAGGGGCATTAAAAAAACGCAAATCCTGCCCGGATGTGTGCTCAGTGGGCAAGCATTGACCCCTGCACCCAGAGGTCACCAGTTCCACTCCTGGTCAGCGCCCACGCCCAGGTTGTGGGCTCAACCCCAGGGTGTGCAGGAGATAGCCAATCGAGATGATTCTCGCGTCACTGCTCTCTCCCTCTCTCTAAACTCAGTAAAACGTTTTAAAAAGGGCCGGTCCTGGCCTCGAGGGCTCCGGGGGCTCTGGAGCCTGGTTTTGACTGTGCAGTGGTTCTCCGTGCGGCTGGTCCTGGCCCGGTGCAGGCGGGTTCTCAGAAATCCCCACTGCGCACTCATCTTAACGTCACTCTCAGTCCATTCACACATGTGGTCATAGGAAGTTGATTCTGATATTTCAGTGACTTGGTGATGAAATTTGAAAAGTATTTTATAAGCCTATTTAAAATATGAAGAAAACCTATGAACTTATTTCCGGATGATTTAAAAGTTATGGAAAGTTTATAAATAATTTAGAAATAACACTTCTTTTGTGACATCATAATTAGACTAGAGGCCTGATGCACGAGTTCGTGCACCAGTGGGGTCTCTTGGCCTGGCCTGAGGGATCAGCTCGAAACTGGCTCTCCAATAGCCCCCGAGGGGTCCCAGATTGCGAGAGGGTGCAGGCTAGGCAGAGGGACTCCACCAATGCATGATTGGGGCCTGGGAGGGATGCGGGAGGTTGGCCAGCCAGGGAGGTACCAAGGGAGGGCTTAAGGGTGTATCTGGCCCATCTCGCTCAGTTTCAATCAGCTGGACCCCACCAGTAATCTAACCTACTGGTCATAGCATCTGCCCCCTGGTGGTCAGTGCACATCATAGCAATTGGTTGACCGGTCAACTGTCTGCTCCCTGGTGGTCAGTGCCTGTCACAGTGAGTGGTTGAGTGGCCTTAGCATATTATTAGCATACTGGTGGCCCAGTGCATGAAATTCGTGCACAGAGGGGCGGGGGGAGGGTCTCTCTCAGCCCAGCCTGCCAATCTGGGAACCCGTGAGGGATGTCTGATTGCCCATTTAGGTCCCATCCCAGTAGGATCGGGCCTAAATGGGCAGTCAGGCATCCTCACAATCCAGGACTGCTAGCTCCGAACTGCTCGCCTGCCTCCCTCCTTGATTGCCCCTAACCGCTTCTGCCTGTCAGCCTGATCACCCCCTAACCACAACCCTGTCAGCCTGTTTTCCCCAACTTCCCTCTCTGCCGGCCTGGTCACCCCTAACTGCCCTCCCTTTCAGGCCTGGTCCCTCCCAACTGCCCTCCCTTGCTGGCCTAATCGCTCCCAACTGCCCTCCCTTGCAGGTCTAGAACTTCCCACTGTGCTCCCCTGCTGGCCATCTTGTGGTGGCCATCTTGTGTCCATATGGGGGAGGATTTTTTGACCACATGGGGGCAGCCCTCTTGTGTGTTGAAGTGATGGTCGATCTGTGTATTATTCTTTTATTAGATAGGATAGAGCCTGGTGCATGGGTGGGGACTGGCTGGTTTGCCCTGAAGGATGTCCCAGATCAGGGTGGGGGTTCCCTTGGGGCGTGGGGAAGCCTGGGTGAGGGGCCTATGGTGGTTTGCAGGCCAGCCATCCTCCCTCTTGCCCCCAGCGACCCAGGCGGAGGCCCTGGTATCTGGGATTAACTTATGTTCTACAATTGAAACTTTGTAGCCTGGAGCGGAGCCAAGCCTTCTGCTTGCTCTGTGGAGACAGCCATTTCTGTTTGAAACTTTGTAGCCTAGAGTGGAGGCCTAGGCTGGGGCTGCAAAAGTTTGGCAGCTTCCTTCTCTCCAGCAACCCTAAGCCTCTTCTCTCTCCAGCTCCATGGCTGCCGCCATTTCTGTTGGGATTATGTATCTTCTATAATTGAAACTTTGTAGCATTGAGTGGAGGCCTAGGCCAGCTTGGTTTTCTCCATTGCCAGGGAAACCCAAGCCTCCCTCCTGCTCTCAGTGCAGCCATCTTGGTTGGGGTTTATTTGCATTATTTGCTTCTGATTGGCTGGAGGGCGTGACTGTGGGCATGGTTTGATCGAGGTGTGGTCAATTTGCATATTGCTTTTTTATTAGATATGATTACACTTTGGCTGAATGGCCACCGAACACTTAGCATATTAGGCTTTTATTACAGGGTTTGTAAGTGTGTTGTCATTGGAATGACACATGCAGAAATATGTTAAGTTGTGGTTTACTCTCGTTTATTATATTTGAAATCCTACAAGTAGCCATGTTAGGTGAAAGTCTCCTTAGAGACTTTCATTTTTAAAGAATGAACCTACAAGCCAGTGCTTCTAGCCTCTTTCTTCCCCAAATCAGAGTACTTCTGGTTTTAAGTTCATTCGGTCACATGGTTTCCTCCCAATAAATGAAGGTGTATCTTCTTTAAATATATAAGCCCCAAATGTGTGTGTTCATAACTTTAAAATGAGTCGTGGGGTTTTTAACCTGCATATATATACTTGAATATGTAACAGTTCTTTGACTAATAATGATTAACTGTGGAATTTGTTCATTACTGTTGTATGGTGGTTTTTCCTTGATAAAAATTTATTGAGGGCATTTTAATTTGATATGAAAGCCGGGCTCTGAAAGTTGTCTTTGGTAGCTTTCTTACAATCTACTCACAGCCTTTCTTTCAACCCAAGGTTCCTCTGCCTCCGAACGGACAGATGCCGGGATTCAGCCTGCTGCCCCCCCCTGCGTTCCCCACCATGGCCCCGCCTGTGCTTCCGCCCGCTGCCCCCGTGCAGCAGCCGTTCCCGGCCCCCTTCCCGGCCCCCAGCGAGCCCCTCGCACAGAAGGCACATCAGGTACAAGCTCCCTTCTCACTGGCGACTCCTCTGGCTGCCGGGACTCCTGTGCTGGTTCCTGCCTATCTGCTTGTCTTCTGCATTTCTGGCCTCGCTGTGCCCAGTCTCCATCTGTAAAATGGGCGTCCTGTTCCTACCCATTTCCTTAAGGTTCTGGGGACTGAGATGGAGTATGGAGTGGTTAATTAGCTTAACCTAATGCTGGCTTGTTACAGCAGTGTGTCACCTACCCCACGTGGTTTCCAAAAGGAGAGCATTTCCTCCAGCCTCATCAACATTACAAAGGTTCTGGCCACTGAAGGCCAGTGATCATTAAACTAGTCATTTGGTCTCAGGTAACCAAAAGAGAACTGCTTCAAGACAAGAGACTTGTAATGTAATGTTTTTAGGTTTTGTCCTGTTCCTTATTAGTAATTTTCCCTTTTCTCACTTAATGATAGCGTTTGTTTTTTTTTCAAAGGAGATGAAAGTAGAACAGCCCTGTATTCCAGAGGCGAAGCGGCACATGTCCGAGAACAGAAAGTCGAGATCTAGGTCAGCATCCAGGTAATTTATGGAAAGTTTTCCAGTCCTACGTGTCAGGAGGCAGAGTCGGCTTGGTTCCACGTTGGGTGAATACGTAGCACTTGGTGTACGTGTGTGCCTGTGTGTGAGCTGGAGCAGAAGCGTGTGTGTGCCTGTGTGTGAGCTGGAGCAGAAGCACATGTGTGTCTGTGTGTGAGCTGGAGCAGAAGCATGTGTGTGCCTGTGTGTGAGCTGGAGCAGAAGCGTGTGTGTGCCTGTGTGTTAGCTGGAGCAGAAGCGTGTGTGCCTGTATGTGAGCTGGAGCAGAAGCGTGTGTGTGCCTGTGTGTGAGCTGGAGCAGAAGCGTGTGTGTGCCTGTGTGTGAGCTGGAGCAGAAACGTGTGTGCCTGTGTGTGAGCTGGAGCAGAAGTGCTTCCACACACTCCTGAGGTCAATGGTCTCGCCCACGTGTGTTCCCTGGGAGCTGCCATGGTGCCTGTGTGCCGGTCGGTCACATACATGCGCTGTAGTTGCCGCAGGGAAGGGCCTGGCGGAGCAGGTAGGTGGCAGCAGTGACCGCAGGCATAGAGCCAGCGCAGCTCCGGAGGCAGCGGCGATGAGCACTCCCATCGGCTGTCAGCCTTCTTGATTCATTTCAGTAGACTCCCTGCTGTCGGTTCTGACACGTTCACACATTAGATTACCTGCTTTATATTTTTGTCTTTTTCCAATAACTCCTAAAGCTTTTCTCCATGTGCTGCCCATTCTCCCTCCCGAAAACGTTAGGTCACCGAAAAGGAGGCGCTCTCGGTCTGGTTCTCGATCTCGACGGTCTCGGCATCGCCGCTCTCGATCCCGGTCCCGGGACAGACGCCGCCATTCTCCTCGCTCTCGGTCCCAAGAAAGACGGGACCGAGAGAAGGAGAGAGAGCGCCGGCAGAAAGGCCTTCCTCCGGTCAAGGCCGAGACCGCCAGCGGTAAGCTCCCTTCGCAGCCGCTGTCTGCATCATTTCCTCCTGCCACGGTTCAAACCTTCCTGACTGTCCGCAAAGTGCCGCCTCACCGTGTCCCGTTGGTTCACTGCCCACGCCTGGGTTTGCTTCTGCACGCCAAGCCAGCTGTGAGGAGTGAGCGTGGGAAATACAAATTCTAGCCAACTCTCACACACAATGGGAAGGTTTTATGTATTGTTTCCCCAGAATCACTAATACCCTCTGACTTTTCTGTGTACGGGTGGTATTACCTTGCATTATTTTCCGGAATGTGGAAGTTTGTTTAGGAGTGTGTGTCACGCATCCAGAGCTGATCTGACGTGGTAATGGACACGCTGGGGCAGATGTAAAACTGGCTCCGTGAGCTTCCTGCCTGGGCCCGCTCGGCAGGCGGAGGGGTGGCCGCACACGGTGAATGAGAGCTCTGCCCTGCTGGGATCCGGGTCAGGACCGAGCCTGAGGTCTGTCCCCGAGGCCAGTGTTGTTCGTAGCGCCCGTGTGTGCACTGTTCTGGTCATTTCTGGAAGCAGTGCCACGTTTCTGGGATGTTTGGATGTGCTGGCGTGTGGGACCTGCTCCCCAAGCTGGTGGCGTCGTGACGTAACCGTGCTTGGCTCAGTCGCGGCTTTCTCCTGTCGGGGACGGTGCGGGGCCCTGTGAGGTGTGCAGTGTGTGACGGTGGTTCCTCCCTCTCAGTTTGTAGCAAGACGCTCTGGGTGGGACAGCTGGACAAGAGGACGACCCAGCAGGACGTGGCCAGCCTCTTAGAGGAGTTCGGTCCGATTGAGTCCATTAACGTGAGTGTTTATTGGGTCACTTAACCTCAGTGGACGAGGCGGTTGTCTTTCATGAAATCAAGGGTTGGGACTTCAGTTAACATTTGCTCAGGTTTGTGGACCATGTGGCTAGAGTTTAGGGGTTCCGAGTCCGTGTTTAGCATACTCTGCTTTTCATCGTGTATCTTTTTTTTCAATATGTTTTATTGATTTTTACAGAGAGGAAGGGGAGAGGGATAGAAAGTCAGAAACATCGATGAGAGAGAAACGTCAATCAGTTGCCTCCTGCACACCCCCCACTGGGGATGTGCCCACAACCAACGTACATGCCTTTGACTGGAATCGAACCTGGGACCTTTCAGTCCGCAGGCCGATGCTCTATCCACTGAGCAACACCTTTTTTGGCTTCATCGTGTATCTTTAATAACCAGTTTTAAAACCTTTTTCTAGAAAAAGCCTTTATGTAATAAAGCTTAGGGACTGCAGGCTCGTTTAAAACTGGCGGTTGAGACCAAACTTAGATTGCCAGGTTATGAGGGATTTCATCTCGGTGAGGGAGCGCGAGCTTGACTTGGGAGCTGGGTCTAGTTGGGGTGGTTGGAGTTGTGACTTACATCTCCTTCTTTGATGCTGTGACCGTATTTTCTAACACGGAAATGTTCTGGAGCAGATGATTCCTCCCAGAGGCTGTGCCTATATCGTCATGGTTCATCGGCAAGACGCTTACCGAGCCCTGCAGAAGCTGAGCCGCGGGAACTACAAAGTGAACCAGAAGTCCATAAAGGTACAGTGCTCTGCCTGACACTTCATTTCTTAAACTGGAATTCTGGACACCAGCATGCTTCATATGCATCTTTTTAAAAAAGAGGTTGTCTATTACGGTCACCAAATTGTAAATGTCAGGTTCATGGTAGAATTTTTTTTCTTTTTTTTAATGTAGATAGAACAGGCCTCCAAGGTATTGGTGCCTTAAATATAAGTATTTATTTTTATTTTTTAAATACATTTTCATTGATTTCAGCGAGAAAGGGAGAAGGCTTGAGAGATAGAAACATCACCGGTGAGAGAGAATCCTTGATGGGCTGCCTCCTGCACATCCCACACTGATTGTGGATCGAGGCCACAATCCAGGCCTGTGCCCCGACTGGGAATTGAACCATGATCTCCTGGCTCAGAGGTCGACGCTCAACCACTGAGCAACACTGGCTGGCTTAAATATAATATTTGGTAAACTATTTTGTTATTTTAAAAACTTTGGATTTAAAGTTTGTCATGTCATCTTAGAATTAACTATCCTATCTAATAAAAGAGTAACATGCAAATTGACTGTACCTCCGCTCCGCTACCAGCCAATCAGGAGCAGGGGGTGGGGGTCGAGCGGCACGAGGCCTTGGCCCTGGGGGTGGAGATAAAGCAAGTGCCCGGCCCCCAGGGCTGAGCACAGAAGCAGCGGGGCGGGGTGGGCGGCAGGGAGCGCCTGGCCCCCCAGGCACTGTGAGCGGAAGTGGCAGTGAACGCCCAGCCCCTGGGGCTGAGCTGAGCAGGGAGATGGCTGGGTGCCCAAGGCCTAAAGCCCTGGGAAGGCTGGGGGTGAGCAATCAGTTGGACATTCTGTAAGGGCTCCCATTATGTGAGAGGGTGCATGAAGAAAGATTAAGCCCCCTTTCATTAATTATTTCAGGAATAATCCTCCCAATAATCAGCCCCATCACCAACCAAGCAGTTGAGTCCCCGATAGTATATGAATTAAAGTCGGACATTAAATGTTAGGCTATGACTTTTCTCCTTATACAGAGCGTCAGTTTGCTTGCAGAGTGGCTTCCAGGCTTGCTCCCAGCCTGTGCATGGTCCACACTTACGAGTTCAGCATCTATGACAATGTGAATAATTCAGATGTTTCAATACAAACATATGAATACAAGGATTTGCTCATGTTAATGTTAAGATTCATGGAAAAAAATAATGCTTTGAATCTTTGATGGTTAGAAATTAAAGACCTCAAATCATGTGCAATAAACAGAAAATAAAGTTATACTGAATGGCAAAAAAAAAACAACATTAGGGGTCAGGAAATGTCCAAAGACCTGGGAACCATTTCCAGATCAGGAAGAGAAGTCACAGGGTGTATATTATTGCTACAAATATTGTATTTTCTACTACTTAAAACATATGTAATGTACTGAATGCCTTCCTATCTCATGAAGTACGTATTCTCATAGGTAATACTGGTAGATATGTTATAGTTATGGCAATATGTCGTATCTTATCTGTATTAATAAAAGGGTAATATGCTAATTAGACCATGAGACACTCCAGATGTCCTTCCAGACAAAGCCATGGTGGTGAGGCCGAGGCAGAGGTGGTTACGGGTGATCAGGCCAGCAGAGGAGGGCAACTGTGGGTGATCAGGCTGGCAGGGTGGTGTAGTTGGGGGCAAGCAGAGTGGTTAGGGGAAATTAAGCAGGCAGGCAGGTGAGCAGTTAGGAGCCAGTAGTCCTGGATTGCGAAGGGGTTGTCTGACTGCCAGTTTAGGCCCGATCCCACAGGGGTCCCAAATTAGAGAGGATGTAGGCCAGGCTAAGGGGCACACCCCCTCCACCCCCACCCCTACCCTGTGCATGAATTTTGTGCACCGGGCCACTAGTGGAAAATATTCAGCGAAGTCAGGAGGGAAGATAGATGATGGGTCTTCTTCCACAGGCAGTATTTCCTGGGTCATAGCACTGCCCCTGGGATTGGCCACAAATGGCTTTGTCTGTGCCGGATAATTCCACGGTCCTGGTTTTCAAAAGTGGTCCCCCTGGGCTGGGCCTTCAGGGAAGTTGGCAGTTGCCCTGATAAACATTTTCTTTTCTCTGAGTTTTATGCTGCCTCGGTTGGGGGTGGTTGGGGGTGTGGGTATGGAGATGGTGCCAGTTAAACTCCCATTTAAGACAAGATGGGACAAACGGGCACCCATTTCCTGGCGGCAGATAAGGCCCAGGCCAGCGAGGCCAGCTGCCCCCGCTGCCCAAATCTGAGCGAGTAGAACGGCGGGAACTGAACTCTCATTCTCTTTCTCCCTTTCTCTCTGTTTAATTAATGGTGAACAGATTGCCTGGGCCTTGAACAAAGGCATCAAGGCTGACTACAAGCAGTACTGGGACGTGGAGCTGGGTGTGACTTACGTTCCTTGGGACAAGGTCAAGCCTGAGGAGCTGGAGAGCTTTTGTGAAGGAGGCATGCTGGACAACGACACGCTGAACCCAGGTAACACGGTGCTGGTGTGATTTCTTGGAAATGTGAGTGTCCAGAGAAGGCGTGGGAAGTAAGTGTGTATGGCAGGGAGGTGCAGTTGTCTGGGGTCAGGACTGCTGGAGATGCCAGCCTGAGATTGGGATTGCAGGGGAAGTGGCAGCAGCTCTGGGCGTGGCCTGACACAGGAGGAGCGAGGGGCCTAGGCTGCCGTGGCCCGGGGAGCGGGCTGGTGGGGGCGTGTGCCGCGGTGGCCGTGGCTGGGAGAGCCCCGGGAGGCGGTCCATGCTGGGCCGTGCTCCCAGGCCCCTCCTCCCTGCACGGAGCGCGATGCCCTCACGGACACTCACAGCTGTCGGGCACCGGGGCCGGCCTGTGTGCCCGGCTCTCCGGGAGGCTCCTCCCTCCCCGCTCCCGGGTCCGAACAACACAGACGAGGCCTCTCTGCCGCGTGCTTAGGTCCAGGCCCTGGGACGGGTTGCTGTTTTCCCACCACCCAGGAGCCGTCATGACAGAACCCCTGGCGGGCGGTGCGAGAATTAACCTGCTTCGTGTGAGGGCGTGTGCCGTGCCTGGCACCAGTGAGCCCTTGCTCTTTGCGTGTTGCTAATTTAAGTGCTACTTACAAAGTTAGCATGGGCAGTTCCTCAGCGGTTAGACCACTGGGTGCTTTTATTTTATTCCGATCTGCGTTTCGGAAATCACTGCTGGGTTTAAGTTTTAACCTGACGTGGTAAGCTGCTGCTGCTGTTAACTTTCTTTATTCCCACAGAGTGGAAAGGAATCACCAAGAAGCATGAGAATGAAGTTGCTCAGAACGGAGGGGCAGACAGTGCCCACGCAGAACCAGTGTCGCCCGTCCCCAAGCCGTTGCCTGTGCCTGTCCCTCCTATGCCCGTCCCTGCACCAATCACAGTGCCTCCCCCCCCAGGTGAGTCTCGGCATGCTTTTAGCCTGCGCGGTTCTGAAGCCCGCCTGTCCGGGTCACGTGGTGCGTGTCTGCGTTCGGTCACAGACCCGCGTCCGAATGTCGGCTGATTTGTCGTCTTTTGATAAGTCCAACCTGCTGCTTATAAGCTCTGTAGCACATTTTTAAATAATGTTCGTGAAATCAGGATGCATTCATATTGTTTACATCTGTCCAGATTAGAGTATCTTACACTAGGGTGTGTGAGACCTGAGATGCAAACCTGATCATTTCTTCTACTCTTTATACTTTTACCGTATTTTCATCCTAGAGTCCCAGTGCACGAAATTTGTGCATAGGTAGGGTACCTAGCAGCTGCCTGCTGGGGGTGGGGAGCTTTCTTCCCCCAGCCGCCTGCCACTGCCACCACTGCCGGCCCTGCCCTGTGGTGAGACTCCTGGTAGAGCTCCAGGTCAAGGGGACAGTTTGCGTATTAGGCTTTTATTGTGTAGGACAGGATCTTTGTTCTTCATGGACTTAGGCTCTGAGGGAGCTGGATTCATACCTGACAAGCAGCTGTTTCGAGGGAAAGATGTTTCTAAATCTTTGGTTTGGGTGGTGCTATCATTAATTTTTTTTTTCTTTTTAATAAATTGAGTGCCATTTAAGATGAAGGTATATTCTTAGAGAGTCTGTGCTGTCCTGTTACTTCAGAGAAAGGGCAGGTTCTGGTAGATCAGAGCTTCAGTCCCCACCGCACTGACCGTGGGCATAGCCGAGCCCCCGGCACCCTTCCTGTGCGCAAACGCAGATGCCCTGTCCTGGCACTGCCCCTGGCCATCCTTTGTCCCACCAGTGTGAGGGTTAAGTGAGACGTGTCCAGTGCTCAGCAGGGTTCCTATCACCTCATCTCAATAAACTACCTTTGGGTTACATTATCTGGAGTTGGCCCACGGTTTCCATATTACCTGCTAGATTTTTCTGGTCTTTCAGAGCCTGCCTTTCTCTGTTCCTTACATTGAGTCCCCAGGTAAATCCACACTAACACAAAAGGGGGGTTCCTCGACTCTTGCTTTAGCCGTGACACTATAAAGGGACTTCCTAAGTGGTCACTCTGTGGTCCACCTTTTAGATATGCCCTTCAGTGTCCATCCTGTCTAATTAAAGAGTAACATGAAAATTGACCATAACTCCGCTACGCTACCAGGCAATCAGGAGCAGGGGGCATGGCCACAGTTAGGAGCAATCAAGCCAGCAGGGGAGCACTTAGGGGCAATCAGGCAGGTAGGCAGAGGTGGTTATGGGTGATCAGGCAGGCTGGAGGTGAGCCATCCGTTGGACATCCCCTGAGGGCTCCTAGTATGTGAGAGGGGGCAGTTTGGGTCGAGGGACTCCCCCCCCCATGCACAAATTTCGTGCACCGGGCCCCTAGTTTTAAGTCCAGTGTGTCAGCATTCATTTAAGAAACCTGACTTGTTTGTTAAAATCGTTCATACTTTGTTTTTAAACAGTAGCACATATTTATTTGTTGGGTGTCTTATTAAGTGCCAGGCACTCACTGCACATGCATTTTAACTCTAATCCCCATGCTATTGAGGTTGGCACTTTTCCATTTTACAGATGAATGAACTGAGGTCTAGAGTGTGCACTTGCTCAGGTCAGAGCCGGCCCAGTGGTTTGACTGCGGTCAGATCCCGGGGAGGCGGTGGGGTAGCTTTCTTAGGTTAATTCTCAGACTCCCGGCAGACCATGCTGGGGGGTCTGCAGGCAGACAGCAGAGGGCACACGGGTTTCTGTCCCTGGGGCGGTGCAGACCGCCACCTGTTTTTTGATTTACTCACAGAGTGACAGACGTGGAAACGGCTGTTTTCCACACAACGTTTCCTCTGTCTGCTCACTGTGCCGGCGGGAGAGGGGCTGGGGTCGCCGTGCCGGCGGGAGAGGGGCTGGGGGTCGCCGTGCCGGCGGGAGAGGGGCTGGGGTCGCCGTGCCGGCGGGAGAGGGGCTGGGGTCGCCGTGCCGGCGGGAGAGGGGCTGGGGTCGCCGTGCCGGCGGGAGAGGGGCTGGGGGTCGCCGTGCCGGCGGGAGAGGGGCTGGGGTCGCAGTGCCGGCGGGAGAGGGGCTGGGGTCGCCGTGCCGGCGGGAGAGGGGCTGGGGTCGCCGTGCCGGCGGGAGAGGGGCTGGGTCGCCGTGCCGGCGGGAGAGGGGCTGGGGGTCGCCGTGCCGGCGGGAGAGGGGCTGGGGTCGCCGTGCCGGCGGGGAGAGGGGCTGGGGTCGCCGTGCCGGCGGGAGAGGGGCTGGCGGTCGCCGTGCCGGCGGGAGAGGGGCTGGGGGTCACCGTGCCGGCGGGAGAGGGGCTGGTGGGAGAGGGCCTGGCCGTCGCTGTGCTGGTGGGAGAGGGGCTGGGGGTGTGGCTCATTTTCCTCTTCCACTTGCAGGTCCCCCCACACCAGCCGGGACCTCCCGTGGTGGGCGCACTGCAGCCGCCCACGTTCACGCCGCCTCTGGGGATTCCGCCGCCCGGCTTCGGTCCCGGCGTTCCGCCACCACCGCCGCCGCCGCCCTTCCTCCGCCCAGGATTCAACCCGATGCATCTGCCACCAGGTACACATGTTCGTGTTTGAGCGGACATTGTTTTTGAGTCTGAGATGAAGTGATGCAGCGTAAGTGACCATTTTTCTCATCCTAGGTTTTCTTCCTCCCGGACCCCCACCTCCTATAACGCCGCCAGTGTCCATCCCTCCTCCTCACACTCCGCCAATAAGCATCCCAAACTGTAAGCATGCCCTCCCTCGTGCTCAGGTCTGCTCGGAGTCGGGAGCGGAGGGGAGCGGGTCAGGAGCAGGTCTCGTGTGGCCGGGAGAGGATTAGTTCTCCGCTTCACATGTCGATGTGGTTATGTTCCTTAGCTGCGATCGCTGGTATAAGTGAAGAGCCTTCCAAAGACTTACCTATTGGAAATCCCATTCCAACAGTGGTGTCTGGGGCTAGAGGAAACGCCGAGTCTGGGGACAGTGTGAAAATGTATGGCTCCGCCGCACCGCCCGCCGCGCCCGCCAGTCTGCCCACGCCTCCGGTCACCCAGCCCGTCTCGCTGCTGGGTAAGTGCCTTTCCTGTCGTCCGTTTTTTCTCCTCTCCCGTTTTTTCAAACCGCTCATTTTCGTAAAGTCTCTGTGAGGCGCTTGCTGGGAGGAAGACCCCCCTCTTACATGAAGGGGTGCTCTTGGTCCTCACCGAGGGCCTTCTGGAGACAGCATCCGGGGAAACCGTTGGTCTTTCTCGAGGGGACGTTTGGGGCCTCACATCTTACTGTGGTATCGGAAAGTGATTGGTGTCTGGGAACAGGACTTGGTAAAAGTACACGACCGGCATAACCTGGTGTCCTAGCTTTCCAAGCGATAATGTTTCTCTGACAACGCAGGCTTTTCTCTGTCTGGACGTTTTTGTATCTTTAAAAACCCAGGACTGGGTGTTCTTCATGGACTAGCTAAGAAAACGGTCTTCGAACGTGGCAGTATGGTGCTTTGCTGCCTGCGGGCAGGCCCCTCCGCTCCCTCCTGCTACGCTCTGGGGGCTCGGCTGACAGCGGGGCCCCTGGTTGAGGAGGAGGGTCACACTGTGCCCGCTGGCTGGCTGTGGCTCGCTTCCTCGAGGGGCAGAGGGACATGGTGTCCTTGTCAGACTGGCCATCTTGTAACGAAGACACTGCTGCCGGCCGTGGTCCTGCCACACGTAACCAACCTCTGCTCTCCCAGGGGCGGCCACTCCGGCCTCGGGGTCCCGCCCGAGAGCCGTGTTCTCGGAGGGGCGTGTCCGCCTGTGTGCGCCACCTCCACCCTTAGGAGGGCGCCCTGGCCCTCGGGCGGGCGGGGCTGCAGGACTTGGCACCGGCCCGTCGGGACTGCCGGGACCTGGTTCTTCGTGCCTGCACCGCACTTACAGTTAAACCCACTCCCTTTCAAACACGCCCTCCGGCCTCTCCGACGGGGTTGGCTGACAGTGAACGTGCCTTTGTTTCCCTCAGCTCCCACGTGTGATAGTGGAGGGGGAAGGGGTTACATGTGTCACAGCTGACGGAGCAGCAGTCACCTTCATGGTGACAAGTGATTGACTTAAGAGGAGATTGCTCCAGAGGCCTGTGCCCTGGAGACCCTCTGATAGCAGGAAGCTTGGACTGGCAGCTGGGAAATTAACATCTGTGCATCTCAGTTTTGTCTGTCTGTCTTGTTTTCGTATTTGTCACAAAAATCGCACAATCTGAGTTGGATAGACTTTTCTCATCAGCCCTTTTCTGCACCCCCTCTGCTGTTGGGAATGCTGTGAAGTGGAATGTTCTGGTCAGTGCCATGGATGCGGGCTCTGAGGCCATTTACAGACCTCGTGTGCACTCACACTTCCCTCTGAGCTAAGTGAAAAGATGCCCTTCTCTCCCAAGTCTGACGCCCCCCACTTTCAAATGCCCGGAATCGTAAGGAGCCACCTCTGGCCTGACCTTAGGTCTGGAAGACTCTGCTCTTGCCCTGGCGGTTTGGCTCCCAGGGGAGAGCATCAGCCTGTGGACACGGGGTCCCGGGTTCAGTTCCAGTCAAGGGCATGTACCTTGACTGCAGGCTTCTCTCACACAGATATTTGTCTTTCCCTCTCTCCCCCACTCCCTCAGAATCAACAGAAAATACCCTCAGGTGAGGATTAAACCCTTTTTTTCTTAACATTCCTAAAATGTGTAACTTAAACTCTGCATCCAACATGTGAGACCAAACACAGATCAAAAGTTGGTGCGCTTGCGAAATAAACTTAGTAAGCTAGGCGTTGCTAGAAAACCAATTTCTTAGGGTTTATTGTTACCTGACATACCTGTTTGGATGTCCATCTGTTCATTCTCCGCCCCCACCCCCCACATCCCGCATCCCCACCAGAACAGAAGCTGCGAGAGGGACATTGGTCCCAGCAGTAGGTGGGGGGCGGTCTTCGGTGCCCTGCTTGCCCTTGATCCATGTGATCCTTGTAACTTTTAAAACCCAGTTTAGACATTGAAGGCGATTCCAAATCTGGAAAGGTTAGAACTTGACATAAAAATGAAAACTTGTTAAAATAAGCAGTTTTTACTAAAACGCAGTTTCAAGCAGAAGGAAAGCCTTCCATGTCCCTGCGAATGAAAGGCTCCAAAGACGTCCCGTGAGGGTGACCTTCGGAGAAATGGGGTTCGTAATGTCTGTGTAGGGAAGAGGGGAGAGTTCCCCAAAAGACGGCACACTGGGCTTGCCCGATGGCGGACTCGGCTGCAGGTGCTGCGCAGTCCTCTGGGCTCCCGTTCCCTCAGGAGACGGCACAGGCGTAGGTGCTGGGCCAGAGGCTCACCCTGGGATAAGTCGGGGTTCTGACTCCGTTCCTGCGGGGAAGGACAACAGAAACGACTGAGTGTTGTGAAACCACTAACATGGGGTGGTGTGGGCAAAGTGAGCTCCCTCACGGGTGCTGCTCTGCAGCCCTGAAAGTGTTCCTCTTCTCCTGGGCCTGGGACGCTGCATTCTGCAGAGAGGGGGAGCACATCGTGGGGCGGTGGGTGGGCATGTGTCTTGTCTCGGTTGCCTCAGGTGGTGGCCGGTGAACTGGCCGGATGCAGGAGCTCACGCACAGCCTTGCCACCCGGCAGCTGGCCCTGAGGAGGTGTGTGTGCGGGGCGTAGCACAGCTGATGCTCATGTGCTTCCCAGTGATGACGCCCAGTCCTTGCAGTGACGGGGAGCCTGCGCAGCAGGGGCTGCAGGCACAGGACAGCCTCATGGCCACAGGCCTCCTGGTCTGTGCGGGGCCTGAGGGGCTGGCGGGAGGCAGGGGCGTACTTGGCGGGTGGTTTGGCTTGAAGGATTCTGATCACCGGATTTGGGTGTGGTGTTGGTTTGGGACCCTGGCTGCCTGCTGCGGGGGAGGGGGGCACACAGGGCCACGTGGTGGAGAACTGAACCTCTATCTTTTAAGAGTCTGGATATTTCAGTAACTGGCGATCTGAACATATGGAAGTATTTGGTGCACAGTGATAAGGTAATTGGTTATGACTGATGGAAAGAAACCCGTTCTCAATCCTCACGGTCAGGCAGCTAGGGGACCGCCGCTCAGTGAGCGCTGAGGCTGAGCGGCGCTGGCAGGCAGGAGGGGAAGGTGAAGTCATTCTCTTACTGTGTAAGTGTCACTGTCTCTTCTGTATGACGTGTACCTATAACACTGTGTACAGCACATCTTCATGGAAAAGTTCACTGTAAATGTGAAATTTGGACTACCATGGTGTTCCAAACAATAAAAAATATGCCAAAAAATGTTTGTTTGTTTGTGTTACATATCTCTACTGTTACCAATATATCTAAAATGGAAAAATTACTATAAGGTGGACTCATTCCTTTTGTGGAAAATCACAGCCTCTTTTTTTGCCAAATGCATTTAATGATTAATAGAGAGTCGCCCCAGCTTAGTTCCCCTGCTGGGGGGCGGTGGCACTGACACCTAAGAATTGGGTATTTGTGGGCTGTTTTCCCATCGGACCGGAGGAGGTATGTGGGCGCATTGTGTGCGGTTGTTACACTGGTAAAACGGCCTCAGAGGTGACTAATTCCGCCATTGGCTTCTGACTTTAACATTGGTGTTTGATTTGTAGTGATTTCACTCAGAGTGCTGGAACTTTTTTATAGTCACTAATTTTTAACACTTAAATCAGAACATTAGAGCGCCAATGTACTAGTGTGAGTACCCTATCTTCTGGCGTATAAGACGACTTTGTAACCCAGGAAAAGCTTCTCAGAAGTTGGGGTCGTCTTTTCGCTGGGTATAAAATACTGTGGCTTGTAGTTAGGATGGACGATGCTAACTCGCCAGGGACTTGCCCGGCACTTGCTCTCTCTCTATTGTTGATCTTCCTCCCGTCATCATCAGTTCCTGTCGTCTTATACGCCGGAAAATACGGTAACTTTTAAAGGAAGTGAAGACGATCCCAGAAAGTTTTTTTAACAATCACATTGAGTTTTCTAATATAATTTTTGCATTTTACTATTTACTCTTGTTAGTTTTGCTATGATGTTTGGTTGTTACATTGTAAGTTAGAGCACCTGCCAGGGGCTGGATTGGTGCCAGCAAAGCCCGCTGTCTTTCCTTCTTTCCTTCGGGAGCTTTTGGAGGAGGAAGTGGCTCCAGCTGCTCCTCAGGGAGCCGCAGTGGGAACGGCTCAGACAGCTGCCCGCAGGCCCTCCACACGATGCGGCCCGGGTCTCGGAGTTTGCACGAACACACTGCGTTTTCTCATAAGGGGAAGCATTTCAAACAGAACAAACCCAGGGGAGGGGTCTTGTGCAAACACGGAAAAGCTGCTCACGGGCCGGGCTGCCTGCATGTGCCCGAGCCCGCGTTCCCCTGGAGCAGGCCGGGTGAGGAAGGGGGCAGGGCGGCGCGCAGGCTGGGCGGTTTGGTTAGGTGTTGCTGTGAAGAGTTTCAGGTAAGAGTGTTCTGCCCGCCCACAGGGACAATGTACTCACACTCAGGGGCAGGGTAACTAGACTTCAAACTTCTCAGTTTGGGCAGCGCAGCTCTCAAGCTGAAGTCATAGCTGTGATGCTTTGCTGATCGTCGTCAAATGCAGTGACTGACTATGCAAACTGGATTCCAGAAGGCGGCAAAGTAAACATTGCACATTGTTTTGTACAAAAAAGTGATACTAGTCTCTGATTTCTCTTTATTTGACATTCTGCTTCTCATGCATTAGATTTTATCAGAGTGTACCTTCTGCTAAAAATAGATCTCAGTATGCTGCATTGAATTGTTGAAAACTGAAATTTCTCCTAAAAACCCAACATTCTAAGCACGATCTATATAATAATCTCATACACATGGGTCCTTGGGTTACGTCGGAGATCCGTTCCTACGGCGACAAAACGTGATTTTTAAAAAATAAGTATTTTATTGGTTTTTTACAGAAAGGAAGGGAGAGGGATAGAGTTAGAAACATCGATGAGAGAGAAACATCTATCAGCTGCCTCCTGCACACCCCCTACTGGGGATGTGCCCGCACACAGCCAAGGGTCATGCCCTTGACCGGAATCGAACCTAAGACCCTTCAGTCCACAGGCCGATGCTCTATCCACTGAGCCACACGGGTCAGGGCGGTGTAACACGATTTTTGCCGTGAGTCGGAACCCATCTACATGAGCATCTACGTCACTCGAGGAGCACAGACACAGCGGGAATGAAGTGAAAGAGTAAAGACAAAGTAAAAGGAAGAACAGCTCCTGGCCTTGTGGTGAATAACTAATATAAAACAAAGCACGTGTACATACATCGAAATGACGGAACTTTTTTAAAAATATATTTTATTGATTTTTTACAGAGCGGAAGGGAGAGGGATAGAAAGTCAGAAACATCGATGAGAGAGAAACATCGATCAGCTGCCTCCTGCACACCCCCTACTAGGGATGTGCCCGCAGCCAAGGCACATGCCCTTGACCGGAATCGAACCCGGGACCCTTCAGTCCGCAGGCTGACGCTCTATCCACTGAGCCATGCCGGTCTCGGCTCCAATTTTTTTTTTTTTAACTTTTTTTTAATAACTGGAGATGGCGAAGTAACCACAAAACATCGTACGTTGAATCCGATATAACCCAAGGACTGTCTATAATCTATAATGTGCTTTAATTCTTTACGACTTAGCTCCTGCTTCTTCTGTCTGAGCCTTCATTAGGCAATGCCTGGGAGTCAACATAATTATGCCTTCACCGTATTGATCGGTGATCCAGGCAAAAGAAGGCAACATGTGGGCTGCGTTGTTCCGTTCTCTGAGGTCCGGAGGGGGGGCGGGGGGTGATCTTCCCCGTGGAGGGGACAGTTGGTGTTGGGCTCGTGCCATTCTGTCGGAGCGACCCAGGACAGGTAGGGCGGCGCCGGGCCCCCCATGCTTTCCAGGCCCCCCGTGGCTGTGGAGCCTCGCTGCTGGGCGAGGCCTCCGCCACCACCACTGTCCACGTGCGCCCCCAGCGCGTGCCTTCAGTGCCCTGTCTCCCTGGAACCGAGTCCCGGAGGACGCGGGGAGGAGTCAGTGAGTCCCTGACCCGGACATCACGTGGAGCGCGGAGCCGCTCGGCGGGGTGTCACCTGGGTGCGCTGTGGACACGGGGTGGCCGGGCGTGTGTGGAGAGGTGACGGAGGGACGGCCTGCTGAGCACGGAGGGTGTCCGGCAGAGGGGGCTCCTCTGAGGGGCCGCAGCAGGGGAGGGGAGCGGCGGTGGTGGGCCCCGAGTTTGGAAATGTGGCCGAGGGCCTGGCTGTGGTGTGAGGAGAAGTCAGGGTTGAATGAAGGTCATCCTCCCATGGACACTCAGGATTCCCACGGCTGTCGCCTGGAAACAGGCCGAAAGGCGGGCAGCGTGGAGGGGGAGGTGGTCTGAAGGCTTTTGCAGTCGGAGAGGTGGAGACTCAACAGGGTGCGGGGTCGGGGGCAGTGGGTGTTGGGTTCTGAATTTACCTTGAAGATGGGGCCTTAGGATTGCTCGTAACAAATGCGGGAGGACTCAGTGCCTGGCTGAGGAGCTGTGTGTCTGGGGGGTGGGGGCAGAGCAGGTTCCAGGCCAGGGGTTCTGACTGGTGCTGGGCACATGGGAGGGGGGGCTGTAATCCAGTGTCAGCACCACCCGGCCTGCCCGGTCACTGAGGAGGGCGGGAGCGGGGCGGGGAGTCCAGCCCTGCGCAGCCGAAACCCTGGGCATCACAGGAGCTTGTGTCCACCAGCCACGTAAGCCTTCCCTCGCTCCTCCCTTCCCCCCCAGGAGACCAGTGGTCCCACTTTACAGATGGGGAAACAGAGGCATCAGAGAAGGGGCTTGTCCCCAGGCACAGCTCAGGGCAGGGCTTGGGGTGGAGGCGGCATCCTCCCGCACCCCTGAGTTACCCCGCCCTGCGGTGCTCCTCAAGTCGGCCGGGGACAGGGGCCGGTGGTGGGCGGTGCGCTGGGCCCTCAGGCCAGAGGGTGACTTGACAGCTGAGTTCAGCAGAATGAGTCTGGGCGACCTGAGTGGGTTCCCCTGGAGTGCTGGGCCCAGAGCCAGTGACAGGGCGGGGGGGGGGGGGGGGGGGCGGGACAGGGACAGCGTGTGGGGGTTTGGGACAGGTTTTGTGCACAGGGGACGGGCAGAGGGCGTGGTGGAAGCACAGCCAGGGGCTGGTTTGTTTTCCGTCTCGGGGGTGGTGGCCTCAGTCTGTGCTGGACTCACAGCCACCGCAGAGGGGGCAGAGGGGGCAGAGGGGGCAGGGTGAAGGGTGCGGACGCTGCTGGGGCTGAGCGTGCACAGCTCTGTCCAGAGGAGCACACGCCCCATAGACATCGCTGTCTCCACCGCCGGCCCCCCGGCTGCGGGAGCTGCGGTGCTGGGGGGTCTCACCTCGGCGGTATGGCTGCTGCCTCCCTGGCCGTTTCTTCAGACGACAGTCGAGTGTTCCTCATAGTTTGTTTCTCAAAGTTGGAGCCAGTCCTGAACCCCTCCGCTGACCCACAGCTGAGTTGGAGGGACCGTGGGTCCTTGTCTGTCACTAACCGCGTCCGCAGCCTCTCAGCCGGAGTCCTTCCATCGGGGCCCTGGCTTCGCTGCTCCTGCATCCCGTCCTGCAGCGGGCAGTCCCGGCTCCGGCTCCACCTCTGATTCTGGGTCCCTCTCGCTGTCTCCACACAGGGTCCCTCTCTCTCTGTCTCCCCCCCCCCCCCACACACACACACAGGGTCCCTCTCTTTCACTGTCCCCCCCCCCCATACACACACAGGGTCCCTCTCTTACTGCCCCACACACACACACACACAGGGTCCCTCTCTCTCACTGTCCCCCCCCCCCATACACACACAGGGTCCCTCTCTTACTGCCCCCCACACACACACACAGGGTCCCTCTCTTACTGCCCCCCCACACACACACAGGGTCCCTCTCTCTCACTGTCCCCCCCCATACACACACAGGGTCCCTCTCTTACTGCCCCCCACACACACACACAGGGTCCCTCTCTTACTGCCCCCCCACACACACACAGGGTCCCTCTCTCTCACTGTCCCCCCCCATACACACACAGGGTCCCTCTCTTACTGCCCCCCCACACACACACACAGGGTCCCTCTCTCTGTCTCCCCCCACACACACACACACACACACAGGGTCCCCTCTCTTACTACCCCCCCACACACACACACAGGGTCCCTCTCACTGTCTCTACACAGGGTCCCTCTCTCTCACTGCCCCCCCCCCATACACACACAGGGTCCCTCTCTTACTGCCCCCCACACACACACACACAGGGTCCCTCTCTCTCTCTGTCCCCCCCCCCCCCCCCACACACACACACAGGGTCCCTCTCACTGTCTCCACACAGGGTCCCTCTCTCTCTCTGTCCCCCCCCCATACACACACACACAGGGTCCCTCTCTCTCACTGTCCCCCCCCCCCCATACACACACAGGGTCCCTCTCTTACTGCCCCCCACACACACACACACAGGGTCCCTCTCTCTCACTGTCCCCCCCCCCATACACACACAGGGTCCCTCTCTTACTGCCCCCCCCCCCCCACACACACACAGGGTCCCTCTCTCTCACTGTCCCCCCCCCCCATACACACACAGGGTCCCTCTCTTACTGCCCCCCCCCACACACACACACAGTCCCTCTCTCTCACTGTCCCCCCCCCCCCATACACACACAGGGTCCCTCTCTTACTGCCCCCCCCCCACACACACAGGGTCCCTCTCTCTCACTGTCCCCCCCCCATACACACACAGGGTCCCTCTCTTACTGCCCCCCCCCCACACACACACACAGGGTCCCTCTCTCTCACTGTCCCCCCCCCCCCCATACACACACAGGGTCCCTCTCTTACTGCCCCACACACACAGGGTCCCTCTCTCTCTCTGTCCCCCCCCCCCCACACACACACACACAGGGTCCCTCTCACTGTCTCCACACAGGGTCCCTCTCTCTCTCTGTCCCCCCCCCCCATACACACACACACAGGGTCCCTCTCTCTCTCTCTGTCCCCCCCCCCCACACACACACACAGGGTCCCTCTCTCTCACTGTGTCCCCCCCACACACACAGGGTCCCTCTCTCTCACTGTGTCCCCACACACACACAGGGTCCCTCTCTCTCTCTGTCCCCCCCCACACACACACAGGGTCCCTCTCTTACTGCCCCCCACACACACACAGGGTCCCCTCTCTCTCACTGCCCCCCCCCCACACACACACAGGGTCCCTCTCTCTCACTGTGTCCCCACACACACACACACACAGGGTCCCTCTCTCTCACTGTCCCCCCCCCACACACACACACAGGGTCCCTCTCTCTCACTGTGTCCCCACACACACACACACACAGGGTCCCTTTCTCTCACTGTGTCCCCCCCCCCCCCCACACACACACAGGGTCCCTCTCTCTCACTACCCCCCCCCACACACACACACACACAGGGTCCCTCTCTCTCACTGTGTCCCCCCCCATACACACACAGGGTCCCTCTCTCTCACTGTCCCCCCCCCACACACACACACAGGGTCCCTCTCTCTCACTGTGTCCCCCCCCACACACACACACAGGGTCCCTTTCTCTCACTGTGTCCCCCCCCCACACACACACACACACAGGGTCCCTCTCTCTCACTGTGTCCCCCACACACACACAGGGTCCCTCTCACTGTGTCCCCCCACACACACACACACAGGGTCCCTCTCACTGTCCCCCACACACACACAGGGTGGGTCTCTCACTGTCCCCCACAGCGTCAGTCACTCTGAGTCTGGACCCCTGGCCTCCATCCTTGGGGGCTGGTGCTGCCATTTCCTGTTCCCTGGCATCGCACACGTCTTCCTGCTCCTGCCACGGGCGACCTTTCCGGAAGGCGCTCTCGTCGACCGGCCCAGGTGCGTGGCAGGAGGTGTGCCTGCAGTAGCTGCATCCGCAGTGTGCCTGCCTCTCAGTAGTGAAGTCTCAGAAGTGCCGTCACTCCTGACCCGTGGCTGCAGGTGGATTTGGGGGGCAGGAGAGCGCGTGCCCGGGGTGCCCTTTAGCAGGTGCAGGGCGTCTGTGAGCAGTTGCCTTCTGAGAGGCACCCCCTCCCCCTGAGAGGCACCCCCTCCCCCTGAGAGGCACCCCCTCCCCCTGAGAGGCACCCCCTCCCCCTGAGAGGCACCCCCACCCCCTGAGAGGCACCCCCTCCCCCTGAGAGGCACCCCCTCCCCCTGAGAGGCACCCCCTCCCCCTGAGAGGCACCCCCTCCGGAGCAGGGGACCGAGGGGGCAGCAGCGAGCCATCCTCTGTCCTCCAGCGAGAGGAGCCCGAGTCCCGGTGGGAGGCGGGCATTGGCTTCGACTCCCTTGTCACAGCTGCGGGAGCCCCGCCAGGGCATCTGCCCTTTGACCTTTGCACTCGGGCAGGGACTCTGAGGCGTGGTGTCTGTCACAGGGGCACCTTGCAGTGCCAGGCCGTTCGGTCTGCAGGGGGATCTGCGTCGCTCGGGCGGCGGGGTTCCTGGGCGCCCTCCCTTACTGAGGCGGCTTCTTTCCTTAACCCTGACCCCTGGCCCTTGACCCTTGACCCCTGGCCCAGCCCTGCCAGCGGCACCCTCTCCCTGCAGCCGCCTTTCCTCTCGGCCTCCACCCCCGCCCGAGAGCGCGGGCCTGGGGCTGGCCAGGCCTCTGTCCGCCAGCCCCCCACCGGGCACCGGGCACGGCTGCCTTGCTTCTCCCCTGGGTGCCCTCGAGCCGTCCCCTCTGCCCGCACAGCGTGGCTGTCGCCACGGAGCCCAGACACCCTTTGATCACCGTGTTGACACGTTTCTCTCTCGAGGTGCGGCTCCCCTTTCGCTTGCGCTCTGGGGGCCGGTACGGGCTGTTTGTGGGCGCAGCGTGGTGGTTGTTGGGTCTCAGGCACTGGGGAGGTCTGTGGGGAGAGGAGGGCAGAGGTGGGAGCCGGTCAGTGGAGCTGCCAGAACACAGCTGGTCTGGGTTGTGTTCAGTCTGTTTTTAAATCCGTTTTTACTGGTTTCAGACAGGAAGGGGACGGGGAGGGGAAACATCTGTGATGAGAGAGAATCACGGGTCAGCTGCCACCTGCACACCCCCCACTGGGGATGGAGCCCGCAAGCTGGGCCTGTGCCCCGACCGGGAACCGAACCCGGGACCCTTCAGTCCACACGGGCCAGGGCTGTTGGCTCGGAAATAACCACAACAGTGACAGCCAGGGTCAGGCCCGGGTCGGGCAGGGAGGTCGCCCACGAGTGGCGGACCGTGAGCGCTGCGGGGAAGTGGCGCTGGTGACGGGGCGATCGGGCCTCAGACCTTCCCTGGGGGCAGCACAGAGGCCGTCGCCGGGGAACAGGCAGGAGAGGCGCCTGCGGGCCGGCGGGACTGGCGCCAGGATGGCACTCGGCGCCGTTCACGCCCGTCTGCAGCGGGCACGGCCCTCCAGACACAGCCGTGGCTGCCGGGCAGGGGGTGGGCAGAGGGCTTGGGGGGGTGAAAATGTCCCCAGTCTGTGGAGGTCACCCAGCCTCGAGGAGCCAAACCCCTGAACGTGCCCCTCACTCACGTGGGGGCCTGGGCTCCTCGTTTTTTTTTACGAAACAAGCTCGTTCGGAGCGGACCGGGTGGAGGAGAAACGTGGGCCGTGAAGCGGACTGGTGGGGCGTGAGAACGAGAGAAGAACGGGGGCTGCTGGCGGCATGGGGGGCGCCTGTGGCTGCGGTTACGGTGCATCCGGCCGGTCGGCAGAGACGGGTGGGGCCCAGCCCCGGCAGAGCTGCAGGAGGGAGTTTGTGACAGCGGGCCGTGGTGAGGGAGACGGGGCGGCGGGGACCCGGACGACTGAAGACGGCTCCGAGGCGGTGCGACGTGGGAGATGGGACTGGAGGTGATGCCATTCTTCGAAACGAGGAGCCAGGTCTCCTGGGGGCGTGAGGGCAGGGCATGGGCACCGGCCACCACCAGGCCGCCCTGCCCTCCGGCTGCCCTCGGGCTGTGCTGCCTGTCCTTCCACTCCCCCCTCCCCTGTCCTCCCTCTCCCCTCCCCTGTCCTGCCTCTCCCTCCTGTCCTTCCACTCCCCCCTCCTCCCACTCCCCCCTCCCCCATCTTCCCACTCCCCCATCCCCCATTCTTCCACTGCCCCCTCCCCCATGCCGCCTGAACGTGCGTCCTCCGGAAGGAGTCGGGTCCCCGAGAGTCCAATTAGAACCCTGGACGGTGCTGCCTCCCTGGCAGCCTCGGGGCCTCTGCACCCGGTCACCAGTTCACCCCGTGACCCTCCTGCTCCGGGGAGGCTGCCCGTGCGCGGCCGGTGGTGGCCCCACCTGGCGATCGCTCCAGGGAAAGCGGCGGAGTCGGGTGGTTCTGGGTCGGCGGGTGTTTCTGGGGCCCAGGCCGCAGCACTCCAGCCGGCAGGGCCGTCTTCCCGGGGCCGTTTCTGGGGTGACTGCCCTTTGCGCTCCGGGTTCGCACAGGAAGCCGTCGCCAGCCGTCCCCCGGGTCGCTGTGTGGCCCCGTCACCTGTCTCTGAGGAGCGCTCCTCCCTGGTCCCGCAGTGCAGTGCGCGGCCCCGTCTGCACGCAGAGCCGGCCGGGTGTCCCACCCTCCCACCGCTCCCCGAACTCCCTCTGGAAGCCCCCAAGTGAGCATGGCGTCCTCCCTGCCACACTTCTCCGAGCTCCGCTCCCGAGCCGCCCGAGGCACCTGCTGCCCGGCCCCGCCCTCTTAGAGCCGCTGGTCAGCGAGTGCTCCCCATCCCTGCCGCTTGTGCAGCCGAGTCACCTGTTCCCGTCAGACACCTGCCCCCCCGCCCCTGTCCCCATGTGCGGCCCGAGTCCTCCCAGAGGCGCAGACCCGCCGCCGCTGGCCCGTGTTCCCGTCTGCCTCCCCACGCTGCGTCCTGCTTTCTGCAGGCAAAGGCCACCGTGCGTGTCTCTGTGCCCCGCACACGGAACGGTTCCTGAGGGGGGCTCCGTGCTCATGGGGGTGAGAGTGTGCCTCTAGGACACTGGTCGGCGGGCTGTGTGTGTGTCAGACAGAACACACACGGCTGTGAGCGCCCTGTGGCTGGGCCCGCGCTCCGTGCCGTCGCTGCAGGCCTGGGAGCTTTCCCGGCGAAACGGCCGTCCGGGGCGGCCCACCCAGGACGACACCGGGTGTTTTCAGATGAACCGGCTCCCGCCAGGCAAGCAGCATGTCCATGTGCACAGCCAGCGGGCGTGTAAGGGTTCTGTGTCGCCTTCCCGTGGCCGGCAGCCGGCGTGTGGGCTGTGGGGATGTTCGGTCGGGGTCTGGAGGGGGGACGGGTTCGTGCGGGTGAGGAAGTGCACGGCCCGCAGGCTGGGCGGGCGGGAATGTTTGGGGAGACCTGTGCGTAAAGGTGGGTTAAGTCTGAGTGTCAGGTGAGCCCTGAGGGCGAGTCTGGGGCTCCCTCTGGCCACGGTCAGAGGCCGCCTTTCTCTGCCCCCCCGGGGGGGGGCGGGCCTCGAGGCCAGTCCTCAGGGGTCAGGAGCAGGTCAGTCAGTCACTGTTTCCTCTCAAGGACCCACCGAACCCAGTTCTCTGGTGACACAGGGCCTGGAGCCCCGCCACGCTGAGTGTTGTTCAGTGGCCAGGGCTGGCTCCCTCTGCGCAGCCGCTCGCCGGGAGGGAGGCCGTGGGGAGGAGCTCAGCCACTGGGCGCGGCACTTGCTGTGCGTCGGCCCCGTGGGGTCGGCACCCGCGGGTGGAACGGCGTCCCGTGGACTCGGCCCGGCTCCCCCGCATCGTTCGTGCCGTCTGATCTCAGCAAGGGAGGGTGTGGCCTCCGGATCACGGCGCCGGGCGGTGGTCTGGCCACGGCTGGTGGCCGCTCACCTCTGTGGCCGAGGCCTCGGACCCCGGCCACGGGCTCTGAGGAGCAAAGCTGGAGCAGAAGCTCCGCCGTGTCTGTGAGGTCACACGGGAGACCTGGCCGCAGGGCCGGAGAGCGGGGTCGGAGGTACAGGCAGAGCGGTAGGACGAGGGGGTGGTGCTGAGCACGGGGGGGGCTGCTCCGCCTCTGGTCCGGGGCCCATGGACGCGCTCAGAGGCCCTGCGGCTGGTGCCTGAACCTCACCTCCGTCACCGGGTCCCGCGGCGGTCACTCCTGCCGGCACAGCGTCTGCCTCGTTCGCGTTTAGATTTGAGGGGTGAATGGAAATTGAGGTGACAGTGCCTTAAATGTGAGCCCGAACAGAAGTGCCTCTAACGTATAACCTTAAACGGAAGCAGCACCCGTCCTCACGGAGATGGAATGTGAGCCGGCAAGTCTGTCCCTTTTTCCCTTTTCACATGTTTGTATTGATCTCAGGGAGGAAGGAAGAGGGGGGAGGGAGAAACATCCGTGATGAGAGAATCACTGATCGGCTGCCTCCTGCACACACACACACACACACACACACACCCCCAAGCCTGTGCCCCGACCAGAATCGAACGGGACCCTTCAGTCCCCAGGCCAGCGCTCTATCCCCTGAGCCACACCGGTCAGGGCTAGTCTGTCCCTTTCAAAGGCATGAGTGCTCGGCCCCGCCACCTCTGGAGGACGGAGGACGAGCTGCGGTCCTCTGCCTGCCTCTGGGCCTCGGCTCCCGGCCGCGAGGCCTGCAGTCTCCAGCCTCGGGCACAGGCGCCTGAGGCCCTGCCCGGGACTCCCCTCAGCAAAGGGAGGCGTGTTAGCCCTCCTGGGGCACCGGGGCCCTCCCTAAGGGGTGCTGGGGGCCCTCCCTAAGGGAGCTGGGGGGCCTCCGTTGTCTTGAGAAGTGCGGTCTCCATCTCGGCACGCAGCCTGTTGTTTCTAAGCCCTGCGTCTTCTGGGAGGTCAGCGCTCCTCAGCGAGGCCGGCCTCTGCTCAGAGGCTCACGCGTGCGAACGCCAGCATCTTCCCGACCACGTGCGGGTGGTGCCGGGCGGGCTGGCTACCCAGGCTCTGAAGACGGGCGGGGGGATTGTATTTGGCTTCGAGCTTTCGGGAGGCGCTTCTCCTTCCTCGCTGACCTCCCTCTCCTTGCCTTCCAGGGTCTCAAGGAGTGGCGCCCGGGCCAGTGATTGGGCTCCAGGCCCCGTCCACCGGCCTCCTGGGGGCCCGGCCCGGGCTCATCCCCCTGCAGCGCCCGCCCGGGATGCCGCCGCCTCACCTGCAGCGCTTCCCGCTGATGCCGCCGCGGCCCATGCCGCCCCACATGATGCACCGCGGCCCGCCGCCCGGGCCAGGCGGCTTTGGCATGCCCCCGCCCCACGGCATGAAAGGCCCCTTCCCGCCCCACGGCCCCTACGTGCGGCCCGGGGGCATGCCGGGGCTGGGGGGCCCGGGGCCCGGCCCGGGGGGCCCTGACGACCGAGACGGCAGGCAGCAGCAGCAGCAGCAGCAGCCCCCGCCATCGCAGCCCCAGCAGCCGCCCCCCTCGCAGCAGCCGCCCCCCTCGCAGCAGCCGCAGCCGTTCCGGAACGACAACAGGCAGCAGTTCGGTCCGGGGAGAGACCAGGACCGGTTCGGGCGGAGATCCTTCGGGAACCGGGCGGACGGCGAGCGGGACCGCTACAGCGGCCGCGGGGACGAGCGGGACAACAGCGGCCGCGAGAGGAGAGAGTGGGGGCGGCGGAGCCCTGAGCGGGACAGACACAGAGACGCGGAGGACAGGGGCCGGCGGGCTGGCGGGCACCGCGACCGCGAGAGAGATTCGAGGGACAGAGAGTCCCGCAGAGAGAAGGAGGAGGCCCGCGCCAAGGAGAAGGCCGAGGGGGCCGACAGGGCCGAGCCTCCCCCGACCCAGGCGGGGGGCACAGACCCGGCCCCGGACCTCGCCCAGGCGGCACCCGAGCCGGCGCCCGCCCCGCCTGCTGAAGAGCGGCCCGCAGAGGCTACCTCACCCGCAGACCCCCAGAAGGACCCCGCGGCGGCCGAGGCGCGCTGACCCGGCCGGGCCGTGTGCAGACTGTATCATACTGGCTCCGCTGGCCGCCCCGCCGTGGGCGTGTAAGCAATTTGATTGCTTCCCTTCTATTAAAAATAGCCACAAAATAACAAAAATACTGAAATATGAATAAATATTACCCTTTTTGCTGTAACTTTTTTAAAGTTTTGACTTTAAAAAGTTTACAAATCGTAATTAGAAGTGCTCTCTATTTTTTTTTTTTAATTTAAGGTTAACCGTGAAAGCTCCTCAGCAATAGGGATGTTTTTAATAAACTCTATTTTCGTAACACGCGTGGCCTGTGCTGTTCTTGGTGCCGGCCCGGGAGGCCCGAGCCGCTGTTGGCGAGGCCCGTGCTCGCACTTCTGTTGCCGTCTCCGCCGCGGAGCGTCGACCCACGCGGCACCCGGTGGCGGGGTAGCGCTTGTTCTGCAGTTCAGTCAAGGTCTGCAGTTTCGTTCTCTGGGGTTTTGTTTGCCGTTGGCTTCGTGGTAAATGCTGCCTCGGTTCCTTGTAAAGACCTTTCGCTGGGGGAACGCTGGGCCATCGCCACCGGTTGTCCACGCCACCTGGTTGCCGTGTCCTCACTTACGAGCCAAGTGTTCGCTCACCACCATCGTGCGTTCCGGGGATTGAAATGAAGACAAACGTGTTTTGCGTTTAAGAACTTGGCTGCCTGTGAGCCTCGCCCTTTGCCTTTCTGGACTGGTTCTGTCTGTCCGTCAGGGATGGACTCACTGGTTCTGTCTGTCCGTCAGGGATGGACTCACTGGTTCTGTCTGGGCAGGGATGGACTCGCTGGTTCTGTCTGGGCAGGGATGGACTCACTGGTTCTGTCTGGGTAGGGATGGAATCGCTGGTTCTGTCTGGGCAGGGATGGACTCGCTGGTTCTGTCTGGGCAGGGATGGACTCGCTGGTTCTGTCTGTCTGGGCAGGGATGGACTCGCTGGTTCTGTCTGTCTGGGCAGGATGGACTCGCTGGTTCTGTCTGTCCGTCAGGGATGGACTCGCTGGTTCTGTCTGGGCAGGGATGGAGTCGCTGGTTCTGTCTGTCTGGGCAGGGATGGACTCGCTGGTTCTGTCTGGGCAGGGATGGACTCGCTGGTTCTGTCTGGGCAGGGATGGACTCGCTGGTTCTGTCTGTCCGTCAGGGATGGACTCGCTGGTTCTGTCTGTCCGTCAGGGATGGACTCGCTGGTTCTGTCTGTCTGGGCAGGGATGGACTCGCTGGTTCTGTCTGTCCGTCAGGGATGGACTCGCTGGTTCTGTCTGTCTGTCAGGGATGGACTCGCTGGTTCTGTCTGTCTGGGTAGGGATGGAATCGCTGGTTCTGTCTGGGCAGGGATGGACTCGCTGGTTCTGTCTGTCTGGGCAGGGATGGACTCGCTGGTTCTGTCTGTCTGGGCAGGGATGGACTCGCTGGTTCTGTCTGTCTGGGCAGGGATGGACTCGCTGGTTCTGTCTGGGCAGGGATGGACTCGCTGGTTCTGTCTGTCTGGGCAGGGATGGACTCGCTGGTTCTGTCTGGGCAGGGATGGACTCGCTGGTTCTGTCTGGGCAGGGATGGACTCGCTGGTTCTGTCTGTCCGTCAGGGATGGACTCGCTGGTTCTGTCTGGGCAGGGATGGAGTCGCTGGTTCTGTCTGGGCAGGGATGGACTCGCTGGTTCTGTCTGTCTGGGCAGGGATGGACTCGCTGGTTCTGTCTGTCCGTCAGGGATGGACTCGCTGGTTCTGTCTGTCTGTCAGGGATGGACTCGCTGGTTCTGTCTGTCTGGGTAGGGATGGAATCGCTGGTTCTGTCTGGGCAGGGATGGACTCGCTGGTTCTGTCTGTCTGGGCAGGGATGGAATCGCTGGTTCTGTCTGGGCAGGGATGGACTCGCTGGTTCTGTCTGTCTGGGCAGGGATGGACTCGCTGGTTCTGTCTGGGCAGGGATGGACTCGCTGGTTCTGTCTGTCCGTCAGGGATGGACTCACTGGTTCTGTCTGTCTGTCAGGGATGGACTCACTGGTTCTGTCTGTCCGTCAGGGATGGACTCACTGGTTCTGTCTGTCTGGATAGGGATGGAATCGCTGGTTCTGTCTGGGCAGGGATGGACTCGCTGGTTCTGTCTGTCTGGGCAGGGATGGAATCGCTGGTTCTGTCTGGGCAGGGATGGACTCGCTGGTTCTGTCTGTCCGTCAGGGATGGACTCGCTGGTTCTGTCTGTCTGGGCAGGGATGGAATCGCTGGTTCTGTCTGGGCAGGGATGGACTCGCTGGTTCTGTCTGTCCGTCAGGGATGGACTCACTGGTTCTGTCTGGGCAGGGATGGAATCGCTGGTTCTGTCTGGGCAGGGATGGACTCGCTGGTTCTGTCTGTCTGGGCAGGGATGGACTCGCTGGTTCTGTCTGTCTGGGCAGGGATGGACTCGCTGGTTCTGTCTGTCTGGGCAGGGATGGACTCGCTGGTTCTGTCTGGGCAGGGATGGACTCGCTGGTTCTGTCTGTCTGGGCAGGGATGGACTCGCTGGTTCTGTCTGTCTGGGGAGGGATGGACTCGCTGGTTCTGTCTGTCTGGGCAGGGACGGACTCGCTGGTTCTGTCTGTCTGGGCAGGGATGGACTCGCTGGTTCTGTCTGTCTGGGCAGGGATGGACTCGCTGGTTCTGTCTGTCTGGGCAGGGATGGAATCGATGGTTCTGTCTGTCTGGGCAGGGATGGACTTGCTGGTTCTGTCTGTCTGGGTAGGGATGGAATCGCTGGTTCTGTCTGGGCAGGGATGGACTCGCTGGTTCTGTCTGTCTGGGCAGGGATGGACTCGCTGGTTCTGTCTGGGCAGGGATGGACTCGCTGGTTCTGTCTGTCAGGGATGGACTCGCTGGTTCTGTCTGTCCGTCAGGGATGGACTCGCTGGTTCTGTCTGGGCAGGGATGGACTCGCTGGTTCTGTCTGTCTGGGCAGGGATGGACTCGCTGGTTCTGTCTGTCCGTCAGGGATGGACTCGCTGGTTCTGTCTGTCTGTCAGGGATGGACTCGCTGGTTCTGTCTGTCTGGGTAGGGATGGAATCGCTGGTTCTGTCTGGGCAGGGATGGACTCGCTGGTTCTGTCTGTCTGGGCAGGGATGGACTCGCTGGTTCTGTCTGGGCAGGGATGGACTCGCTGGTTCTGTCTGTCTGGGCAGGGATGGACTCGCTGGTTCTGTCTGGGCAGGGATGGACTCGCTGGTTCTGTCTGTCTGGGCAGGGATGGAATCGCTGGTTCTGTCTGGGCAGGGATGGACTCGCTGGTTCTGTCTGGGCAGGGATGGACTCGCTGGTTCTGTCTGGGCAGGGATGGACTCGCTGGTTCTGTCTGTCCATCAGGGATGGACTCGCTGGTTCTGTCTGGGCAGGGATGGACTCGCTGGTTCTGTCTGGGCAGGGATGGACTCGCTGGTTCTGTCTGTCTGGGTAGGGATGGAATCGCTGGTTCTGTCTGGGCAGGGATGGACTCGCTGGTTCTGTCTGTCTGGGCAGGGATGGACTCGCTGGTTCTGTCTGGGCAGGGATGGACTCGCTGGTTCTGTCTGTCTGGGCAGGGATGGACTCGCTGGTTCTGTCTGGGCAGGGATGGACTCGCTGGTTCTGTCTGTCTGGGCAGGGATGGACTCGCTGGTTCTGTCTGGGCAGGGATGGACTCGCTGGTTCTGTCTGGGCAGGGATGGACTCGCTGGTTCTGTCTGTCCGTCAGGGATGGACTCGCTGGTTCTGTCTGGGCAGGGATGGACTCGCTGGTTCTGTCTGGGCAGGGATGGACTCGCTGGTTCTGTCTGTCTGGGCAGGGATGGACTCGCTGGTTCTGTCTGTCCGTCAGGGATGGACTCGCTGGTTCTGTCTGTCTGGGTAGGGATGGAATCGCTGGTTCTGTCTGGGCAGGGATGGACTCGCTGGTTCTGTCTGTCTGGGCAGGGATGGAATCGCTGGTTCTGTCTGGGCAGGGATGGACTCGCTGGTTCTGTCTGTCTGGGCAGGGATGGACTCGCTGGTTCTGTCTGGGCAGGGATGGACTCGCTGGTTCTGTCTGTCCGTCAGGGATGGACTCACTGGTTCTGTCTGTCTGTCAGGGATGGACTCACTGGTTCTGTCTGTCCGTCAGGGATGGACTCACTGGTTCTGTCTGTCTGGGTAGGGATGGAATCGCTGGTTCTGTCTGGGCAGGGATGGACTCGCTGGTTCTGTCTGTCTGGGCAGGGATGGAATCGCTGGTTCTGTCTGGGCAGGGATGGACTCGCTGGTTCTGTCTGTCCGTCAGGGATGGACTCGCTGGTTCTGTCTGTCTGGGCAGGGATGGAATCGCTGGTTCTGTCTGGGCAGGGATGGACTCGCTGGTTCTGTCTGTCCGTCAGGGATGGACTCACTGGTTCTGTCTGGGCAGGGATGGAATCGCTGGTTCTGTCTGGGCAGGGATGGACTCGCTGGTTCTGTCTGTCTGGGCAGGGATGGACTCGCTGGTTCTGTCTGTCTGGGCAGGGATGGTCTCGCTGGTTCTGTCTGTCTGGGCAGGGATGGACTCGCTGGTTCTGTCTGGGCAGGGATGGACTCGCTGGTTCTGTCTGTCTGGGCAGGGATGGACTCGCTGGTTCTGTCTGTCGGGGGAGGGATTGACTCGCTGGTTCTGTCTGTCTGGGCAGGGATGGACTCGCTGGTTCTGTCTGTCTGGGCAGGGATGGACTCGCTGGTTCTGTCTGTCTGGGCAGGGATGGACTCGCTGGTTCTGTCTGTCTGGGCAGGGATGGAATCGCTGGTTCTGTCTGTCTGGGCAGGGATGGAATCGCTGGTTCTGTCTGTCTGGGTAGGGATGGAATCGCTGGTTCTGTCTGGGCAGGGATGGACTCGCTGGTTCTGTCTGTCTGGGCAGGGATGGTCTCGCTGGTTCTGTCTGGGCAGGGATGGACTCGCTGGTTCTGTCTGTCCGTCAGGGATGGACTCGCTGGTTCTGTCTGTCCGTCAGGGATGGACTCGCTGGTTCTGTCTGGGCAGGGATGGACTCGCTGGTTCTGTCTGGGCAGGGATGGACTCGCTGGTTCTGTCTGTCTGGGCAGGGATGGACTCGCTGGTTCTGTCTGTCCGTCAGGGATGGACTCGCTGGTTCTGTCTGTCTGTCAGGGATGGACTCGCTGGTTCTGTCTGTCTGGGTAGGGATGGAATCGCTGGTTCTGTCTGGGCAGGGATGGACTCGCTGGTTCTGTCTGTCTGGGCAGGGATGGACTCGCTGGTTCTGTCTGGGCAGGGATGGACTCGCTGGTTCTGTCTGTCTGGGCAGGGATGGACTCGCTGGTTCTGTCTGGGCAGGTATGGACTCGCTGGTTCTGTCTGTCTGGGCAGGGATGGAATCGCTGGTTCTGTCTGGGCAGGGATGGACTCGCTGGTTCTGTCTGGGCAGGGATGGACTCGCTGGTTCTGTCTGGGCAGGGATGGACTCGCTGGTTCTGTCTGTCCATCAGGGATGGACTCGCTGGTTCTGTCTGGGCAGGGATGGACTCGCTGGTTCTGTCTGGGCAGGGATGGACTCGCTGGTTCTGTCTGTCTGGGCAGGGATGGACTCGCTGGTTCTGTCTGTCCGTCAGGGATGGACTCGCTGGTTCTGTCTGTCTGTCAGGGATGGACTCGCTGGTTCTGTCTGTCTGGGTAGGGATGGAATCGCTGGTTCTGTCTGGGCAGGGATGGACTCGCTGGTTCTGTCTGTCTGGGCAGGGATGGAATCGCTGGTTCTGTCTGGGCAGGGATGGACTCGCTGGTTCTGTCTGTCTGGGCAGGGATGGACTCGCTGGTTCTGTCTGGGCAGGGATGGACTCGCTGGTTCTGTCTGTCCGTCAGGGATGGACTCACTGGTTCTGTCTTCTGTCTGTCCGTCAGGGATGGACTCACTGGTTCTGTCTGGGCAGGGATGGAATCGCTGGTTCTGTCTGGGCAGGGATGGACTCGCTGGTTCTGTCTGTCTGTGCAGGGATGGACTCGCTGGTTCTGTCTGTCTGGGCAGGGATGGACTCGCTGGTTCTGTCTGTCTGGGCAGGGATGGACTCGCAGGTTCTGTCTGGGCAGGGATGGACTCGCTGGTTCTGTCTGTCTGGGCAGGGATGGACTCGCTGGTTCTGTCTGTCTGGGCAGGGATGGACTCGCTGGTTCTGTCTGTCTGGGCAGGGATGGACTCGCTGGTTCTGTCTGTCTGGGCAGGGATGGACTCGCTGGTTCTGTCTGTCTGGGCAGGGATGGACTCGCTGGTTCTGTCTGTCTGGGCAGGGATGGAATCGCTGGTTCTGTCTGTCTGGGCAGGGATGGACTTGCTGGTTCTGTCTGTCTGGGTAGGGATGGAATCGCTGGTTCTGTCTGGGCAGGGATGGACTCGCTGGTTCTGTCTGGGCAGGGATGGACTCGCTGGTTCTGTCTGTCTGGGCAGGGATGGACTCGCTGGTTCTGTCTGTCTGGGCAGGGATGGACTCGCTGGTTCTGTCTGTCCGTCAGGGATAGACTCACTGGTTCTGTCTGTCTGTCAGGGATGGACTCACTGGTTCTGTCTGTCCGTCAGGGATGGACTCACTGGTTCTGTCTGTCTGGGTAGGGATGGAATCGCTGGTTCTGTCTGGGCAGGGATGGACTCGCTGGTTCTGTCTGTCTGGGTAGGGATGGAATCGCTGGTTCTGTCTGGGTAGGGATGGACTCGCTGGTTCTGTCTGTCTGGGTAGGGATGGAATCGCTGGTTCTGTCTGGCAGGGATGGACTCGCTGGTTCTGTCTGTCTGGGCAGGGATGGACTCGCTGGTTCTGTCTGTCCGTCAGGGATGGACTCACTGGTTCTGTCTGTCCGTCAGGGATGGACTCGCTGGTTTGGGAAACTGCCTGGGCAGGAGTGGGTGGACTCACTCTTTGCCGCCCTGAATTCATTTGTTAGAATGGGTAACAAGAAACAGGTAGGTCACCCGAGAGCGGTCACCAGGGACAGGCAGGCCACATCGGAGGGTCCTGTCCGTGTTCGCAGCGGCTCCGTCCACCCCCAGTGCCAGGAGCCGCCCTGCGTGACGGAAGCCGAGTTCCCGGCCCGGATGCTCTCATCGTGGGGTTTACGTCGAACAAGTGGGCGTGCTGAGCAGGTAACTCCCTGTCCCCTCTCCGGGCAGAGCTGGCCCGGGCTCCCTGGTGCTGAGCGAGGTGGTGGTGGGCCTGGGGGCCAGCCTAGGTCGCATGCGTGTCCTGTGGCTTCTGCAGACGTGAGCTCTGGATCTACTCGGGACGTTGTGGGCCACGGAGCTCCCCTCCTCGCCGACGGCTCTGGGGAGACGAACGTCGGTTCCTCGGGTCCGACTTCAAGGCCTCGCAGCCCGTTCCCAGTTGGAAGTTTGAGACCAGCCAATGGGTACACAGCCCCCGAAGTCCCGAGGGCGGTGGCAGAGGCCTGAGCCGGGGAGTCCGTGGGGGGCAGGGGGGGTCCCCCTGCATGTGTGACCATTCACCTCCCCCTGAGCGCGGGCAGGACACGCATTGTGGGCGTTATTTCTGCACCCGCTTCCTCTCTGAAAACAAAAACTCACCTATTTAGGATTCGCTCTTCCTCCTAATGACCCAAATGTTAAAGTACAGCCCTTACACTCAGAACTGTAGCTCAGTTCTGGATTTGCTACCAGCAGTACCACAATGTGCAGTTGCACCCGAGGCAGGCGTTTCCTGGAGCTCGTGCTCAGGAGCGGCACTCACACGGAGCAGCGGGTGAAACCCCGCATGGCGCCGAGGGCTCAGGCCGGTGGTGGTAACCGAGGCCGCAGCCGAGTTCCAGGCTTCCAGCCACAGGACCCAGACAATAGACGCACTCGGAGCGAACGTTACGTGGTGAGCAGGAAAGCCCCAGCCCCCCTACAGCTGCCAGGACGGCACAACGCGCCCGGACCCAAGCCCACCCGCAGGCTCCCACACCAGCTGTGAGCGGTCAGCCCGGGGCTCTCACGAAACGCCACCAGGTGTCCACGGCTCGTGAGGCCGGCGCTGTCCAGGGTGTTTGTTACGAGCCCGAAGAACAAAAACCTGAGACAAGTCGATGGTAAACGCCCGCGTGTGACAAGGCTGGCCAAATACGTCGTTGAAACACATTTTAATAGAATGAGACTTACACAACCATACAAATCTTCCAAGTGGTCACAAGTCACATTACAGGAACTTAAAGCAGTTTTAAGAAAAGACACACATTACACCTCAGAGGTTAGTGTTTAATGTTTATCAGTTTAACTTCTACACCTGGGAGACAGGCATTAGGACGCAGGCGGCACGGAACGTTCACGAGGCGATGCCGATCACCCCGCAGGCCAGGCGGCTCCCGGCGTTGCCAGTCTTCTTGCTCTCCTCATTGTTCCCTCTGCCCAGGTCATCTGGCTTCTCGTGGACCTGGAAAACACGGAGACAGTCCGGAGTTACCGTCCCCCACACCCAGACTTCTACAGGAGCCCTGTGTCAGACGAGCTCGCCCCACAGGAGCCCTGGTGGCGAGACCAACGTCTAACCCGGCAGGGACTGAGGAGCCACCAGCTTCCTCTTGATGTGGACACGTCACCTCTGCCCACGAGGCCAGCGCTGCTCCTGGAGTGAAGCCCTGAGCGCGAGACAGCCCGCTGTGGACCCCAGGGCGGCCGGCCCTCTGGGAAGAGCCCCATGACCCCACCCGCCCTCTCACGCAGCATAAATGCTTTGAAAACGGAGCTCACGTAAACCTTTCAAAAAAAAACAAAAAAACAAAAAACCAGACCCAGTGACTAGCCAGCAAGTCAGAGTGACACTTCAAACAGCTTCGCCACTTGAAGGACTTAAACTTCTCATCAGACACCCAGACCTCCTGCTTCTCCGAGGCCCCAGGGTTGCCGTGGTGACCTCCGAGCCGCTGTGCACGCCTGTATCGCGACCAGGGCCAGCCAAATGCCGCTCCGATGGTCAGCCTCCACTCCCAGGGCAAACACGTCTGACCTTCCGAGCACAGCCGTGGACAGGGCCACATGGGCCTGCCCCAGACGGACTGTTCCGCCGGCACAGGCCGCGGCCATTTACTCCGGAGACACGGCCCCGCCCCACGCCGCATGTCTCAGCACTGGCCCAGGTCCTACTTCCTCTCCCTGCAGCCTTGTCTCTTCGGAACCAACGGTGCCGGTATGCGGTCCCTTAGGAGACAAGATCTTCACCATGAAAGACCCAGCCTGACTGCTGGGAGCGGCTGGCTGTGGCACTGACGGCCACGTTGTGTGCACGTCCTCCCGCTGCGGCCACTCACCACCATTGTGCGGCCGATGATGGAATGTTCTCCGGAGAGCGCGATCACGCTGTCTTCAATGAGCACATTGGCCACGCCGTCAGCGCCCGCCGTCACGTTCCCCAGATCCCCAACGTGCCTGCCACGGAGGAGGCGTCAGAGTGGTCAGGAACTGAGTTACAAACAGGATCAGACACAGCTCGGCTGAGGTGTGGGCACAGCGTGGATTGAACAGGAACCACGCTCTTTAAACAACCATCAGCCCACCCGCGCCTGTTTGGCTCAGTGGACAGAGCGTCGGGTGGACTGAGGGTCCTGCGTTTGCCTCTAGTCAAGGGCACATGCCTGGGTTTTGGGCTCAATCCCCAGTAAGGGGGCGTGTAGGAAGGAGACAGCCAATCATTGATTCTCATCACTGATATGTCTCTCTATTCCCCTCCCAAATAAAAATAGCCTATCTAATAAAGAGGGGATATGCTAATTGACTGTCACATGCCCTCACAAAGATGGCAGCACCCACAGCCAAAAAGGAGGGAATATGCTAATTGCTGCCACGGCCTCAAAGATGGCGGTGCCCAGTCCTCTCAGCCCCACCACAGTCCCCCAGTCCTGGCCGCTGAGAGTGGGCAGCATGAGTGGAATGCTTGCTTCATCACTGTGGCGACAAGGCAAGTGTTCCACTCCAGCCACGGAGAGCGTCTGGGTAGCAGGCACAGAGTGGCCAGGCCCTGCAGAGAGCTACTGATGCATTGATTATAGCAGAGCTACTAATTCTATATAATAAACGTCTAATATGCAAATTGACCAAACAGCAGAATGATCGCTATAATGCACACTGACCACCAGGGGGCAGACACTCAGTGCAGGAGCTGCCCCCCTGCGGTCAGCGTGCTCCCACAGGAGGAGTGCTGCTCAGCCAGAGCCCGGGCTCACCACTGGCAAGCGCAAGGGTGTCTGACTGATGGCTTAGGCCCACTCCCTGCAGGCCTAAGCTATCAGTTGGACATCCCCCGAGGGCTCCCAGACTGTGAGAGGGCGCAGGCCGGGCTGAGGGACCCCAAGTGCATGAATTTCGTGCCCTGGGCCTCGTGTATATATAAAAGCCCAAATGACTGCCGGTGACTATGATGCACACTGTCCACCGGGGCAGATGCTCAACCCAGGAGTTGCCGAGCAACAGCAACTTTGCAGAGTGCCCTCTCGCACTCCGGGTCCTGCGGGTCCCTTGGGGGATGGTGAACTGCTGGTTTGGCCCGATCCCCGCAGGCCAGGCCGAGGACCCCACCAGTGCACGAGTTCGCGCACCAGGCTCTAGTTTTAAAACTCTAACGACGTCAAAAGAAGCAGGCACCAGCCCACGGAGTCCGGGCAGCGCCTCTGCTCTGGGCACAACAGGCGTCGCGGCTCAGCCCTGCTGCCCGTTCTCAGACGCCAAGCAGCTCTGCCCCAGGCCTCTGTCACAAAAGTAAACAAGTCCTTGTCCTTGAACTCTTTCCCTGAAGCCTCACAGAAAACGTACAAATGGAGTCTCACGGAACCTTCGCCCAGACTTTACCCAGCAAGCTCCCCGTTTCCCAACGAGCTTGTGCTGTGAGTGTTGGCAGCACTGTTACTTACCTGCAGGTCCCACTGGCGCCTGTGTGCGCTCTGCCCTCGGTAAACGCGACAGACCCAATCGCTCTAAGTGCCCCCATTGGTCAACTCCTAGGCCCCACAGTGGGTGCAGGGAGCCCCGCTTCTAGGAGCGCAGCCCGTGGGAGTGCACCCCCACCCACCCCACGTGCCCACAGGCGCTCAGTGCTGCGTGCTCACCTCTCTGTGTCCGTCGGCCCACCATGGTTCTTGGACAGAGGGTTAAAGTGAGGACCTGCACTGGTACAGCCTAGTTACAAAAAAAAACTAAATTATGAAGCAAAATTTCAAATGATGTTCTACAGAGAAACGGATCATTGCCAAGCCCTCAAACAATACGTGTTGACCTGCAGGCCGTGGGGAACTGGCAGTGCTGAGCAGGCCGGGGAGGGACGAGGGCAGCCCCAGCTGCTCCGGGTGCGGCTTCCCCGCCGCCCATAAGGGAAGAGGCCCCGGTTCTAAGCCCCCATGAGTGTGACCTGGTGTGTGCGACGGCAGGAAACCTGACTGCAAGGCCCAGCCCAGCAGCACCCACAGGCGCTCCTGCCCCGGCCGCAGGTCACAAAGCGGCACCTGTGCCCCCGTGTAGGCGGCCTGGCCAGCTCAGCTCCCAGAAACCAGCTCAGACCGTGGGCTGAGAGCAGTTCGCTGGCCCAGCACCTGCTGCTGCACCGAGTTTTCGCAGACGCAGCCGCTGCGCCCCAGGTCTCATGACCGACCGGCTCACACTCCGGGGGACGGGCAGGGTCCCTCTCCCGGCAGCAGTGACCAGAGCACAGAGCGGCCTCCCAGAGCAGAAGCGATGGAGACATTCAGAAACAGCTGAAACGGTTCCCTCTGCTCCTCCACCACCACCCTCTACAGCAGCCCAGCTTTCCCACTCACAACACGTCTCCCCAGAACACTGTCCTGTGCAAACCCTGAGGGCAGGTACTCCAAGCAGCACGGCTCCCCACGTGCCTTTCCCACCCTGGACTCAGAACCGGCTTCCAATCCCCAGGGGAGATGGCGGGTCGGGGAGTGCGGCCACGGCTCCCCTCTGGCCGTGTGAGCCGTTCTTACCGGACACGGCCTGCCTGGGAACCCGCCGCCGCAGGAAGGAGCTCAATGGCTGCATCGAGCCTGAAAGGTGATCTGAACAAACCCCTCCCCTTCCTTTCCACGTAGGAATCCAAAACCAGTTTTGTGGCCCCGAGAGCCAGGCTGAAGGGCCAAGGTCCCCACCCAGCGCGGCCGCCAGCCCCGCACGCACCCACCTTGCGTGTTGTCCCCAAACTGGTGCACGTGGAAGCCATGCTCCCCCTCCGTCAGTCCTTTGATGGAGCCCGAGACCTTGACCATCCCGTTCTCCTGTTCCGGAGAGAAGCACGGGTTTGAGTGTCTCCGAAGGAAGGCTCACTGCATCCTCCCCCATCCCAGGAGAGGGAGGGAGCTGCTGGAACCCCAGGCTGGGAACCCGGGCGGGGAACAGGCCGCGGCAGAGGGCACAGAAAGTCCAGTGAGTCTGCCCCTTGCAGGACCTGGGGAAGCTGTTCACTGTGGAAAGCTCTGAGCAGGTGGCGCCTCCCGGGTGAGGAAGCGTACATGTCCAACTGCACCCGACATGAGCACATCCTAGTGAGCCCCTTGCTTTCTGTCTGCCCCTTTCCGCTCAGCAAACACACAGTCTGCCTCTTAAAGGCAGGAGACAACGGCGGCTGCCTATGGAACCCAGGACCACCCTCAGAGAGGAATCCGAACACACACAGACTCCACCCCCAGTCACCGGGGCCAGCCTCCACCATCCAACCTGCACTGGACAAGCGGGATGCTCCGGATCAAGGCATGTGATAACTGCTACCCTTTTTTGCTTTCTTAAAAAACAAAAACAAAACACACAAAAAACATCCCTAACCGGTGTGGCTCAGTGGATAGAGCATTGGGCCTGCAGATTAAAAGGTTCTGGGTTCGATTCCCGTCAAGGACACATACCTTGGCTCCAGGCACATCCCCAGTGGGGAGTGTGCAGGAGGCAGCTGAGTGATGCTTCTCTCTATACCTCTCCATTCCTCTCCGTAAAAAATCAGTAAGATATATTTAAGAAAACCAAACAAAAACAGGCTATGATTCTCCTAAAGATAAGCTTTAATTTTGGGGAATTTCAAATGTGAATGTCGTCCTCCAAACACACTGTTCTCAAAAGCACAGGAAGAAACCCGGCAGGTTCCTCCAGGAGCCTCGTTCCGCACAGCCTGCCCTGCAGTGAACAGGGGGGCCGGGCGCCCTGGCTGAGGAAGGCTCCGGGCAGGTCTCAATGCTCTAAGGACGCCAAGGCCCGCACGTGCAGCTGAAAATGCTGATTTTAAAAAACTGGGGAACACCAAAATTGTATGCGCTCAACAGGCCAACCCCGGAGCGCGGGCTGCTGAGTAACGGGCCTGTCTGCACCACCCAGGCCTTATCAGCGGCCAAAGAGTCGTCACACCCCCACCCCCACCCCCACCCACCGGGAAGGCTGGGGCCGAGACACAGCCCGGCTTCCAGCGGATTCTGTGGGAGAGAGGACAAAGCAGGTCTGGCCAACGGAAACGGCAGGATTTAGTCCATCGCCAGGGAACCTCCAGACACCGGGACCCGCTGCGGAGGAAGCGGAGCCGGGTGCGCATTTCACAGGCAGCCGCCACCCAGAGCCCTGGGCCTCCTCCCAGGCCGGGGCCTCGATGAGCAGTCACCCCGCGTCTTCTTGTCCTCCCGGCCCCATCCCCGCGGTACCGGCACCTTCCCGGCCCGGCACCTCACCGGGCCACGCACCTTCCTGCCCGCGCGCCCTGCGAAGCCCGGCATCTCCTGCGCCCTGACCACGAGATGGCCGCTCGTTTCCCGCCATCGCGGGAGGCTGTGGGCAGAGCAGCCTCAGGTCGGGGCACGGACAACGGGGTGGAACGAGAGCTGCGAGCACAGAGCGAGGTGCCCCCGGGGACCCCGGGGCCTCCTGCCGCCCGCGCCCCGCTCTCCGCTAGCCCCGACTACCGGGCTCCGCGCTCCGGGCCGCGGCGGGGACAGACGCCCGGGACACCGACCCGCCACCCCGGCCGCAGCGGCCAAGTGTCCGCGAGGCGCGTGGCCTGGGCTCGGCGGTGCAGGCGCTCGGACGGCTCGGGGAACCGCATGGGGGGGGGGGGGAGGCCTGGCCGTGACCCGGTGCGTGGTCAGAGCTCCCCGAGGCCGCCGCGCGAGCGGTGTCGCAGATCCTGGAAGGTCACGACCTTTCACCCCTAAACACCCGGCGCGAGGGCGTCTCCAGCGGCGGGCCTGGCGGACGGGGCCCGGCGGAGCCAGCTCAGGTCACCGAGGGGCCCCAAGGGGACGCGGGTCCTACGGCTCTGCGGCCGGACCTGCTGCGCCACGGAGGCCCGGGCTCCAGGGCGCGGAGGCGGCACCGCGGGGAGGGCTGGGCGGTTCCCACGCGCCGGCGCCGCCCGCCGCCTCGGCCTCGGCTTCCTCCTTCCTCCCGCTTTGACTCCGGGGCCCGCGGTCCTGCCCCGGCCCAGCCCGCGCCCCGCCCCGCCCCGCTCGCCAGTGACTCAGCACCGCGGGCGAGGAGCCCCGGGCGGCGGCGGCCTTGCCTTCAGTTCGAAGTTGATGGTGCCGCTCACGTCGCCTTCGCCCTTCAGCACGCACACGGCCTTGGTCGCCATGGTCGCGGGCGCTGAGAACGAACTGCGATGAACGGAGACGCCGCAGCACACGCCGACGCAGGGGACGGCGCCGCGGACTTCTTATAGGCCGGACCCGCGCCCCGCCCCTAGCCCGGGGCCAATCACCGCCCACGCACCGAGCCCGCCCCCACGGAGGCCTAGGAAGGACGCGATTGGCCTAGGCTCGGGGGCGTGACCTCGGGTGGCGCGGGGGCGTGGTCACAGCACGTGAGAGCCCCGCCCCCCGCCTCCCCGCAGGCGGGGACCGGACCGGGGAAGGAGCCGCCGTCTCCTTCGGACGTTGTGGCCGCGTGCCCGGCCCCGAGGCCGGCTTGCCTGCGAGGTCTGAGCCCCTGAGCCGGGGACTGTCCGCAGCAGCACCGGGGCTCCCGGATGGGCACCGGGTGCAGGTGTCCCGCGTTTTTCCTCCAGGACGGGAAGGCCGCCATCGGGAAAACGCCCAAGACGGAGCCCCGCATGTCTGCCCCGCTCCCCCGCTTGTCTGGTCCCCGCAGCCAATGCCGCCCGCGGGGAAGAGGGAGGGAACGGAGTGGGGCGCTGGGGCCAGGCTGCGGGCACTGAGGTCCTCCCGCTGTGGCTGGGGCTGGGGCTGGAGCTGAGGCTGAGGCTGAGGCTGGGGCTCGGGCTGGGGCTGGTGCTGGGCTGGGGCTGGGGCTGGGGCAGGGGCAGGGGCTGGGGCTGGGCTCTCTGCTCTGGAACCGCCTGGAGCTGCCCCGCTGGGCCTCTGGTGCTGCTTGGCCAGGCCGGACCGGATCTCGGGGACCACGCACAGGTGCTGACTGCAGACCGTGGGTCCCCATGGTTAGCTCAGAGCACACACACTAAAGACTGAACCTCTGCGCACACCAAACGTGTGTTTTCTGCCGATCTGACAAAATGAACAGGTATGAACTTCATGTAACTCACCCTGGACAGCCTCAGAGGGAACTGAGGTCGGTACACCCCCGACAGGGACGGTGCTGCAGTCCCACACCGGCGGGGAGGCGCTGCTGAGGGCCAGCTCAGACCCGCCCAGCATCAGGCCTGCACCTGTGAATGTCAGACCCGGCCCCAGCCCGGTTCCTCGCAGCTCTCGGGGCTGCTTGGCTGTGGCTCCCGCTGCAGACCCTAAAACTCCAGAGCCCCCTGTATTCCAGCTAAAGCCTCCGGGTGCATGTCTGCTGTGGACACACATTGCATCTTCTCAGGGAAGACACCCCAAAAACAGTTCACGCAATGAGCAATGTGTGTGTGTGTTTAAGTGCGAACAGGATTGTGCTCTCAGAAACCTCTAGAAAGCTGTTCAGGGCACTGTGGCCGCCTTGGGGAGTGGGAACCAAACTTCCACGTTCTTCCCTTACAACTTTTTTCACAGTGATAGCCATTTGTCTGTAACATACGTGTAGCTTAGAGTGAGACTCCACTCCTCCTAACCCCCCTCCCCCTTCCTCCCCTACACACACACACACACACTCACTTTCTTCCGGAGAAGAGTTGTGCTGATAAACCTGGGGGTGGGGGGAGGATGATGGGAGGAGAATCGTGTCTTCAGTCCGCACAGGCGGGGCCTGAAGAACGAACCAAGGTGCTGACTGCCCTCGGTGCGCGGGGCTAGGCTGGAGGCTGTTTCAGCCAAGGTCCCCGTGTTTCTGACGCAGTGGGTCTGGGTGGGAACGGGATTGGCCTCCCTCCCTCGCCCCCAGGCAGCCCTGAGGCCGCTGGTCTGGGCCTCACATGGAGAACCCGGACTCACGCCCAGGGACAAGCACCGCAACCACTTGGCTCAAAGGGGGCGAGGGGCCAGGGTCCTGGAGAGGAGGTGGTGGGTCAGGGAGGAGGCCGAGTGCGCTGTGAGATCCAACCCCCTCCCAGAGCGCCTTTCACACAAGGCGTTGGCCCTCCAGTGCTCCGCAGGAAGGATGGGGGGCAGGAAGGATGGGAGGGAGGATGGTGGGCAGGGAGGATGGTGGGCAGGGAGGCAGGGAGGATGGGGGGCTGGGGGCAGGGCAGATGGAGGCAGGGAGGATGGGGGCAAGGAGGATGGGAGCAGGGAGGATGGGGTGCTGGGAGACAGCCTAATCCAAGGCCAGAGTGAAACAAGGCAGAGCTGTTTCAGCCATGCCTGGCATCTGGGCTGCAGCCCGTATATCTGTGCGTTTGGACCCTTGGACTCTGAGTGTTCTGGGTCAGGGATACACACCCCACATGCAGTATGGCCCCCAGGGGCGCGCCAGCTGCGGCATTGGCTCCAGCCTGGCACAGGCCGCCCTGTTGCATAACCCTGCCAGAGCCGGCCAAGGGCCTTTGCCCCAGGCCAAGGTTTCTTCGGGTTTCAGGAAGTCGGAGCCGGATTTCAGGTCTGGTGAGGGCCGGGGAGGAGCGGGTGGCCCTGGGCCAGGGGGTGCTCCTCTTTCACACGGAGCCTGGGAACCCCTCCTGAGCCCAGGGACGGCCGTGCCCTCAGACAGAGGCCCCTGAGGTCCGTTCTCAGAACCGCCCCACACCTGGGCCAGGGGCTCCCTGCTTGGGCCCCACACTGTAGAGCAGGCGTGTCAGACTCTCGGCCCCCGGGCCGCCCACGGCCCAGCCAGCGTAACAGTATGTAAGAAACATTTTCATAAAAGTTTCACAACTTGATTTTTACAACATCCCGTTGTACCTAATTATTAATAACGAGCTACCGCGTTCGCTAATGACTGATGACTGTCACCGTGTGGCATTCATCTCCCTCACGTGCCTCACGCGCAGGCACACGGCGTCTCCCCGCTAACGCCGGCAGAGAATGTTCTAGCAGCCGATGGCCGCGGCGTTCGTCTTGTGCTGACTGGTTGGGTGCGGGCCACAGGCAATAGTTCACTTTGGGAGAACAAGAGAAGTAGGTTTATTTGTGTTAACGCTTATTCATTTGTGCACTTATTCAGCATCTGGTAAGCTAGTGTTCAAGAAGAAGCATTAATGCTTATTTAAGCGCTCTATTATTTATGTTAGCAGTTACTCATTTACATCAGCCCTCTGTACGCGTGTCTCTATTGCAACAAACCCACGGTTTCCGTGACAACTGAAGCGGTTGTTATTTTGCAGCCGGCATACACTTCCGTCTATTTATCTGGCCCTTTGGGTTTGACATGCTGTAGAGGACCCTGGTTGGACCCTCCCCCTCCCAGGCCGTCCCCCCCACCCCACCCCACCCCACCATCTGCAGGGCCAGAACCTGCCACCCTGAGCCTCACCTGTCCTTCCGCAAAGGTTGTGAGGTGTGGGTGCCACAGAGCCACCTGCTGCTCCTCACAAGCTCAGGGGCCTGCAGGGAGGGCCTTGCCAAGTTGGGGACCAGAAGTCTATACACAGGATGGTCCGGACATGAACCTCCCTAACCAAAGCGGCTGTGGCCCCGAGTCCTGTCCTCGGCCGCAGCTCCCTTGACCTCAGCGGAGCCCACCTACTGTCCCTGCACCTGGGTAGACACACCTTTGATGTCAGAGTGACTCACCGCCCGGCGTGGCTCCTGGTTGAGCATCGACCTGTGAACCAAAAGGCCCAGTTCAAGTCCAGTCAGGGCACCCGCGGGAGGAGCCGGTCCATGCTTCTCCCTCATCACTGAGGCTTCTCTCTCTCTCCCTCTCCATTCCTCTCTGAATCAATTAAAATATACACTGCGTGGCCAGATGATGATGATCTCTGAATGAATAATAATCTGGCCACTCAGTGTCTATCCTATAGAATAAAAGGCTAATATGCAAATTGTCCCCTCAACCAGCAGTTCGACCAGCAGGCTGGCCAACAGTCCATGTCCCCTTCCCCTGGCCAGGCTGGCTGGACCCCACCCATGCACGAATTCATGCATTAGCCTCCAACACACACACACACACACACTGAGAGGCCAGATTATTATGCATTCAGAGATCAGCATAATCTGGCCACTCCGTGTATATATATTAAGCATAATCTCGCCCTGGCTGGTCTTGCTCAGTGGGTAGAGCATCAGCCTGCAGACTGAAAGGTTTCCGGGTTCGATTCCAGTCAGGGGCACGTGCCTGGATTTTGGGCCCGATCCCCAATGTGGGGAGTGCACGGGAGGCAGCTGATTGGTGATTCTCATCACTGATGTTTCTGTCTCTCCCTCTCCCTTCCTCTCTGAAATCAATAAAAATCTATTTTTAAAAAAAAGAATAATCTCTTTTCCAGACCCTGGGGCCCACCCTCCCAGAGCGGAGACTACAAGGCTTACCCGCCCCCAGAGCAGAGCCACAGGGCAGAGCCACAGGGCCCGCAGGTCACCTGGTCCCCGAAGGCCATCTCCTTGGCTGCACTGTTCACTGTGAAAGGGTGTGTCTGTCCCTCGGACCTCATCCCAGAGGTCTCCCTGCTTTGCTTTCTCCGCCCCCAACCACCCCGGGGGCTTCAGGCAACTAGCCCCCTTACTCTCTCCCCTTTGAGTCTAACGTCCAGAGCTTCTAAGCTGCCGTTCTCTGAGACCTTTTTTCCATCTGTTGAGGTTTTGCTTCTGGGCATGTCCTCAAAATTTGCCTCCCATTACATTTTTTCTACAGGCTGGGCATTCTTCTGTGGACAGGATGTATTCTTTTGAGTGATTCCCCCTCCTCCCCTTTCTCCTCCCCCCACCCCCAACATCGTGCCTGCCTCCTACCTGAAATAAGGTCATAAGAACATTTACTGGAGTAAAACTGCTGTTTGAAACTTTGGCCACTGTTCACCCCTGCTTGCTTAAAACAAAGGAATTATGGCTTTAGTTTCCAGCTTGTGACCTTGAAGACTAGAACCAGAGGAGTAACGGTCTGACCCAATTATGTAGCCACACCACCTGTTTTTACAAAGATAGGACCGCTTTCCCACGTCTAGCAGAAAACATAGTTAGAAGATAAAGAGCGAGCAATAGGGTCATTCATAGTCTATTGGCAGCTCTTCCCCAGATGCAGCCTTGAGGGCTGTTCGCCAAACGCAGGGCAGTAACATTTATGGTTCGGACCCTTTAAAAGGCCTGCCTGCACGCAGGGCAGTGCGGCCGTGGGTGTTTGCATGGTGCCCCCCCGCGACCATCCTGGCCAGTTTTCAATAAATCCTTGCCTGCTGATCACCAACTGAACCGCCTCCGTGGTCATTTGCAACTGGTCGTGGAAGTCGCCCCACAACACTACCCACCACCTCTGGCAACCGCCCGTGTGTTATCTGATTCTATAAATTCTTTCATGTTTTCAGATCCCACGTGTCAGTGAAATGACACCGTGTCTGCATTGGTCTGGCTTCTTTCCCTTCCTTCAATGCCCTCCAGGCCATCCATGCTGTCGCAGCGGGCCAGGCTCCCTGCTTGTGTATGCTGAGTCATCTCCCATTGCAGGTAACGACACACACGTGTGCCAGCACCCTCACATCCTCTTCACGCCCCCCCCCCGTCCCGTCCCCTTCGGTGGCCTCTGTGTCTTGTCAACCGTGCTGCTCCGAGCGGGGGGAACTAGCTCACCTCGAGTTCTTCCACGAACCCCGGAGTGGCATTGCTGGGTGCCGCGGCAGCTCTCTCTTTATTTTGTGAGAAAATAAGTTGGACGGAAACGTAAGGAATGTTGGCCTGTGACTGGGCCACAGTGCCCTCCCGGGGACGCCTGGGGCCTCTCGCAGGTGCGGACGGATGGATGGACGACAGACAGCCTTTAGTGAGGAGAGGAGCACAGCCCGGGTTCTGGGGTTCTGCCGCTCTGGGCAGCAGCCAGGAGCCAGCAGGGGCGGCCGGGAGGGAGTGCCCGTCAGGCTCACAGGTGATTCCGGGATGTCATGGGGGTTGGGGGGCCAATAGGGGGGGCTGTGAGACCAGAGGCAGGGGAGCCAGGGGAGGCCCGATAAGGTCTGGGCACAACACCATGATGGCAGGAAAGGGGGGATACTGGAAACGGAACCTCTGGCGTCAGGGGCCAGCGAGATGGGGCGAAGGGAGCCCCGGGTTCCAGTCCTGCTCACCAGGCCAGCACGGCGAGGGGTAAGGAGCTCAATTCGGAACGGGTGCCGGGGGCGCCTGAGGGACCTCAAAATGATGGACATGGGTCTGACCCCGGGTCACGGTTAAGTCTGGGTTCTACATCGGCTCTGACACCATGCTGTGCAGGCTGGTGAAGCCCTAGACCCGAGGTTGGCAAACTGCGGCTCTCAAGCCACATGTGGCTCTTCCACAAAATACCATGGCCTGGGCGAGTCTATTTGAAGAAGCGGCGTTAGGAGCAGCTTTAAGTTTAAAAAAATGCGGCTCTCAAAAGAAACGTCAATCGCCGAGACCGGTTTGACTCAGTGGATAGAGCGTTGGACTGCGGACTTAAGGGTCCCGGGTTCGATTCCGGTCGAGGGCTTGTACCTTGGTTGCGGGCACATCCCCAGTAGGGGGCGTGCAAGAGGCAGCTGATGGATGTTTCTCTCTCATCGATGTTTCTGACTTTCTATCCCTCTCCCTTCCTCTCTGTAAAAAATCAATAAAATATTTTTTAAAGAAGAAAAAAAAGAAACATCAATCGTTGTGCTGTTGCTATTTGGCTCTGTTGACTGATGAGTTGCCGACCGCTGGGTCAGGGCCACTTGTTGCTTTTTAAGTTGATCTGGTCGCCAGGCTCCTCTTCCCGCTGGCCCGGCGGGCGGCTCAGAGTGGCCCCTGGTGGCCTGGGATTCCGTACGATGACTGTCCCGGCTCCCGGGTCAGAGCCGGGGCCTGCGTCCGGCCGCTCAGGGAGCGGGGCTGGAGGACAGCCGCTCGGATGCGGGCGGCACAGGCTGCCTTTTAAATGTGTGTCTGTCCCTCTCAGAGGGAGGAGCAGGGGTGAGGGCATCACGGATGCGCAGCCTCCGGCCCGCCCCACTGGGGATGGCGCCCGCACCCCGCGCCGGACCACACATACACACATACAGGAACACACACACACACACAACCCAGGAACACACACACACAGGAACACACACATACAGGAACACACACATACAGGAACACACACATACACACAACCCAGGAACACACACGTACAGGAACACACACATACACACAACCCAGGAACACACACGTACAGGAACACACACATACAGGGACACACACATACAGGAACACACACGTACAGGAACACACACATACAGGAACACACACACACAGGAACACACACATACAAACCAGGAACACACACACACAGGAACACACACATACAGGAACACACACATACAGGAACACACACATACAGGAACACACACGTACAGGAACACACACATACAGGAACACACACACATACACACAACCCAGGAACACACACATACAGGAACACACACACACAGGAACACACACATACAGGAACACACACATACACACAACCCAGGAACACACACACACAGGGACACACACATACAGGAACACACACACACACACAACCCAGGAACACACACACACAGGAACACACACATACAGGAACACACACATACACACAACCCAGGAACACACACATACACACAACCCAGGAACACACACGTACAGGAACACACACATACAGGGACACACACATACAGGAACACACACGTACAGGAACACACACATACAGGAACACACACATACAGGAACACACACACACAGGAACACACACATACAAACCAGGAACACACACACACAGGAACACACACATACAGGAACACACACATACAGGAACACACACATACAGGAACACACACGTACAGGAACACACACATACAGGAACACACACACATACACACAACCCAGGAACACACACATACAGGAACACACACACACAGGAACACACACATACAGGAACACACACATACACACAACCCAGGAACACACACACACAGGGACACACACATACAGGAACACACACACACACACAACCCAGGAACACACACACACAGGAACACACACATACAGGAACACACACATACACACAACCCAGGAACACACACATACACACAACCCAGGAACACACACACACAGGAACACACACACACAGGAACACACACATACAGGGACACACACATACAGGAACACACACATACAGGAACACACACACACAGGGACACACACATACAGGAACACACACATACAGGAACACACACACACACACAACCCAGGAACACACACATATAGGAACACACACATACACACAACCCAGGAACACACACATACGCACACAACCCAGGAACACACATACAGGAACACACACATACACACACAACCTAGGAACACATACATACAGGAACACACACATACAGGAACACACATACACTCAACCCAGGACACATACATACAGGAACACACACACCAGGACACACAGGAGCACACACATACAGGAGCACACACACAGGAACACATGCACAGGAACACACATACTGGAACATACATGTGCACACACAGAGGAACCTCCCACCACCCCGTCCTTCCCTGTGGAACACTATTTCCTGCCCCCCGGAGAGCAAGGGCCCTCATGTTGTCCTGGGCTTTGGTTCTGGGGGAGCGAACCGCCCACGATGGGGCGCCCCGAACCCGCTCCTGTGCCTGCACCAGCGCCCACCTTGTTTAGCTCCCGTTCGTGTCAAGGAGCAATGACACCGCTGCCTGTGCCCGTCTGCCCCGCTGGGAGCTGGGAGAACGGGGACCTGGAAGGGCAGGGCTGGGGGGGGGGAGTCTTGGGGAGCCGTGGTCACCCTCCTTCAGGACGGCGGTTTGGGTAGAGGGTGGGGTGGGGGGGGGGGGGAGAACCTTTGTTAACCCAGTCCCAACCCCCCTCCCCACCCCCCTCCCCACCCCTCCCCCCGCCCCTGCTCCCTTGACCACAGATCTGTGCCTCCTCCCCTCACCCGGGAGTGGAATTGGGTGGGAGAGAGAGGTGTGTCAATCTTTGGGTTCCTTAAAAAGATAAGACTACTGCTGCTCAAACCCAGGGCAGGCCCCGCTTGGGGGCCTGGATGCAGGGAATTGGGAATGAGAGGGTCTCCCCCCCCGCCCGCCTCCCTCTCTCTCTCTCTCTCTCTCTCTCTCTCTCTCCCTCTCGGCTCCGCAGCTGCTGGGTCTGCAGCGATTACATTTCCCGGAAGCCGCATGCTGTGAGGAGCCAGCGTCCGTCCGTCCCGTAAGTCAGAGGACGGTCTGGAAGGAGGGCTGGCGATGCCATCCCTCCCCCGAATCCCGCAGCACAGGACTGGACGCCGCTCCGGCTCGTTCCGGGATTCCTTGTCGTGATCCGTTGGAGGACAGTTAAGCAGGTTCTCTCTGAATTTTGTTTGAAACGGAGCCTGGGCCCTGCTGGTTTGGCTCAGTGGGTAAAGCACTGGACTGCGGACCGAAGGGTCCCAGGTTCGGTTCTGGTCAAGGGCACAGGCCCGGGTTGTGGGCTCGATCCCCAGTTGGGGGCGTGCAGGAGGCAGCCGATCAGTGCTTCTCTCTCATCGCGGGTGTTTCTCTGTTTCCCTCTCCCTTCCTCTCTGACATCTGTCAATCTGTGTGAAAAGAAGAGAGACAGAACCTGGGCGACGTCTGATGGGTCAGGCTCGTTGCAGCCATTGGCCCCCACAGTCTCATGCCGCACGGGGACCCCTCTCCTGGGGGCTGGGAACGTGGGCGGGGCTGCAGGCAGGCGGCAGGGATGCTTGTTGTGAAGGGGGAGGAAGTGCACACGAACACGAAGGGGGCGGGCCTGTGAACACACACGTGACACACACGCGTGGGGCAGATCGGCTCCGGGAAAGAGCAGGGGAGCTGAGGACCGGAAACCAGTTCCCCCCCGGGGAAATCACCAGACCCTCCGTCCCCCGCCGCCGACCCCGTCCGTTCACGACCAGTTTTCCTACGAGAGCCGCCGGTCACCCCCACGACCCCCAGGGAGCACTGGACGGGGTTGGAGCTCAGTGACTGGCTCCCAAGGCCATTCCCTCCCCGTCACGCGTGTGCGCTGAGCACGGGGTTCCGTGTTCCCCTGGCCGTCACACGGGACGTGCCCGGACGCATCATGGGTCTGGGAGATTGCGTGTGTGTTCGGGCCGCGCAGTCTGGAGGCCCTGCTGCTGGGCTCACAGCGGGGGAGGCCCCCATTCATTCCTCCCGCCCCGCCCCAAGAAAAGCCCTGCAGTCGCCCCAGAAGTGTCGCTCTGCGGCCAGCAGGCGGCAGCACCGCCTCGCACTGTCCTGGCGACTTGGCTGCTGGCTGACTCATCTGTTGGGGAAAATTCCATTTGGAGTCGCTGCAGGCGGAGGTGACGTGGAAACAATCCAGGTCCTTTCTTCTCCCCCCTCCCGGCAGCCGCTCAGCACTCGGTGATGTTCCCTGTTTCTGTTCTTTGTTGCCAGAGCAAGCGTGTCAGCCTCGCAGCCCGAGGCCGCTGCGCCCACAACAGGTGCTTTTGCAGCCCCGCCGGTGTAATGGGTGCGAGACGTGGTTTAACGAAAATGCCGTAACCTAATCTCCACAACGTCCTGTTACGTACAACCGCACGACCGGCCGCTACGACGCGCCCTGACCACCAGGGGGCAGACGCTCAACGCAGGAGCTGCCCCTGGCGGTGGGTGCGCTCCCACAGAGGGAGCACCCCTCAGCTGACCGGCCGGTGCCGGATGCAGGGCTCACGGCTGGCCGGTGCCGCCGTGGTGGTGAGCCTCCCGATCGGACTGCCTGCAGACTCAGTGAGGCCGGGACGAGCGGGAGCGGCAGGGCAGCGACAGACTATCACTGCCGGTTTCGGCTGATCCCCGGAGGCCACACCCAGAACCCCACTGGTGCACGAATCCGTGCACCCGGCCTCTAGCTGTTAATAACGAACTACCACGTCCGCTAATGACTGGTGTCTACAGTCCTGTTGTACCTAATCATTAATCACTGGGGGCCCGGTGCACAAAATTTGTGCACTGGGGGTGGGTGGTCCCTCAACCCAACTTGCCCCCTCTCACATACTGGGAGCCCTCAGGGGATGTCCAACTATGGCTCACCCCCAGCCTGCCCAAGGCCTAAAGCCAGCTCAGCCCCAGCTGCCTGTGACCACCCAGCCCCGGGGGCTGGGCGCTTACCACCACTTCCGTTTCATCTCCACACCCCAGGCCCAGCACTCATGCCACTTGGCCCCGTCCCTGCTCCTGATTGGCTGGTAGCATAGCCAATCAGGAGCAAAGGTACTATCGAATTTGCATGTTTCTCTTTTACTATATGGGATACACACACACACACACACACACACACACACACTGAAGCCCCGGTGCACGAATTCATGAATGGGTATGGTCCCTCTGGGTGACCTGCAGGGATTAGGCCAAAACCCGCAGTCCAATGCTGTGTGCAGCGCCTACCTGCCGCTCCCGCTCATCCTGGCCCCACTGCCTGCCGTGAGTTCGCACCGTCAGTCCCAGTGGGGAGAAATGGCTGCAGCAGTGTGCCAGCCATGAGCCCTGTACTTGGTGCCCTCCCAAGGGGAGTCGTGTGCAGGATTGAGCTGAAACCGGCTCTCTGACATCTCCCGAGGGGTCCTGGATTGTGAGAGGGTGCAGGCCAGGCTGAGGGACCCCACTCGTGCAGGATTGGGTCCGGGAGGACTGGGGGAAGGCTCTAGGGTGTGTCTGGCCCATCTTGCTCAGTCTATTGGCCGGACCCCAGCAGCAAGCTAACCTACTGATTGGAGCTCTGCCCCCTGGTGGTCAGTGCACGTCATAGCAAATGTTGAACAGCCTTAGCATATCATTAGCATATTATGCTTTGGTTGGTTGTTTGGTTCTTCTGCCATTCGGTCTATTTGCATATTACCCTTTTATTATATAGGATGAACTACCACGCCCGCTAATGGCTGACGACTACAATCCTGTTGTACCTAATTATTAATAACGCTACCTCGTTCGCTAATGACTGCCGATTCTCACCGTGTTGCATTCATCTCCCTCACGTGCCTCACGCGCAGGCACACGGCGTCTCCCCGCTAACGCCAGCAGAGAATGTTCTAGCAGCCGGTGGCCACCGTGTTCCTCTTGTGCTGACTGGTTGGGATGGGCCACAGGCAATAGTTCACTTCCGGAGAACAAGAAAAGTAGGTTTATTTGTGTTAACGCTTATTCATTTGTGCCGTTATTCATTGGTAAGTTAACGTTCAAGAAGAATGTTAATTTTTATTAAAACGTTCTGTTTTATGTTAATGATGACTCATTCATTTCAGCCCTTTGTATTCAGCGTGTCTATCGAAATAAACCCACGTTTCCACGACAACTGAAGCTTTTATTCTGCGGCCCACGTAAACTTAAACCTTGTTATTTACCCCATGTGAGCCTCGAGGTGACACGCCCGCCCTGGGGATCTCGGCGTGTGGGGTGGCCGCCGGCGGGTGGGGGGTGGATGGCCACAAGGACTCACGGGCCCTGGGCTGGGAGCCCTCGCTCGGTCCGTGCGGGCAGACCGCGGACGGCGCTGTTTGGACCGGCCTCCCGGGTCTGCCTGACTGTGTCACCCTCAGTAACGAGGCCCCTGAGGTCCGGGCCCGGGAGTCCCGTCCGGAGGGAGGGCCTCTGGTCCCGGCGGTCACGGGGGCCGCACTCTGGGGACAGACGGGCTCCCGGCCCAGCTTGCCTCGTCCGGCGCCGTGGCCGGAGTGACCCTCAGCCTCTGTTTGCTCATCCGGGGAATGGGAGTCAGAGGGTCTACCCCCGGCCCGGGAGGGAGAGGGACTCGGCGCAGACACTGTGCTCGGCTCCTGGCAGGCGCCTAACGGGGGCCGGCGGCTGGGTGCACCTGCCCGCCCTGACCTCAACGGCGCGGCCCGCCGCGTCCCCGTCCTGAGACGCACCCGCCGTGGCACTGCCTGTGGCCACGGAACACGGCCGGACACGCTGCCCCCACCGCGCAGCAGGCAGCTTCCCCGGCAGCGGCGGGAGCTCCGGGCTCGGCTCTGCTTCCTGCCATCCGACTCCGGGGGCCTGCCACCGCACTCGTCACCACGCGGGGCGGGAGCGCCTTGTTAGAGACACAATAGTGAGTGGGTGGGTCCCCCTCTCTGTGGGAACCCCCAGAGTGAGTGGCTGGGTCCCCCTCTCTGGTAACCCCGGGGGGACGGGGGAGGACCTTGGTTCCGGGCGCCCCTGGCAGGTCAGGACGCGGGCGGTGGGTGAGGCAGCGGGGCCTCGGCTGGGGCCTGGGGGGCGGGGAGGAAAGGCGGCCGCTGAGCGGGGCGCATGCCCAGCACAGTGAGCCCACTGGCCAGGGCCAGGGTTCAATGTTCTACAGGCTTCAGTCTTCCCTCTGTGGAGTAGCGTCCATCTCGAGCCCCCGTTTGAGCTCCATCACCGGAACACGTCTTCCAGAACATGCTCAGCGCCTCCTGGCCGGGCCCTCCCAGCTGAGGCCGGAGCCCCCCTCCTCCCCCACAGCGAGCTCCCGGAGGCCGCGCTGGCCTGGGGCTCCCGGCCCGATCCCGGTGTTGAGGTTCCAGGCCAGTTCCCCCGCCTGTGTGGAGCGCACTGTCCCTCCGCACCCGGCCAGCAGGTGGCAGCAGCGCACAGAGTCGGGGGGGGGGGGGGGGGGACCAAGGCCTCCCCAGGACCAGGTGGCAGCTTCCAGGGGCCCAGGAAACGCGGCCAAAAGGAGCTTTAAGGCTTCGGTGTCGTCACCACCTCGTGTGGCCGCAGCCCCAGCAACACGGGTGCGGGGGAGGGTGGTTCTGCAGAGTGTTTGCGTTTTTACTTTGAGTTCATTTCAGAGAGGAAGGGAAAAGGGGAGAGAAAGAGAGAGGGAGGGGGGGAGGGAGAGGGAGGGAGAGGGAGGGAGAGAGAGAGAGAGGAAGAGAGACCGGGCAGCAGAGAGGGGGAGAGAGACAGAGTGAGACAGAAGGGGGGAAAGATCAGTGTGAGAGGAGAGGGAGAGAGAGAGACATCCGTGATGAGAGAGAATCATGGACCAGCTGCCTCCCGCACGCCCCACACCCACACTGGGGATGGAGCCCACAACCGGGGCCTGTGCTCTGCCCGGGAATCGAACCCCGACCTCCTGGGTCACAGGTCATCGCTCAGCCTGGTGGTTTGTGTCCGTTTTAGGTCCTGTCGCGGCAGTGGCAGCGATGGAGTCCTGTCTGTAGGCCGGCCGTCTGTCCCTCCTTGCAGGGAGGGGGTGTGGCATCAGAGAGGGCGGTCCTGGGCACCCAGGCCAGAGCTGCCTTGTTCCTCAGAGCCGGAGCCCGATAGGCCGATCGCTGCCCTGCCCTGCGAGACCGGCCTTTAGATCACGTCGGACACTCGCTCTCCCTCCGACCACGGGCGTAGACCACAGTCCGTTGGCTGAGACAGCACCTTCCCCTCCGGCCTGGCCCAGGGTGGGTCCGGACCCGCCGGAGAATCCCCCTGAAAATCCCCTCGAGTCCTCCAAACCCCTCCTGTGCGGGCTCAGCCTCTGGTCTGCCCGGTGACCCGCCCTCACAGCTCCTACCGCTCCCGGCCTCGCGTGGCCTCCGCCGTGGCCAGACCCGTGGGCCTCGAGGAGAGCTGGCCCGGCGTGGCTGGCCGGCCACAGGGGCGGTTCCCTTCTCTCTGCCCCGCGGTCCGGGCCGTGGCGAGTTCGCGTGCCCCCTGCCCCTCACCTCCCTGGAGCGACAGGCTGAGTGCGAGGAGCACGGCCCGAGAGGAGGGGGTGCCTGGAGCAGAGCCCGGACTGGCCCCGGTCCCCCGTCCCTGGGTCCTGGCCGCTGGCCGCCGCCTCCTGCCCTGACACAGCCGCCTCTGCTCCAGGGCCCCTGGCGAACCACCCGTCCGGCTGTCCGGCAGCCTCGGTTCCAGCCGCCTCAGGCCACAAAGGGGCAGCACCTGCTGCGGGGGACAGGCGATGGGCTCAATTTAAAATGCCAAGAGGAGCCGAGACCAGTTTGGCTCAGTGGATAGGGCGTTGGCCTGCGGACCGAGGGGTCCCGGGTTCGATTCCGGTCAAGGGCATGTACCTTGGCTGCGGGCACATCCCCAGTGGGGGGGTGTGCAGGAGGCAGCTGATCGATGTTTCTCTCTCATCGATGTTTCTGACTTTCTGTCCCTCTCCCTTCCTCTCTGTGAAAAATCGATAAAATATATTAAAAAATAAATAAAACGGAGAGGCTGTCAGAGGGCCGATGTGCAGAGGGCGTGACAGCAGCCGTGACCCCGGCCACTGAGGGGGTGGGAAACTTGCTGATGTGGATGGAGAAGGGGCGCCGGGCCGCACCTGGGGGGCCGGGGCCTGAACGTGCACAGGGGCCTGTCACAGGGAGACAGCCCCCCTAGGGGCCATGACAGGGGGACAGCCCCCCACAGGGCCCGTGACGGGGGGACAGCCCCCCACAGGGGCCGTGATGGGGGACAGCCCCCCACAGGGGCCGTGACGGGGGGACAGCCCCCCACAGGGGCCGTGACGGGGGACAGCCCCCCACAGGGGCCGTGACGGGGGGACAGCCCCCCACAGGGGCCGTGACGGGAGGACAGCCCCCCACAGGGGTGCGTGGCGGGGGACAGCCCCCCACAGGGCCCGTGACGGAGGACAGCCCCCCACAGGGGTGCGTGGCGGGGAGACCTGGTTTGCGGACTGAGCAGGAGACGGCCCGGGGACGAGGTTAAAACGGAGCCATGTGGAACGGGTGCGTTCAATCTGCGTGATTGGGCCCCACGATGGGGGGGATGACTCAGATTCGAGCAAGTGGCCTGTTGCACAGAACTGAGTCCGAGCAGAGGCTCCGCCGTTGGCTCTGGGCACAGGGTGAGATCTGGAGGCCAAGTTCGCCCGGGAGCGTCCCTGGAGGGGGAGGGAGCCGCATGCGCCTGCTGGAGACGCGGGGCCCTTGAGCGGCCTCTGTCCTGGCTCCGGAGGCAGAGAGGAACGGAAAACCCGGCTCCTCTGCTCCCCCCACAGCTCCGTCCGTCCGCGGTGCCCGGTGCAGACACGGGGTGACAGCGGGAGCACAGACCAGGGCCCAGCCCCCGGTTTCGGGGGGGGGGGAGGGTCTGCTGGGAGGCAGGACCAGGTGACTCAGCAGGGACCCCGTTTTCTGCGGCTTCAGGACCGGGGGGGGGGGCGGGGTGGTGCCGACTCATCGCTGAAGTTGAGGGCAGGAACTGGGAATGTAATTTCCCTCCTTTTGAATGTTTGTTTAATTGATTTTTAGAGCGAGAGCGAGAGGGAGAGACGGAGAGATAGAAACATGACTGGGCTGCCTGCTGCACGCCCCCTGCCCGGGACGGGGCCACACATGGGCATGTGTGACCAGGCACCGACCCTGAGACCCATGGTGGTGGGTATGACTCTTGGCGCCCCCCGCCCCCCGCCCCGAGTCCGGCCCTGCGTCCGCCCTCCCTGCCCCTCCTCCTCCTCCTCCTCCCTTCCTGTCCCAGCTCGCTCTCCTCAGATGTCAGCAGTGCCCCGGGGAGAGGGCACGCCAGAACCCGCTGCCAGATGGCACCGGCCGCGTCTACCCGGCCACCGTGTGCCGCCTCGTGCTGTGCCGAGCAGACGGAGCGGCGAGCTCCTCGGTGTTTTGAGGTCAGGGGACCGGCCAGAGGCTCTGCGGGTCCCCGTGGGCCCGGGTGCGAGCGAGCTCAGTGCTGGCTCCTGCCCGGCGGAGTCTCAGGGCCCAGTCCTGGGAGCTGCTGGGGGCGGGGGTGAGGCGCAGAGAGCCTGAGGGGCCGCCGTGGAGCTGTGGGCGGGGCTGAGCATTTCCCTCACTCGTCTCCTTCAGGGTTTTCAGCCGCTTAAGTGTTATCCCGTTTTATTTATCATCATTGTTTATAGACTAGAGACCCGTTGCAGGAAGATTCCTGCAAGATTAGAGCTTCCTGCGGCCTGCGCAAAGCTCCCTCCTTTCTCCCCTGCCCTGCTTGCTTACTTCTCCGCAGCGTTGCTCCCTCCTGCAGTGCTTGGCTTCCAATGAACTGCCATCTTGGTTGGGTTAATTTGCATACTTGCTCTAATTGGCTTGGGGTGTGGCTTGTGGGTATAGCAAAGGTATGGTCAATTTGCATATTGCTCTTTTATTAGATAGACTAGGGGCCCTGGTGCACAAAGTTCGTGCACCGGGGGTGGGTGGGTGGTCCCTCAAACCAACCTGCCCCCTCTCACATACTGGGAGCCCTCAGGGGATGTCCAACTGCGAGCCACACCGGTCAGGGCTGTTACCCCATTTTAAAGATGAGGACACTGAGGTGCAGGCTTAGCTGACCCCATGGCGAACCCGAATGGGTGCAGGCCGTGTGCTGTGTGTCCTCTCTGTGTCCTGTGGGAGGCGGTGATACTCCAGAGGCAGCCCCAGGGGAGCAGGTGGCTCAGGACAAAGGAAGAACCTGCTCCAGACTCTGGTCCTGGGGCGGTTGGGTTCAAATCATCGCCGAGCTCTAGGGCGTTGACTGCTTTCGGTTGGTGCAGAGAGCTTTGCCCCAGGGGTTGAGGTGGTTCCCCAGGGGGTCAGTGGGCCAGGAGGTGCCCCAGGGGGTGACAGAGTGCCCCAGGAGGTGAGGTGGTGCCCCAGGGGGTAAGGGGGTGCCCCAGGGGGTGAGGGGTGCCCCAGGGGGTGAGGGGGTGCCCCAGGGGGTGAGGGGTGCCCCAGGGGGTGAGGGGGTACCCCAGGGGGTGAGGGGTGCCTCAGGGCGTGAGGGGTGCCCCAGGGGGTGAGGGGTGCCCCAGGGGGTCAGGTGGCCACCGAGGACTCTTTGGAAGCTGAGCCCGTCCTGGGCAGAGCGGGAGGAGGGGCAGGGGCAGGTGTCTGCGGGCGGGAAGGCCGGAGCCCACAACTGGAGACCGGGGTCAGGGCGGGGCCTCTCCCCGGGGGCCGGCTTCCCTCCCTGCTCGGCCACAGGTGTGCGTCCCATGTCCTGTCCTGTCCGTGCAGACCTGCCCCAGAGGAGGAACAAAGGGCAGGGGGGAACAGCCCGGGGGGGGATCCCAGGCCCCGTTTGACCCTCCTTAGGCTCAGCCTCGGGGCGATGACTGACCTCAGCCCATCCTCTTGGGGACGGGACCTCCCGTCTCTGGACCAGAGCCCGAGTTTTGGTCAAACTGGAGAGAGCATCCACGCCTCGGCTGTTTCACGGCCCGCCCGGCGCAGCAGCAGCAGCAGCAGCAGCGATGCCAGGCTGGCTCAGGACTAGGTGTGATAAGTAACGACCCCCCCCCCCCGTCCCCCCATCCCCGCACTAACCCATCCGTGGAGACTTCCCCCAAAAGGGCCCACCTGGAGGCTGGTGAGTCTGCTGTCCAGGTCCTGCTCTGAGAAAGGGTAGAAAACAGGTGGAAACCCTTGAGGCGAGGGACCCTGTACCGGCCTCTCTGCGGCCATCCACCCCCCTTCCTTTCCGCGGCCTCACCTTTGCTTTCTTTCTCCTCAACTCCACGTGTCTGTGTTTTGTTAATCCTCCTCACCTGGGGACATTTTCCCATAGATTAAAAAAAAAACATGTTTTATTGATTTTTTACAGAGAGGAAGGGAGAGGGACAGAGAGTCACAAATATCGATCAGCTGCCTCCTGCACCCACCTCCCCCCCCACTGGGGATGTGCCTGCAGCCAAGGTACATGCCCCTGACCGGAACTGAACCTGGGACCCTTCCGTCCGCAGGCCGACACTCTATCCACTGAGCCACACCCGTTTTGGCTTTCCGTTGATTTTTAGGGAGATTGTAAGAGAGAGAGGAATATCGGTGAGAGAGAAACACAGCGATCGGTTGCCTCCGACCAGGGCTAGGGCCCAAGGCCCGTGCCTTTGACCGAATCGAACCCGGGACCCTTTGGCCCGCAGGCCGACGCTCTATCCACTGAGCCAGAGGCCAGGGCTGTGTGTGTTTTGAGTGCATGTTGGAAGCGTTTTATTCAAACATTTTCCCCTTTATTTCCCATCACCATTCAGGCCCCCCACATCCTCTTCCCCATCCACCAGGCCCCTGCCCCCACAATCACCACTGTTGACTGTGTCCACAGTGCTTTCTTTTTTTTGCTCAGTCACTGCACCCCAACACCCGCCCCACCGCCACCAGAGCTGTCTGCTGGACCCGAGTCTGCCTCTCTTGCTTGTTGTCGTCAGATTCCGCATACGAGTGAAATCTCGTGGTGTTGTCTCTCCCACCGGCTTAGCTCGCTGGGCACCGTGCCCTCCACATCCACCTGTGCTGTCGCTGCTGCGAAGGGAGCATTTTCCTCCTGTGGCCGAGGGCCCTTCCGTTGCCTGTCACTCGTTTCCCCCGCCAGCAGCCCAGCCGGCTCTCTCTCCTGCGTCTGCGACTTTCCAGAGGCTCCTTCCACCACAGTCCTGGCTCCGAGTGCCCTCCCAGCAGAACCGAGGACCCGAGTCCGGCTCTGCCGGTTACACAACCTCGTGACCTCCTCGCCGAGGGCCCGACACAGCAGTCAGGAGGCAGAGAGCCGGCCACAGCGGACCCCGGACAACACAGGTTTGAGTTGTGTGGGTCTGCTTACAGTCCGGTCCCCCCCCCCCCAATACATATCTGCAGTAAATGTACTGCCTCTTCCTTATGATTTTCTGAATCGGTTTCTTTTCTCCAGCTTACTTTCCTGTAAGAATCCAGCGTACAATACATACAGCATGGACGGACGTGTGTGTTCACCGGCCGTGGACGCATCCGTAAGATCTACAGGCAACAGCAGGCTACAGTCAACTCCGGGGAGGGGTCAAAGCTTGCATGTGAACTTGACTGTGCGGGGCTAGAGCACTGTGCTCCCCACTCATTTCCAGGACCTGCCTCAGGGGCCTCCAGCACATGTTTCATAACAAATGCTATTTAATGTTACTACGGATCAGCTATTCCTCTTTCCTTTTTAATATATATAAATATATTTTAAATTGGTTTCAGAGAGGAAGGGAGAGGGAGGAACATCAATGATGAGAATCATTCATGGGTTGCCTCTTGCGTACCCGGAGCCCGAAACCCGGGCCTGTGCCCTTGACCAGGCTGGAACCCAGAACCCTGCAGGTCAACGCTCTATCCACTGAGCCAAACTGGCTAGGGCTTTAATATGTTTTTTTTTTAAATTGATTTCAGAGAGGGAGAGAAACATCCAGGATGAGATATAATCACTGATTGGCTGCCTCCTGCATGCCCCACCCTGGGGATGGAGCCTGCAACCTGGGCCTGAGCCCCAACTGGGAATTGAACTGTGACCTCCTGGTTCACAGGCTGATGCTCACCACTGACCCACACTGGCCGGGCCCTCACCAGTTGTCTGTCTGTGGGTTATGCGTGTCTGTTCTTTGGCTGATCCCTTCCCCTCCTCCCTCCTCTGACAGCTGTCAGAGTTCATCCCGTTTGTTTTGTCCTCCAAACTGATGTTTTGAAGGACGAGGCCGCAGTCAGCGCTTTTGCAACTCACTGTTTGTTCCTGAGCGGCCGAGCCCTGTGTTGGGCACTGGGCTGCGGCCGACAGAGGAGGTTCTGGACTCAGGTGGCCATCTCTAAAGGGGTTTCCGCCCCTGTGACCCAGAGGCGGGAGGGGTCTGGGTCCTTAGACCTGATGGGACACAGAGAGCTCCGGGAGCCACAGATGGCTGCACAGCACAGTGCAGCAAAGGCCTAGGGCCGTGATGGCAAACCTGTGATACGTGTGTCCGCACTGACACGCATAGCCATTTCCGATGACACGCAGCCACATGCAGTCGCATACAGAGAAGTATGTTTTTTTTTTTCTCTAAGTGGCACCCCGCCCGACTGATGCTGTTTTTTCTTGGCGAATTTTGACACACCAAGCTCAAAAGGTTGCCCATCACTGGCTTAGGGTGAAGCCCTGACTGCACCGGGTCCTCAGGAATGGGGGGGGGGGGGAGGACAGTTAGGTGAAGATGAACACGGGGGGGTGCGTGTTTGGGTGGAGGAAAGAGACCAGGTAGCAGAGTATGGACTTTTCTGATCAGGAGGATTCTGCAAAATGCAGACTGGACCCCGGGAGCAGGACGGCCTGAGAGGGAGACACGGGAGCCTTTGGGGCAGGCGAGGTGAGGAGGGAGGGGGGCTTGGACTGGGGGGCCGGCCCCATAGGGGAGACGAGCTGCTTGGCTTTCCTGTGAATTCACCTCCAGGCACCTAGCACGGCCTTTAGGGGTTCCTTCTCCCTCCACCGGGCAGCCCAAGGCTCAGCCTCCCACTCGGGGGTGAACGCCTCCCAGCCGGTGGTTCTAACGGGGAAAGGGGGGCTCTCCCTGGAATTCCCACAGCGGCGTCGGGTCCCCGCGCTTCCACGACCTCTCGGATGTGAACTTTGCAGACCAGGTCGGTGCGGGCTCGCGGGCCACTGCTCTGCCCGGAGGCGAATGGAGGCCGCACTCCTCGCCGAGTCCCGGTCCCCTCGCCGGGCAGGTGAGTCAGCAGCGTGTCGGCCTCCGGGCGAGTTCGGCCGCCGAGGCCTCCCTGGAGCCTGGCCGGCGCTACCGCGCCCCGCCATCCCCCGGAGGGAGGGAGCAGCTGGGGTTTCCTCCCGTAGAGAAGTTCCCGTCACCCCAGCTCCCCGCCAGGTCACGTGCCGCAGGTACGGCGGGAGCGGGCGGCTTCCCTCCCCCGTCCGGCCCCCCGTCCGGGGCCTGCGGAGCCGGGAGCACCCTCACCTCCGACCAATCCCACCGACGCCGAGCCGCGCGCGCGCCGAGCCCCGCCCCTTCGCCGCGCGCCATAGGCCGACTCCAACCAAGAGGGCTGACTGACAGCTGCGCGGACCAATGGCGGGAAGAGGCGGAGGCCGCTCGGCCCGCCCGAAGTCGCTTTGTTAGGGGCGCCGCGGCCGCCCCCCACACGCTGGGCCTCCTGGGCCTGCCCAGCGGCCCCTGCGCCGCGCCGCCAAAGCCCCGGAGGAAGGCAGCCCCGAACGCGCGGCCCCGCACCCTTCCCGCCGCGCGGGCCCCGGATGCGGCCGCGCACCCCTCGTGCGCCTGTTGTCAGCCTCAGCCCAACTCCGAACGCCCCGCTCCCGGGTCACCCGGCGCGGATTGGCCGGCCGGAGGCGGAGCGATGGTCAGGCGGACCAATCGGAGCCCGGTTTCCCACGCGCTCCTCCGGCCTCGCCCCCAGGGCCGCCCACGGAAGCAGGCTGACGGCTCCCATTGGTCGCCCGCCAGAGTCGAGCGAGCCGGGCGGAGCAGCGCCGCCGCCGTCGGGCGCGCGTCTCTGCAGAGCCGGGGACGCCTCGGTCCCCGCAGCCCCGGGGTCCCGGCGCTCCCGCGCGGTGCGGTCCCCGTCGCCGACTTCCGGGACGAGCCTCGCGGGTGAGTACCGCGGGCGGGTTGCGCGCCGGCCGGCTGGCCGATGCCACCCGAGCGCCGCGGAGAGGATGCCCGAGCCGCTCCGCTCCTCCGGGCACGTCCCGACCCCGTCTCCCGCACCCCGGGGTTCCCGGCGGGTCCTAGCTCCCCCCGATCGCTCGCTGCCCGTATTGTGTTCGCGCTCGCACACTCGGGAGGCGGGGAGACGTCTGGAGAGCTGGGACCGCGAGGAGGGAGACGAGGCGGCGGCGCCCAGGTGGCTGGCGCCGGATGGGAGTGACAGTGCCCGGGCGGTGGCGGTCGGTCCTCCCGGCGGCGGGAGGTCAGCGCCGGCTCGCGGCGGCGGCGGCACTTGGTATCTGTCGGCCGATTTTTGCCAACTTCGCGGAGAGGGAGTGCGGGTGCGTGCGTGCGGCCGTTTGTCTCTCTGCCTCCGACCTGGCACCGCCGGGCCCGGGGTCTCGGGGACGCTGCTGCCCGGGCGCTCACCTTGGCGATCGGACACTCGGGAAGAGCGGGGGTCGTCGACATGTAGGGCCGGAGACCCGCGGCCGACCTGGGGTGGGGGGGGCTTTCAAGCGGCCTCCTGCGGGCGAGCAGACAATGACCGGCCCCGGGCGCGGGGTCCCGGAGGCCGGGCGGGCGCGGGAGGGGAGTCTCCACGCGCGATCGCAGGCTCGGCCGCTGGGAGGCTGCTCACCGTGCTGCTCACCCGCCCGGGCCGGGACCCGCGGGGGGCCCGCTTTTGTTTACAGACCCCGCCATGGAGCGAGCGCTGCGCCCTGTGCTCCCCCGGTCCCGGCGGCGGCTGCCGTCGCCCCTCCGAACCCCGAGAAGTTGGTGCGCGCTGTCAGGTGACGCCCCCGCCCCCGGCCTCCCGGCGAGATGCTGGAGGGAAAAGACGCCCCGGCAGCGCCTCCCCTCCCGTCCCCGTTGCGCATGGCGTCCCGGTCTCTGCACCTGGGCGGCGGGGTCCCTGTCCAGCGGATGCCCGCGGCGGCCGTCGGGGCGATGCCAGAACCCTACTGCCCTCCTTCTCTCCCTCCCCCGGGCGGTTTCCATCCGCGTCCCCGGATCTGCCCAGGCCGCGCCGAGCCTGCCTTTGCTGGGTGCTGGCAGGGCTTGAAGGACGCGCGTGAGCCCTGCGGGATGCTGCCCAATCCGTGCCGGCCTCCGGGGTACCCACGCGCCTGCGGAGCTTGTGGGGCATCCTTGAGCTGAGCGGGCCGGTGGGGTCACCCTTGCCCGCCGACTTGGGGTGCACTTTGGGCTGGAGTCAAGATGGAGAACCTGGGCGCTGAGGTCAAACCCACCTGGGTTCCGGTCCCCGTGATCCAGGCCACCTACTCCATCTCCCCACTCTCGGGCTCAGAGCCTGGAGAGCCGGGAGCGCCCCATGGGTGTGTGCCGAGGTGGGGAGGGTTAGGCGGCTGCTCATCTGCGGAGGACAGTGCCTGCCACTGTGAGTCCCTGGAATAAATACCGTGGCTTTCCTGCTAGAGGGACTCAAACATTAATTTAATTCCAGAGAGGAAGGGAGAGGGAGAAAGAAAGAAACATCAGTGGCCAGAGAGAATCACGGATTGAATGCCTCCCGCACGCCCCACACTGGGGATGGAGCCTGTAACCCAGGCCTGTGCGCCAACCGGAATCCAGCCCTGACCTCCTGGGTCACAGGTCCACGCTCAGCCCCTGAGCCACCCGGCGGGGGACCCTCCCCGAGGACAGCGTTCTCCACGCTCCACGCCGAGCTGTGTCTGCTGTGGACAGGGCTGCCTCACCGGCCTTCGGGTTCGCCATGCGCTGACCTGAGGGGCAGCTCGTCTTCCCTCTGCATCCCCTCTGGTGCGGAGGTTTCTCTCCTTCCTCCTTCCTTGGGGCCCAGCTCTGCGGGCCTGGGTGGGCGGGCCTGTCCAGGTGGAAGCAGCCCGGAGAACCAATGGCGGCCGCGCTCAGTGACTAATGCGGGGATGGAGGGAGGTTTGAACAAAGGGACACCTGGAGGCGGGGAGGGCGCACTTCCTGGACCTGAAAGCGGAGTCGCCTGAGCAGCAGCTGGGGAGCAGGGGGGGGGGGCGGGGGGGGGGCCGCTGGCTTCTGGAATATGCTCTCTGCACCCAGTGAGGTGCTCCTCCCCGGAGGTCGGAGGTCTGGAGGTCACCTTTGCGCGGTAAACATGACGTTGCCAAGGCATGGCCTCTGTGGCCGCTGCTGAGTGACTGGGGAGCTGGGAGAGAACTGGTTTTCAGGGGCCACTAGACCGCTGACTGCCCTGTGCTGTCTGTCCTGTCTGCCCCGTGCTGTCTGTCCTGTCTGCCCTGTGCTGTCTGTCCTGTCTGCCCTGTGCTGTCTGTCCTGTCTGCCCTGTGCTGACTGCCCTGTGCTGTCTGTCTGCCCTGTGCTATCTGTCCTGTCTGCCCTGTGCTGTCTGTCCTGTCTGCCCTGTGCTGACTGCCCTGTGCTGTCTGTCTGCCCTGTGCTGTCTGTCTGTCTGCCCTGTGCTGACTGCCCTGTGCTGACTGCCCTGTGCTGTCTGTCTGCCCTGTGCTATCTGTCCTGTCTGCCCTGTGCTGTCTGTCCTGTCTGCCCTGTGCTGACTGCCCTGTGCTGTCTGTCTGCCCTGTGCTGTCTGTCCTGTCTGCCCTGTGCTGTCTGTCTGCCCTGTGCTGTCTGTCTGTCTGCCCTGTGCTGTCTGTCTGCCCTGTGCTGTCTGTCTGTCTGCCCTGTGCTGTCTGTCCTGTCTGCCCTGTGCTGTCTGTCCTGTCTGCCCTGTGCTGTCTGTCTGCCCTGTGCTGTCTGTCTGTCTGCCCTGTGCTGTCTGTCTGTCTGCCCCACCAGCTGAGTGTCTTTGGGCCAAGAGACAGCCCCCCTACAGGAGAACAAAGAGGGGACTCCTTAGCTGCCTCAGAGGTGCTTAGACACGCCACCTCCCGCTTGCCTCCGAGGAAGACGTCATTGGGGAGACACTCCTGTTTCAGCACCCCCTCACCGTGGGCAAATTATTGAGCTGGTCCCTAACACACCCTTTGAATGCAGACCCCAGAGGCCTTGCTGCCAAAACAAGCAAATGAACAAACACAAAGTGGGCGAGGGCCTTGCCCCGTCCACCCTGGGTTCCCAGACCTGCCCCCCTCACCCCCCCGCCTGGCATCGGGCAGACTCCAGCCGGCCTGCGTGGCCCGTGTCCCCCGCAGGGCGCTAGCAGTCCGATACGGCGCCAGTTCCTGCACAGGTTCTGGGGATCCCGGCCCTGTTGTCTGGGAGGAGGCTGCCCCCTCTGGTGGGGAAGGAGGCAGTTGGGGCCCAGACTTGAAAAGGCAGGCGGTTAGGAAACCTCATTAGCTCACAGAGGGGCTCCACTCCAGGCTCATCGAAGAGGAACAAAGTTTCCTGCCATCCCATCCTCCCCTGTAGACCTGGAAGGACTGGCCACCCTGTCACCCCCCCCCCCCCCAATTCCTGCAGTGCCGCCAGCTGAGCCAGCCCCACTGAGCCAAACCCTGGCGAGGGGCGGCCAGTGCTGAAGGTCACCCACGTCTCCGCTTGGCCCAGGAGCTCGCAGCCTGAAGGGGAAGCTCGTCGGGAGAGGGGAGAGCAGTGCGAGCCGGTCCCTGCTTTCCTGCGTGGAGAGGGGAGGGGAGAGGAGGAGAGAGGGGAGGGGAAGGGAGGGGAGGGGAGAGGAGGACACGGGAGAGGAGAAGAGGGGAGAGGAGAGGGGAGAAGAGGGAAGAGGAGAGGAGAGTGGAGAGGGAAGAGAAGAGGAGAGGGGAGGGGAAGAGAGAGAAGAGGAGAGGGGAGGGGAAGGGAGGGGAAGGGAGGGGAGGGGAGGGGGAGGAGAGAAGAGAGAAGAGAGGAGCGCAGGAACCGAAGGAAGAGCGCCTGAAGTCAGCGATGTGGGGAGAGCAGGTGGGAGGCAGGGGAGAGGCGGAATGGGTTCCCATGGGCTGTGTTTCCGAATCCCATGGTGTTCCCCAACCCCAGAGGGTCTGGCTATGTCTCCAGTCGTTTGGCTCCTTATTTAAAGTGTCCCTGGCGTGTGTGGGCGCATTCCCCGTTTTCTCTGAATTAACCCACAGGCAGCGTGCACGTGTCTGAGGCCCCCGCCCCCCCTGCAGTGTGGGACCGGAAAGGCAGGTTTGCCAGGCCCCAGCCGTGTGGTGCTCTCCACAACCCCACTCTGCTAATGGGCTAAGGGGGCTAACGGGCCGCTGTGTGGACGCGGCAGCCCCTGTGCTCCTGCAGGCCCCGGCCCTAAAGGTTTTCGCTGTGACACGGGGGAGGCACCAGCCAGGCGCACGCAGCCAGGAACAGTGCGCTAGTGTAAGGAGATATTCCTGGTGAGTGCCTGCTCCCTCCTACCCCCCCCTGCCCACCTCCTCCCTCCCACCCTCTCCCTCCTACCCCCCCCCTGCCCACCTCCTCCCTCCCACCCCCTCCCTCCACCCCCCCCCTGCCCACCTCCTCCCTCCCACCCCCCTCCCTCCACTCACCCCTGCCCACCTCCTCCCTCCCACCCCCTCCCTCCCACTCACCCCTGCCCACCTCCTCCCTCCCACCCCCTCCCTCCACTCACCCCTGCCCACCTCCTCCCTCCCACCCCCTCCCTCCCACTCACCCCTGCCCACCTCCTCCCTCCCACCCCCTCCCCTCCACTCACCCCTGCCCACCTCCTCCCTCCCACCCCCTCCCTCCACCCACCCCTGCCCACCTCCTCCCTCCCACCCCCTCCCTCCACTCACCCCTGCCCACCTCCTCCCTCCCACCCCCTCCCTCCCACTCACCCCTGCCCACCTCCTCCCTCCCACCCCCTCCCTCCCACTCACCCCTGCCCACCTCCTCCCTCCCACCCCCTCCCTCCACTCACCCCTGCCCACCTCCTCCCTCCCACCCCCTCCCTCCCACTCACCCCTGCCCACCTCCTCCCTCCCACCCCCTCCCTCCACTCACCCCTGCCCACCTCCTCCCTCCCACCCCCTCCCTCCACCCACCCCTGCCCACCTCCTCCCTCCCACCCCCTCCCTCCACTCACCCCTGCCCACCTCCTCCCTCCCACCCCCTCCCTCCCACTCACCCCTGCCCACCTCCTCCCTCCCACCCCCTCCCTCCCACTCACCCCTGCCCACCTCCTCCCTCCCACCTCCCCCCCCCCAGCCCCTGGGCACCGGCCTGCCTGTCCCCTGGCCGGGGGCTCATGAACTTCATAAAGGCCTGGGCTGGGGGACCGGAGCCTGCGTGCTGTGGGCGATCCTTCTTGATCTGGGCTCTCTGTTGGGAGGAGGTCCCGCCAGAGGCTGCGGGACAGACGTGCCTCCTGCCAGCGGGTCCCTGACCCGGTGAGGGGGGCCCTCGGGGGTGCTCTCAGGGTGAACACAGGGGTGATTCACAGCGGCTCTGTGGGAGGCAGCCTTCAGCCCCACATCCTGGGCTCTGCCTGCCAAGGCTGTGGCCACCCGCCCCCCCCTGTGGTCCCCACCCCAGCCACGTGCACTCTGCTTGTGTGTTAATTCTCGGCTGCTACAAAGTTTCTCTCTCGCTGCTAGTTTCTCCCTCCGCTGCTACTGTTTCTTTTCCCGAGAGGGACGTCCCTCTCCGCAGGGAGGCCGCTGGCAGTCTGAACCCAGCAAAACCAGCGGGAGAGCAAGGCTCTTCACGTGTCTGCAGGCTCTGAATTCATTAAGGAAGAGGACGGAAAGGGAAGGAAGGGGGTTTCCTTTAAAAAAGAAGATACCTGTCTGGCCCGTGTGGCTCAGTGGGTAGAGCGTCGGCCTGTGGACCTAAGGGTCCGGATTCCATTCTGGTTGAGGGCGGGTACCTGGTTGCAGGCCCCTCCCCAGCCGGGCCCTGCAGGGCCTCCAATCAGTGCGCTTCTCTCACGTGGCTATTTCTCTGTCCTTCCCTCTCTCTCTCCCTCCCTCTCTCTGAAAAGCAATGGGAAGATATCCTTGGGTGAGGACTAAACAAGTAAAAAAAGGTACCTGCCTGGCCCAGCTGCTGTGGCTCTGTGGCTGAGCATCGACCTGTGAGCCAGGTCAGGGTTCGATTCCCGGGCAGGACACAGGCCCCGGGTTGAGGGCTCCATCTCCGGTGTGGGGCGTGCAGGAGGCAGCCGGCTCATGATTCCTTCTCATCATGGTTGTTTCTACCCGACCCCCACCCCTGCCTCTCTTCTCTGAAGTCAAATACATTTAAAATAAAACTTAAAAGAAATAGACCCCTGTGTTGTTTAAGTCCAGCCTCGGACCCTTGGGCTGAAGGATCGGTGTTGGTGTGAGACGCGATTGGGAGGGGTGGCCTGGGGCGCCCACTCGCCTGGAAGGGGCAAGGGGTTAGAGGTGAGGTTGGAAGGGGGTTAGAGGTGAGGCTGGATGGGACGGGGGGGGGGGGGTTAGAGGCGAGGCTGTAAGGGGTGAGGGGGTTAGAGGCGAGGCTGTAAGGGTTGAGGGGGTTAGAGGTGAGGCTGGAAGGGGCTGGGGGGTTAGAGGTGAGGCTGTAAGGGATGAGCGGGTTAGAGGTGAGGCTGGAAGGGGCGAGGGGGGTTAGAGGTGAAGCTGGAAGGGGCGAGGGGGGGTTAGAGGTGAGGCTGTAAGGGGTTAGAGGTGAGGCTGTAAGGGATGAGGGGGTTAGAGGTGAGGCTGGAAGGGGTGGGGGGGGTTAGAGGTGAGGCTGGATGGGACGGGGGGGGGTTAGAGGCGAGGCTGTAAGGGGTGAGGGGGTTAGAGGCGAGGCTGTAAGGGTTGAGGGGGTTAGAGGTGAGGCTGGAAGGGGCGGGGGGTTAGAGGTGAGGCTGTAAGGGATGAGGGGGTTAGAGGTGAGGCTGGAAGGGGCGGGGGGTTAGAGGTGAGGCTGGAAGGGGCGGGGGGTTAGAGGTGAGGCTGTAAGGGGTGAGGGGGTTAGAGGCGAGGCTGTAAGGGTTGAGGGGGTTAGAGGTGAGGCTGGAAGGGGTGGGGGGTTAGAGGTGAGGCTGTAAGGGGTGAGGGGGTTAGAGGTGAGGCTGTAAGGGATGAGGGGGTTAGAGGTGAGGCTGGAAGGGGCGGGGGGTTAGAGGTGAGGCTGTAAGGGATGAGGGGGTTAGAGGTGAGGCTGTAAGGGATGAGGGGGTTAGACTGAGGCTGGAAGGGGTGAGGGGGGTTAGAGGTGAGGCGGGGGCTCAGGCTGCTTTCCTGAAAGCCCTCCCAGCCCCGTCCTCCGGCCCCGTGGCAATGGCTGCTCTGGCCCCAGGCGCACATGCCTGCCCGCCTCTCTGTGGCCCGAGCTGCTGACCGTGGCCTTGGCTCCCTCCTGCTCCTGCTTCCTCTGCCCTTCGCCCAGAGACATGGCCGTGCTGGGGGGCCGTGGCCATGCCTGGAGGGGGCGTGGTCATGCCGGGGGGATGTGGCTGTGCAGTGTGGGGATGTGGCTGTGCAGGGGCGGGGGGGTGGGGGGGTGTCGTGGCTGTGGGGACGTGGCTGTGCCGGGGGTGGGGGGGACATGGCCATGCGGGGACGTGGCCGTGCCGGGCTGGTGCTGCTGCCTGCTGGCGTGGGGGAGGCTTTGGGGTGTCTGTTCTCGGCAGGTCCAGCGCCTGTTGAGGGGTGCGGTGTGGGCTGGCCAGCAAGCGTGACTCTGTTTTAAATACGTTTTCAGTGATTTTAGAGAGAGGGGAGGGGAGGGGGAGACAGGAACATCGACGAGAGGGAGCCACGGATCGGCCGCCTCCTGCACGCCCCTCGCTGGGGACGGAGCCCACACCCCGGGCTGTGCCCCGACCGGGAATCGAGCCCTGACCTGGCTCGCAGGTCGATGCTCACCCTGAGTCCCGCCGGCCACTCCTCATCGGTTTCGCTCCCGTACCCGTCACAGTTCCCCTCAACCCTGAGGTCCCCTTTGGCCTTTTTCTGACGTAAACGTCATTTTTGGGGAATGCAGGGTTTCCAGCTCCAGTAAAGCCAGGTGTGGCTGGATTCTAAACGGGGTGCACGGCAGGAACACACGCGCGTCAGCACATGCAGAGCAGAGGGCAGATCAGGGCAACAGGAGTCTGTCCAGCCACAGCCCCCATTGCCCCCCACAGCCCACCCCCACTGCCCCTACAGCTCACTACTGCCCACCACTGCCTCCCACGGCCCCCCATGACCCCCTACTGCCCCCTATGGCCCCCCATGACCCCCCACGGCCCCCCACTGCCCCTACAGCTCACTACTGCCCACCACTGCCTCCCACGGCCCCCCATGACCCACTACTGCCCCCCATGGCCCCCCATAAACCCCCACTGCTCCCCACGGCCCCCCACCGCCCCTACAGCTCACTACTGCCTACCACTGCCTCCCACGGCCCCCCATGACCCCCTACTGCCCCGTATGGCCCCCCATGACCCCCCACTGCTCCCCACGGCCCCCCACTGCCCCTACAGCTCACTACTGCCCACCACTGCCTCCCACGGCCCCCCATGACCCCCTACTGCCCCCCATGGCCCCCCATAACCCCCCACTGCTCCCCACGGCCCCCCACTGCCCCTACAGCTCACTACTGCCCACCACTACCTCCCATGGCCCCCCATGACCCCCCACTGCTCCCCACGGCCCCCCACTGCCCCTACAGCTCACTACTGCCCACCACTGCCTCCCACGGCCCCCCATGACCCCCTACTGCCCCCCATGGCCCCCCATAATACCCCACTGCTCCCCACGGCCCCCCACTGCCCCTACAGCTCACTACTGCCCACCACTGCCTCCCACGGCCCCCCATGACCTCCTACTGCCCCCCATGGCCCCCCATAACCCCCCACTGCTCCCCACGGCCCCCCACTGCTCCTACAGCTCACTACTGCCCACCACTGCATTCCACTGCCCCCCATGGACCCCCACTTCCCCCCACTGCCCCTCACGGCCCCCCACTACCCCCCACGGCCCCCACGGCCCATTCCGTCTGGAAAGCTGAGGTGCGGGGCCACTTGGGGCCGCCCTCCTGCTGCGATAAACGATGGTTCAGTTTCTTTTTAAAAAAATATATATTTTATTGATTTTTTACAGAGCGGAAGGGAGAGGGATAGAAAGTCAGAAACATCGATGATAGAGAAACATCGATCAGCTGCCTCTTGCACACCCCCTACTGGGGATGTGCCCGCAGCCACGGTACATGCCCCCGACCGGAATCGAACCCTGGACCCTCCAGTCCGCAGTACGACGCTCTATCCACTGAGCCAAACCGATCTCAGCGATGGTTCAGTTTCTTGACTGCCCTCACCCCCACCCCCTCCAGCTCCTGATGATGATGTTTACGGCTCATACATTGGTTCTTCTTCGGTCTTTTTAAAAATATGTTTTATTGACTTCAGATAGGAAGGGAGAGAAAGAGAGAGAGAGAGACAGAGACAGAGAGACAGAGAGGGAGAAAGAGAGAGAGAGAGAAACACCCATGATGAGAGAGAATCATCGATGGACTGCCTCCTGCATGCCCCCCCGCTAGGGATCCAGCCAGACCCAGGCCTGTGCCCTTGACCTTCCCTCTGCGGCCGATGCTCTGTCCACCGAGCTGCACCAGCCGGGGCGACAGATGCTGTTTTAAGCCGATTTCAGTGAAAAGGCGGAGCCACGCCGCTTCCTTCCGCAGAGGGAGGGGCCGCAGGCACCGCGCAGAGCCCCGGCCGGCCGGTGGTGTCGGCCGTGGTGTCGGCTTTGGGCCGGGGGACGTTTCTGTGTTAAATCAGGACACGGGCTCCTGGCCGGCGGCAGCGTCCTGGCCCGGGCGTTGGCAGGGACGGAGGCATTTTGTTTGCCACCCGGGAGGCCTGCTGGCGTCTGCTTTGGTGCAAGGACACACCTGGCACCTAGTTGGTGAGGCCGGCGTGGCTGCCGCCAGCACAGAACAGAGCGGCCCCGGCAGAGGGCCGGCCGCGGGCGCTGATGCCGGGCCGAGGGTGACCTCCGCACTCACAGGCCGCACCCCGGAGTCTCCTGCGGACCCCCCACCGGGAGGCTGCGTTCCAGGTTTGGAAGTGAGCGTGGCAGGTCCATAGCCACCCGGGGTAGTGGTGACTTTGGCTATTTTTTTTTTTCTCTAAAAAATATATTTTGTTGATTTTTTTTTTTTTTTTTTTTTTTACAGAGAGGAAGGGAGAGGGATAGAGAGTCAGAAACATCGATGAGAAACATCGATCAGCTGCCTCCTGCACACCCCCCACTGGGGATGTGCCTGCAGCCAAGGCACATGCTCTTGACCGGAATCGAACCTGGGACCCTCGAGTCCGCAGGCCGACGCTCTGTCCACTGAGCCAAACCTTCGGTTGTTATTCGGCCAGAGGGAGTATCCTTCTCCGGGCGGGTTTCGGGGGCTGGGTAGCCATTTCGGGGCCTTGGGCAGCGGCACCCCGACAGCCCTCAGGACCTCCCCGACCCCTGGCGGGTGCCCCTTGGAGCCTGTCGGGGGAGGAAGGACATTTGCAGGTGAGGGTGATGTCACGCCCCTTAAGCAGTTTATTGAGCATTAAAAATATTTACAGGGCCCCTCTGCGCGGCTCAGGGGCGGAGCATTGAGCTGAGAACCAGGAGGTCAGGGTTCGATTCCCGGTCAGGGCACAGGCCCGGGTTGCGAGCTCTGTCCCCAGCGAGGGGTGCCAGAGGCAGCCGATCCACTCGCTCATCAGGGGTGTTTCTCTCCTCTCCCGCTCTGAAGTCAGTGAAAATGTATTTTAGGAAAACATTTCCAGAGCCCAGCCGGGTAGGTCAGCCGTTGGGCGTCGACCCAGGAGGCAACAGGCGCGGCTGAGTGGTAGGCAAACTCATTAATCGACAGAGCTAAATATCTTCCTCCTTATCTAATAAAAGAGTAACATGCAAATGTGACTGTACCTTGGCTCCTGATTGGCTATGCTACCAGCCAATCAGGAGCGGGGGGCGGGGCTCCACAGTGCGCAATCCTGCCTCTCCAGCCGCCTCTGCACGGCCTGGGGAAGGAGTACCATGGGCCTGGGGGGCAGACGCTGCGCTGGTGGTCCCGGCAAGCCTGCGGTGTCAGTTCCCCAGGCCTCCTGGAGCCCCGGTGGGAAGGCCGGCCGCCGCGGCCCGGGGGGAAGACTGGCTACCACCACGCTTCGCTGGGGGTGCCGGGGGTCCCAGATCACCATGGTGGAGGGGCCAAGGCAGAGGCCGTTAGGGGTGATCAGGCCAGGAGGGGTGGGCAGTTGAGGGTGATCAGGCTGATGGTGGGGGGCAGTTGGGGCCGAGCAGGCCGGCAGAGGGGACCAGTTGCAGAGTGGTTAGCAAGCAGAGTGGTTAGGGGTGATCAAGCAGTCAGGCAGGTGAGCGGTTAGGAGTGGATTGCGAGGGGGTTGTCCGAGTGCCAGTTTAGGCCCGATCCCACAGGGGTCTCAGATTGGAGAGGATGCAGGCCGGACTGAGAGACAACCCCCATCCCCACCCCACCCCCGTGTGCACGAATTTCGTGCACCGGGCCACTAGTAAACAGTATAATGATTGAGAGCCAAAAACCAACTTCTGTGCTTGGGGCACAAAGTTTCAATCGCACTGTACGTGCGTGCCCGTACGTGGTGTTTTGTGGAAGAGCCACACTCCAGGGGCCAGAGAGCCCCACGTGGCCCAAGAGCCGCAGTTTGCCGACCACTGGGATAGAACATTGTCCTTATGCCAAAAAGGGTACGGGTCCTGTCCCGATGGGCAGCCAGTTGCTGTTTCTCTCGTCTCAAACGAGTGACTCGAACATCCTTGGGCGAGGATTGACATTTTATTTTTCCGAAACCGCGCGCTTCCCCGGTGACATTTTGGAAACGTTTTGCGATGGTTAGAATAATGAGGAAGGATGAAAGCCCTGTGATTGGAAATTAACATTTCAGTTCTGCAATTACATCCATTGAACTTTAACATGTCGTTGTAATTAAAGGAATTAAAACCTGGTAACTGTGGTTTTCCACGAACCAAACAACGGCAGGATCTGATGATTTAAAAACTGACTCACACGGTTTACCTGCCTGCAGCCCTGGCCCGGGCCCTAGCCGTGGCGGCAAAGCCTCCAGACGCCCTTAACACAGAGGCGCGGGGGGCCTGCGAGGGTCCAGCCACTTCCCTTTAAGCCCCGAATGACCTTCTGTTGCCCGGGGTCAAACCAGCGGACTGACCTGTACCAGCTGCCGGTTCGTATTGGGGTCTCTGGCCAAGGACTGGAGATCCAAGTGATGGCTCTTCTCTTTTTTAAAAATTTGTCTGTTTTCTTTTTTTAAAATATATTTTATTGTTTTTTTTACAGGGAGGAAGGGAGAGGAGTAGAGAGTCAGAAACATCGATGAGAGAGACATCGATCAGCTGCCTCTTGCACGCCCCCCACTGGGGATGTGCCCGCAGCCAGGTTATATTCCCTTGACCGGAATCGAACCCGGGACCCTTCAAGTCCGCAGGCCGACACTCTGTCCACCGAGCCACACCGGCTAGGGCTGATTTTCTTTTCTTTTTTTTGGAGAGAGGGAAAAGGGAGAGGGAGGAACATCGATTTTTTTTCCTTCCCCTGCAGCCCCGACCAGGGACGGAACCACAGCCCCCAGTGCAGGGGGTGACGGGCAGCCAGCTGAGCCACGCCCGCCGGACAGCCCCCCCAGTGGCGGGGGTTCTCAGAGCGGGGACAGCTGCGGGCCTTCCTCCCAGATGGCCTCTGAGTTCTGTTTTCTGAAAATGGATTTGGGAGAGAGAGAGAGAGAGAGAGAGAGAAAGGCAGAGATTTGTGTTCCACTTATTAACCCATTTGTGTGTGGATCCTGAGAGAGAGAGAGAGAGAGAGAGAGAGAGAGAGAGAAAGGCAGAGATTTGTGTTCCACTTATTAACCCATTTGTGTGTGGATCCTGAGAGAGAGAGAGAGAGAGAGAGAGAGAGAGAGAGAGAGAAAGGCAGAGATTTGTTTTCCACTTATTAACCCATTAGTGTGTGGACCCCGCATGCGCCCTGAGTGGGGACGAGCTGCCGCCGTGGGAGTGGGGCCCTGCCTGCCTCGCACCCCTCCCCGCAGAGAGAGGTCACCGCCGTGCCTTGTGACCTCAGTGTTTCTTTCACTTAAATTTTTTTTTTAATTGATTTCAGAGAGGAAGGGAGAGGGAGAGAAACATCGATGATGAAAGAATCATGCATCCGCTGCCTCCCGCACGCCCTACATCGGGGATCGAGCCCGCAACCGGGGCCTGTGCCCTGACTGGGAATCAAACCTCCAACTCTTTGGTGCCCGGTCAACGGAGCCCCCGGCCGGCTCTGTGTTCAGCCTTTATTTATTTATTTATTTTAAATATATTTTATTATTATTATTATTTTTTTTACAGAGAGGAAGGGCAAGGGATAGAGTGTTAGAAACATCGATGAGAGAGAAACATCGATCAGCTGCCTCTTGCACACCCCCCACCGGGGATATGCCCTCAGCCAAGGTACACGCCCTTGACCGGAATCGAACCCGGGACCTTTCAGTCCGCAGGCTGACGCTCTATCCACTGAGCCACACTGGTTTCGGCTGTGTTCAGCCTTTAAAGTGACTGCCCCGCTGCCTCCTCGGTGGCTGCGCCTGTCACCCCCCCAGCAGCCCCCAGAGCTTCCAGCCTCTGCCCCTGTCTGTCCCTGTGGCTGGTTGATCCCGAGTTTCGGCAGCAGCCGTCCTGATGGGGTGCAGTGCCCCCTCCGGACCTGCGTTTCCCTGACGACCCCTGGCGCCGGGCATCTTCTCGGGCTGTGGTTGGTGTTTCACAGACGGGCTCGGCCTCCCCGGTGCCTGCCATCTCTCTCTCTCTCTCTCTCCCCTCTTCACGCGTGTGGTCACGGTCTGCACATGCCGTCTGGTCTGTGTTTTCTGCCAGCTGTCGCCTTGTGAAGGCGTGTTTCCGAGTCCGGCGGTGATGTGTGTGACAGTCCCCACCAAGGCCGGGGCTCAGCCGCCCTCTGCGGGCGGTGCCAGGCGGCGCGTGGGTGAAGGCTCGCCAAGGACAGGACCCGGCCTGGCTCCCCCGCTGCCGAGAGAGGAGCCGCCCCTAGCGAGGACCGTGGGACGGGGACCTTCGGCGGGGGGGTTCATCGCGGCGGCCTGGCTGCTGGGAAAGCCGTGTTTGTGGGGGGCACACCCTGCGCCCCGGAGGCTGGCTTTGCGTTTCCTTTCTCCTCCTGGAATCCGGAACCCAGAGCAGTTTTCATGGGAACAGTGTCACCGGGGAGACCGTTTCCCAGGTTACCCCGGCGCCGGGAGCCCACGCGTCGGGCCCCGGAGCCGTGGGCGGTGGGGGACCAGACGGAGCTCGCTCGCACCTGGCCGGGCCGGGCCCCCGCCTGTGAACGCCCGCCTGCCTCGCCGTGGCCGCGCCGGCCGCGAGTCCCCCACGCCGCGGGGACGAGCCCGAGCGAGCAGGTGGGCGAGACACGGAGGTGTCGTCCTCGCCGGCTGCTAACTTCTGAAGCCGCAGAGCTGGTGCCGGAAATAACGGGTCATTCCCGCCCCTCCGCAGGCAAGGCCAGAGCCAGACCAGGATTCGCAGCCCCCCTCAGCCCCCAATCACCCCTCCCCCCGCCCATCTGTCCCGGCTCCCACCCAGGTTCCGGCTCCCACCATTACAAGGCCCACTCCTGTCCCACCAGCCGGCTCCCCACTCCCCCGACTCCCTCCCGCAGGGCTCACACCTGTCCTGGGCAGAGGGCGGGGCGGGCGGGGCAGGGGGCGGGGCAGGGAGGGGAGGGGAGGGGCCAGGGTGGTGTGGGGCGGGGCCAGGGGGGCTGGGGCCAGGGGGCGGGGCTGGGGTGGGGGCTGGGACAGGGTTCAGGGCAGGGGTGGGGCGGGGTGGGTCAGGGCCAGGGTGGGGCTGGGGGGGCTGGAGCAGGGCGGGGCTGGGGCAGGGCCAGGGATGGGGGTGGGGGAGTGGGGGGGGTGGGAGTGGGGGGGCAGGGGGGGCTGGGGGGGGGGCTGGGGCGGGGGCTGGGTCCCCTGCAGGCAGCGTGCTCCTGGCTGAGAAGCTGCGGCTCCCTCCCTTCCTCCCTCTCTCCCTCCCTCAGGCCTGTCGGCGATGGGCCTGTTGGTGGAAACATTGGCCCCGTTTCCGTCACAGTTTGGGGCAGACATCGCCCAGGCACCCAGTCTGTTCCGTGTCAGCCCTCAGAGCACCGGGTGGAGAGACTTGGGGGGAGGGAGTAAGGGCGGCAGAAGTTTTGGGGATACAAAAGGCCCCCCAGAAATGCCCAGGTCGCAGTCCTCGGGCCTGAGCGGACGGTCCCGGCAGCGGGTCTGGGTGCTGCCGAGTCAGGACAGCGAGGCCCCCGCCAGGAGGCCCCTTTAAACAAACCCCGTGTCACGTTCCGGTGGGTTCTGGGGAGCCTGCCCCTGCGGGACCCCTGGGGCGGGGCGGGGCGGAGGGACCCCTGCGGCGGGTCACAGCCAAGGTCCATGCCCTTGACCGGAACCGAACCCGGGACCTTTCAGTCCGCAGTCCGACGCTCTATCCACTGAGCCAAACCGGTTTCGGCATCTTTCTTTCTTTTTTTTACAGAAGACATTTTAAAAATATATCTTTATTGATTTTTCACAGAGAGGAAGAGAAAGCTAGAAACATGGTGAAACTGAGACTCGAACGTTTTTTGTTCTTATGTTTATTTCCAGTCTGCAGCTGCAAGGTTTTTAAAAGAGAAGAAACGGGAGATGTAGATACAGAAGCAAAGAAGCGTTGAATAGACTGTCAAACTACAGCGGGAAGGCAGAGGAGGGTGGGGGGCGCGGGCTTATGTATATAAACATAACTAATGGATATAAGACACTGCGGGGGGGGGGGGGGAAGGGCAGGCGAGGGCATGTGCTGGAGGGTAGAGGAGGCAAAAAAAAAAAAAAGAAAGAAAGCTAGAAACATCGATGAGAAACATCCATCAAACTTGCACACCCCCCCCTGGGGTTGTGCCCGCAACCAAGGCACATGCCCTTGACCGGAATCGAACCCGGCACCTTTCAGCCTGCAGCTCTATCCACTGAGCCACACCACTTTCGGCGGCCCGTTCTCTTTCTGTGATCACTCACGCAGCGTGGCCTGGCCTGCTGATTCCTGCCAATGACGGCGTCCCCAGTCCACGGCCGAGCTGCACATCCCCTGCTGACCGCATCCCCGAGTCACATCCACGCTGGGGCGTGGACGCGTGGTCCCTGTTTTATGGATGAGGAAGCTGAGGGCTACGTGGTTTGGCCCTGAGGTGTCCCCCCTCCCCGCCATGCCCCATGTTACGGAAGCGGAAGGGCCAGTGCAGGGCCCACCAGGGGGGGCGGCGTCTCCCAGTCCGGTCTGGCCCCGGGGCCGATGCCACAGGCGCATGATTGCACTGGGCGGCTCTTTCCTTTCCCGGCCCCGTGTCGGGTTTGCAGTCCCGGGCTGGGGGCCGAGGTCCCGCTGCCCCGGCGCACCTCGCAGTCTGCGCCCTGGGGTCCCCCTCGGGCCCCACACGGCGGGTGAGAGGCCCCCGGAGCCGCTGCTCAGCCGCCCACACCGGCCAGCCACGGGCCGAGGCGGCGGTGACGCGCTGGAAATAAAATCGCAATTAGAAGGGGTGTTGCGCAGCCCCGCCTGGCGCTGACTTCACACCGAGCCCGAAATAAAGCGGCTCCGGCCACCTGGCCGGGCCTGGCCGGGCGCGCTCCGTTCCCATGCAGACTCCTGCGCAGAGGCAGGCGTGGACCTGGGGGTGGCATTGGGGCGGGCCCCAAAGGGGGGGCTCTGGGGGGGGGCCTGCGGCAGCACTTGCCTGGGGCAGCTTGCCTTTGTCGGACGTGTTCAGTGATGTTTGCGTGTACACTGATGTTTGCGTGTTCAGTGATGTTGGCGTGCTCACTGATGTTGGGGAAACGCTCCTCCTTTGTACACGGAGGCTGAGCACCTGATGGAGAAGCCGGGAGAGGCCACGTCGCGTGGACGACGCCACGACGAGGGCCTTTGTGGCCACAGACGCTCGGGTCCATTCCTCCTTCAGCAGCCACCTGGTGGCGGGTTGTGTGGTCTCCGAGCTTCCGTGCCCTTGTGGTGCCCTTGTGGTGACCTTGTGGTGACCTTGCTGTGACACCTTTGCCTGTGGAACATGGATGACTATAGGCTATAGATTATAGATTATAGATTATACACGGAGTGGCCAGATTATGGCGATCTCTAAATGCATGGTAATCTGGCCGTTCAGTGTATATATACATTAGAGGCCTGGTGCATGAATTCGTGCATGGGTGGGGTCCGGCCAGCCTGGCCAGCACGGGAGGGGTCATGGCGATTGGCCGGCCTGCCTGCTGGTGGAACTCCTGGCCGAGAGGACCATTTTCATATTAGCCTTTTATTCTGTAGGATAGACACTGAGTGGCCAGACAATTATGCGTTGAGATCATAATAATGTGGCCACTCAGTGTGTGTGTATGTATGTGTGTGTGTGTGTGTATGTGTGTGTGTGTGTGTGTGTGTGTGTGTGTGTAAGTTATATATTACATGTTACATTAGAGGCCCGGTGCATGAATTTGTGCGTGTGTGGGGTCTGGCCGGCCTGGCCAGGGGAGGGGACATGAGTGGTTGGCTGGCCTGCCTGTTGGTCGAATTCCTGGTCGAGGGGATCATTTGCATATTAGCCTTTTATTCTATAGGCTATATACTGAGTGGCCAGATTATTATGCGTTCAGAGGTCATCCTAATCTGGCCACTTCGTGCAGATTATAGATTGTGGTGACAGTGCCCGGACGGGGCCGAGCGTCCCCGCGGGGAGCCACCCCGTCACGCGGAGCCCTGCCTTGGGCGCCGTGACGGCCCCGCTGGACGAGGGAGCCGCTCCGCTGGGTGTGCGTGTCCTCATTCCCGGGACGGCGACGGGGACATCTTAGCCTCCGGGGCGCGGCCCGCCTGCTCTCCGGGCACAGGGGTCCCCGGCTCCCGGGCGCGGAAGCCTCCTCTCCCTCCCCGAAGAGATCGCCTCTTAACCGTCACCCTTCGCCGAGCACCGCTCGCTGTGTCTGCTGGCACCCGGCCCGGCGCCCCCCGGGGCCGTTGCTGTAGAGGTTGTGCCGGGTGAGGCCCCGGCCGAGCCTGTGCCTCCTCATCACCCCCCGAACGCCCGTCTCGCTCTCTGCTCCCCCGTCCGCGCTCCTCGCTTCTCTCTGCCGTGGGTGGGCTCGCTGACGTCACGTTTCCTGAACGACAGGCTTTGCCCTTCGGGGATGAAGCGACGCCTCTCACGTGCCGTCACTCACAGTCTGTCTCTGCTCCCCAGGCCGGCGGCTGTTCCCGATGTCGGCGTCGCCGAGGCGTGACCTGCGTCGCACCCGGTGAGTGGTTTACGCACACGCGTGTCCCCGGGGCGCCGGCGTGCGCCGTACGTGTGCCTGGCCGCCCGGCCGGCTACCTTCCTGTCCTGGGTCTGGGCCCGGGCCCGGGTCTGCGCTTCCTCTCCCCGTGTCTGTGCCAGGCCCCCCCCCTCCCGGGTGCGGGGAAACTGCGGGCTTCGCAGGCCCGTCCGCGTGAGGAAGAGCCGGGCGAGGCGGTGACGGAACCCGTTTTCTCTGAGCAGCCGAAAGCACGCGGGGCGACCGGAGGTGTAAACAGGGCCACGCCCTGCGCTCCGGACCGCCCCTCCCCCCCAGTCCTCCTCTGTGCGGCGTTGGGTCTTTCGTCCTGTGTGGGTTCCCGCTGGAGGTGTGCTGCCAACGTCCGTGTGCTGTGGAGCGTGTCTCATTGTCCCCCGAAGTTCCGGTGGCTCAGACTCAGGCTGTGTGTGGTTGGGCATTGACTGGGAAGCTGAGGGGGGTCCCAGCCGTGGTCTCTGGTGAACGGGGAGGTGGGGGGTAACAGCCGTGGTCTCTGGTGAACGGGGAGGAGGGGGGGTAACAGCTGTGGTCTCTGGTGAACGGGGAGGTGGGGGGGTAACAGCCGTGGTCTCTGGTGAACGGGGATGTGAGGGGGATAACAGCTGTGGTCTCTGGTGAACGGGGAGCTGGGGGGTAACAGCCGTGGTCTCTGGTGAACGGGGAGGTGGGGGGTAACAGCCGTGGTCTCTGGTGAACGGGGAGGTGGGGGGGTAACAGCCGTGGTCTCTGGTGAACGGGGAGGAGGGGGGGTAATAGCCGTGGTCTCTGGTGAACGGGGAGGAGGGGGGGTAACAGCTGTGGTCTCTGGTGAACGGGGAGGAGGGGGGTAACAGCCGTGGTCTCTGGTGAACGGGGATGTGAGGGGGGTAACAGCTGTGGTCTCTGGTGAACAGGGAGGAGGGGGGGTAACAGCCGTGGTCTCTGGTGAACAGGGAGGAGGGGGGGTAACAGCCGTGGTCTCTGGTGAACAGGGAGGAGGGGGGGTAACAGCTGTGGTCTCTGGTGAACGGGGAGGTGGGGGGTAACAGCCGTGGTCTCTGGTGAACGGGGAGGTGGGGGGTAACAGCCGTGGTCTCTGGTGAACGTGGAGGAGGGGGGGTAACAGCCGTGGTCTCTGGTGAACGGGGAGGTGGGGGGGTAACAGCCGTGGTCTCTGGTGAACGGGGAGGTGGGGGGTAACAGCTGTGATCTCTGGTGAACAGGGAGGAGGGGGGGGTAACAGCCGTGGTCTCTGGTGAACGGGGAGGTGGGGGGTAACAGCCGTGGTCTCTGGTGAACGGGGAGGTGGGGGGGGTAACAGCTGTGGTCTCTGGTGAACGGGGAGGAGGGGGGGTAACAGCCGTGGTCTCTGGTGAACGGGGAGGAGGGGGGGTAACAGCCGTGGTCTCTGGTGAACGGGGAGGAGGGGGGGTAACAGCCGTGGTCTCTGGTGAACGGGGAGGAGGGGGGTAACAGCCGTGGTCTCTGGTGAACGGGGAGGAGGGGGGGTAACAGCCGTGGTCTCTGGTGAACGGGGATGTGAGGGGGGTAACAGCCGTGGTCTCTGGTGAACAGGGATGTGAGGGGGGTAACAGCCGTGGTCTCTGGTGAACGGGGATGTGAGGGGGGTAACAGCCGTGGTCTCTGGTGAACGGGGATGTGAGGGGGGTAACAGCCGTGGTCTCTGGTGAACGGGGAGGTGGGGGGGGCCCAGCCTTGATCTCTGACGTCTGTGCTTGTTGGTCTCTTCCATCCTCCCATCCTCCGAGCCCAGCGCTCCCGGCTCCTGGCTCCTGGCTCCTGGCTCCCGGCTCCCGGCTCTGGCCACAGCCTCCATGTGCAGGGATGGGCCGTGTGAGGAAAGCACTCTCTCACCCCAGTGGGGCCACCGGCAGATTGTTTATTGTTAAACCAGGGCCTGGTGCCCGAAATTCGTGTGTGTGGGGGGAGGGGTGTCCCTCAGCTCAGCCTGCACCCTCTTCAATCCAGGACATCCCTCTCACAATACAGGACCACTGGCTCCTAACTGCCTGCCTGCCTGATTGCCCTAACTCACCCCCCCCCCCCATCAGCCTGATCACCTCTAACCACCTCTGCCTGCTGGCCTGATCGCCCCTAACTGCCCCCCCATCAACCTGATCACCTCTAACCACCTCTGCCTGCCTGCCTGATCACCCCTAACTGCCCCCCCATCAGCCTGATCACCTCTAACCACCTCTGCCTGCTGGCCTGATCGCCCCTAACTGCCCCCCCATCAGCCTGATCACCTCTAACCACCTCTGCCTGCCGGCCTGATCGCCCCTAACTGCCCCCCCATCAGCCTGATCACCTCTAACCACCTCTGCCTGCTGGCCTGATTGCCCCTAACTGCCCACCCACCCCCACCAGGCTGGTCGCCCCTTACTGCCCCTTCTGCCGGCCTGGTCGCCCCCAACTGCCCCCTCTTCCAGCCTGGTCGCCCCACGCAGCCTGCTGTTCGGGCGTCTGGTTGTTTGGGTCGCGAGGGCCCTGGCTTTTATGTGTCGGGACACTTGCTGTCAGACTCCAGCTCCTGTGGCTGTTGGAACGTTGCTAACTGGAGTCCCTCATCAGGCGTCTCATGTCATCTGCCTCAAGGGGACAGATGGCTCTGGGGGCATGGGGGTCACTGGAATTTATGTTGCAGCCGCCCGTCACCCGTCCTGGGCTTTCCTCATAAGCCCCCGGCTCTGCGGCCGCGGCGAGCTGCATCCTGCCCTCCTCCTCGACGTGCAGGCCATCGGGGGCGTGGGGGACTGGTCCCTGTTGACGCATTTCCAGGTCCGGAGGCCGTTCCCCAGCTCTCCGGCCATGCTGGCCCCCTCGGCCCTGAGCTGAGCCGGGAGAGCCCGGGAAGACCTGAGTGTTGGGCTCCCCTCACGAGAGCGGTTCGCCGGTGGTGGCAGTTCCCGGGGCAGCGTGTCGTTAACGCCGTCCGCACTCCCCCAGCCCCGCGGGTCCGGAGGTTTGATAGATTGTTGGGACATTTCTGGGTCGTGGAGTCTCGTCCATTTCATCTCCGGGCGTTTTCATTGGCGGCCGAGGAGGGAGGAGGGCGGGAGGAAGCGTTCCCAGCGAGGCTTCTCCCCGCCCTGCGGAGGGGCTGCCCGGGTCAGCTTTTCCGGGCCTGTTCTCGGTGACGTGTGTGCAGGCAGCTAGCTCTGCGTGTGCATGTGCGTGTATGTGTGTGTGCATGCGTGTGCATGTGCGCGCGTGTGCATGCGTGTATGTGTGTGTGTGTGTGTGTGTGTGTGACACAGTGGTCAGGTTTTACGGGGCCTGTTCTCGGTGACGTGCGTACAGGCAGCTCTGCGTGTGTGCGTGTGTATGTGTATGTATGTGTGTGCGCTTGTGTGTGTGTGTGAGACACAGGGTCAGGTTTACGTGCCCACGTGAGCTCCACGTTCTGGTTTGTGGGAGTCGCTGAGGGAAGGGATGCTGGGACCTCTTTAGAACGAAAACTGGGAACCGTGACCGTTCAGGGCTCGTTGTAGAAACGAGGCTATAAAACAGGGCTGTTTTCGCACGTGAGAAATTACCCTCCACCACGGGGTCTGCCCTGGGCCTCGGGAGTCGGAGCCGGGGGCGGGCTGTTTCCGGGTGGCGGGTTTGTGACCCGTCTCACAGCAGCTGGTCCGAGTGAGGGCACCGCTTTCCGGGAAACATGGCCGGGCGGCTGCAGCGTCTGGTCTGCAGTGGGAGGCCCGGCCCAGAGTTCGTTTCTGTCCTGCGCACTCAACTCCAGTTCTGAAATCGCGGTGCCCGCCAGAACCGGTGTGGCTCAGTGGAGAGAGCGTTGGCCTGCGGACTGAAGGGTCCCGGGTTCGATTCCCAGTCAGGGGCATGTACCTTGGCTGCGGGCACATCCCCAGTGGGGGGTATGCAGGAGGCAGCTGATCGATGTTTCTCTCATTGATGTTTCTGACTTTCTATTCCTCTCCCTTCCTCTCTGTGAAAAATCAATAAAATATATTAAAAAAATAAAGTCATAGTGCCTGGTTCTGTTCCAAGCTGTGTAATCCTTGTAGAAGTTTGGGTCTTTTTTTATTTTTGTAAAATGTTTGTATGGGTTTTAGAGGAAGGGAGAGAGAGATACGAACGTTAACCATGAGAAACATCAGTTGGCTGCCTCCTGCACGCCCCCTGCTGGGGATCCGCCTGCAACCTGGGCCTGGGCCCTGACGTGGAATGACACTCAGCCACTGAGCCACGCACTCAGCCACTGAGCCCCACGGCCGGCTGGGAGGTCGGATTCGGGACTGAGAACTGGCCTCGGAGGCGCGCGAAGCAGGTGCCGTCCTCAGAAGCATTAAGTAAGCGGCACCGGATCGTTTAAATGAGACGCAGCATTAAAGAAAGTGTTTTTTATTAAAAAATTAAAGTGACTCTCAGGGCAGGGAGGGGAGTCAGAGTGGGGGGTGGGGGCGTGGGGGGGGTGGGAGCATTAGCACTTAGCTCCACGGAGACACTGTGCGAGGTCAGGTCCCGCCTTAAAGGGCCAGCACACGGAGCAGGATGCCCGCACGCCCCAGGCCAGGCCTGAAAGGCTCTCGGGCTCCGGGGCGCCCCTGGCACGCACGCCCTTGTCTGTGGGAGCGGGGTGCCTCCGCGCCTCCCCTGTGCACACGGTCCGGGGAGCTGGCACTGAGGCTGCTCCCGGCTTCTCTCCAGGGCCCGGCCCCGCGGGTGTAACTGCGATGACGCCGCGCCGAGTGCGCGCTCGGGGATCCGACAGGCCTGGCCACGCTCGGCGTTGTGGCCACGCCCCCTCCCCGCTGTCCTTTGTCTCCAGGCCGGAAGCCGTGGGGGAAGGTGAGAGCCGATCCCACTTCTCAGGCAGGGACGCCTTCCGCTCAGGTTGCTCCGAGGTGCCCTGGCCCGTGTGACTCAGTGGGTGGAGCGTTGGCTTGTGGACTGCAGGGTCCCGGGTTCGATTGCGGTCAGAGCATGTGCCTCGGTTGCAGGTTGATCCGGGGCCTCGTTGGGACGCGTGGCGGAGGCAACCAGTCCCGCGTCCCTCCCGCATCCCCGTTTCCCCCTCTCTGCCTCTCCCCTTCCTTCCACGCTAAGTGTCGATGGGAAAACATCCTCAGGTGAGGATTAGCCACCACCCAACGCGCTCCAGTGTCTGGAAGTGACTCTCATCCCTGTTCGAGCTGCCACTGAATTCGGTGTTTAATGCTTTAGTGTCGGGAACGGCACGGCTCCTGGCCCGTGGGAAAGGGGGGATGGCTCCTGGCCCTTCAGAAACGGGGGATGGCTCCTGGCCCGTCGGACACGGGGTGGCTCCTGGCCCTCCCCCTCCCCCTCTCCCTCTCCCTCCCTCTCCCTCTCCCTCTCCCTCTCTCTCTCCCTCTCTCTCCGAAACCAAAACGAAGTAAAACAAAATAAGAACTCGCTTAAGTCAGCACCTGACATGAAACAGACGGGAACCGTCGGCGAGGTGACACGACGGGAAGAGACGGTCCGGGTGGAAAGGCGACCGCAGGCAGTCATGTGGCCGGGGCGGAGGTGGGGGGGGTGGGGGCTGCTGTTTCCGAGCTTTCTTGACTCTGGTCCCCACGATCGATCGGAGCTCCCGCCGGGGGGGCCTGGGGTCTGGTCCCCGCGATCGATCGGAGCTCCCGCGGGGGACGGAGCGGCCGGGGGTCTGGTCCCCGCGATCGATCGGAGCTCCCGCCGGGGGACGGAGCGGCCGGGGGTCTGGTCCCCGTGATCGATCGGAGCTCCCGCGGGGGACGGAGCGGCCGGGGGTCTGGTCCCCGTGATCGATTTGAGCTCCCGCGGGGGACGGAGCGGCCGGGGGTCTGGTCCCCGCGATCGATCGGAGCTCCCGCGGGGGACGGAGCGGCCGGGGGTCTGGTCCCCGCGATCGATCGGAGCTCCCGCCGGGGGATGGAGCGGCCGGGGGTCTGGTCCCCGTGATCGATTTGAGCTCCCGCCGGGGGACGGAGCGGCCGGGGGTCTGGTCCCCGCGATCGATCGGAGCTCCCGCGGGGGACGGAGCGGCCGGGGGTCTGGTCCCCGTGATCGATTTGAGCTCCCGCGGGGGACGGAGCGGCCGGGGGTCTGGTCCCCGTGATCGATTTGAGCTCCCGCGGGGGATGGAGCGGCCGGGGGTCTGGTCCCCGTGATCGATTTGAGCTCCCGCGGGGGACGGAGCGGCCGGGGGTCTGGTCCCCGTGATCGATTTGAGCTCCCGCGGGTGGGGGGCGGCCGGGGGTCTGGTCCCCAAGATCGATCGGAGCTCCCGCCGGGGGATGGAGCGGCCGGGGGTCTGGTCCCCGCGATCGATAGGAGCTCCCGCGGGGGACGGAGCGGCCGGGGGTCTGGTCCCCGTGATCGATTTGAGCTCCCGCGGGGGACGGAGCGGCCGGGGGTCTGGTCCCCGTGATCGATTTGAGCTCCCGCGGGGGACGGAGCGGCCGGGGGTCTGGTCCCCGTGATCGATTTGAGCTCCCGCGGGGGACGGAGCGGCCGGGGGTCTGGTCCCCGTGATCGATTTGAGCTCCCGCGGGGGACGGAGCGGCCGGGGGTCTGGTCCCCGCGATTGATCGGAGCTCCCGCGGGGGACGGAGCGGCCGGGGGTCTGGTCCCCGCGATTGATCGGAGCTCCCGCGGGGGACGGAGCGGCCGGGGGTCTGGTCCCCGCGATCGATGGGAGCTCCCGCGGGGGACGGAGCGGCCAGGCCGTCCTCTCGCCGACGTGCGGGCCCGGGAGCGTCCTCTGCAGCGGGAGGTCCGCGCCTGGGCCTCCTCCAGCCGCGGGGGGTCGGGACCCCCTGTCAGGTGACACGTCCTCTAAACAGTTTTTATTTCGGATCGTAACTGACACCTGGTAGGATATTTCGGCCACAAACGGACAAATAACCGAAGCATAGACAAAAGGATGCCAGACACACGAGTGGAAGGACAACTAAGGACCGGCTGTAACGCTGTCCGGAAGGTTCCGGAACGACCGGGAGATGAACGCCAGGTCTGGCAGAGCCGAGGTGCGGCCCCGAGGGCGGGCTTTCCCTCTGGGACGGGGATACAGACCCGCGGGTTCAGAGAGCCGACGGCCTGTGCCACGGAGCCGGCGGCGCCCCCGGAGGGGGAGTGTGAGCGGGGCGCCCAGTGCGGGAGCCTGGAAACCCCCACGTGGGAATGGCCGCTCCGGGTGACTTTTTCTATTTAAAAAAAAAAAAAAAAAAGCTTTTGTTTTAGTCTTTTTTTATTTTTTTAACCTTTTCTTGTTGTTGTTGCCGGTCCTCGCTCTAAGACGTTTCCCGTGGGCTTTAGAGAGAGAGGAGGGGAGAGGGAGAGAGAGCAGCAGCGACGGGCTGCCTCCTGCGGAGCCCCACGCAGGCCCGGCCGGGAGGAGCCTGCAGCGAGGGCCGTGCCCTCGGCCGGCATCGAACCCGGGACCCCGTGGGCCACAGGCCGACGCTCTATCCGCTGGGCCGCACCGGCCGGGGCAGATCAGTTTTTACCGGTCTCGGAGAGGAGGGGAGAGGGAGAGACACGAGAGAGAACCCTGGGTCGGCTGGCTCCTGCCAGCGGTGCCCACACCCCCCGGCCTGTGCCCTGACTGGGGCCGAACCCCGACCTCCCGGTTCAGAGTGTGACGCTCACCCCTGAGCCCCCCGGCCAGGCCCGCTGGACCTTCCTCACGCCGGGGCCGTCCCCACTCACTGCCGAGGTGGCGATGGGGTTGGGGACCGCGGCCCCCTTTGGCCCTCAGAGCTGCCTCTCTGTGGCAGGCCTGGGACCCCGGAGACTCCCTGTGCGGGGCCTCGCACCCGTGACCGCCCGCCGCTGGCGTGCGTCCCCCTCGGAGCCCGGCCGCCGGCAGAGTCGCCGTGAACGGACCGGCTCCAGGGTTCGGCGCCCCCTCTGTCCTTGGCCTCACACGAGGGCCTGGGCGGCGGTTCTGGGGAAAGGGTTCGGCTCCCGGGGCGACGGCAGCGGCGTCTCAGCACCCCCGGGCCCTCCTGGGGACCCCGGGGTGACGTGCCTCCGGGTGGTTTTCGGAGTCGCCGGGAGTCACTGGGGCGCTGGCGTCTCAGACTTTCCCGCAGAACCGGACGGACGTGCCGGGCCCCGCCCCGCCCGGCGGTGAGACCTCCTGGGGGGGGGGTGTCTTTAGGGGAAAGGGGAGCGGGCGGAGCCGCCTGCCTGCTCGGCCTGTCGGGCCGGTGCCCAGCCTCCGGCTCTCCGTCCGGCTTCCCCACGAGGCGGGGGAGTGCGGGGCCCTCTCTGCCCGCGCGGCCACGGGGCGGGGGGGGGGGGGGTTCCTCCCAGTGACGTGCGTCTCCGTGCATCTCGGAGAGGAGCCTCCGGAGCCAGTGCCTCCTGGACTCATTCCAGCAGCCCCGTGGTTGACTGCGTGCCCATTAGTGACGGACGGCGAGGGCTGTTGCCACATCAGTGACGATGACGATGGTGATGATGATGATGATGATGACGATGATGTTGATGATGATGACGATGATGATGTTGATGATGATGATGATGATGACGATGATGATGATGACGATGATGATGATGATGATGACGATGATGACGATGATGATGATGATGATGATGATGACGATGATGACGATGATGATGATGGTGGTGGTAAACTGTGCTTTAAGGGGCCTGGCGCGTGGCTGGCTCTGCCCTGCGCCCTCGGAGTGTGTGTATCCCCGAGTCCGTCCTCAGAGGACCTGTGAGGCTGGAAGCATCAGGCACCTGCCCGAGGTGGGGGGGGGGGTGGTCAGGAGAGGAGAGGAGAGGGGGCCTAGGGAGATGCTGAGGACTCGGTCCCTCTGGCTGCACGTCCTGCGTTCGTTCTCTTTCTCTCTCTCTCTCTTTTAAATATATATTTTATTGATTTTTTTTTTTTAGAGAGGAAGAGAGAGGGATAGAAAGTCAGAAACATCGATGAGAGAGAAACATCCATCAGCTGCCTCCTGCACCCCCCCCACCGGGGACGGGCCCGCAGCCAAGGCACATGCCCCTGACCGGAATCGAACCTGGGACCCTTCAGTCCGCAGGCCGACGCTCTATCCACTGATCCAAACCGGTTTCGGCTCCCTTTCTCTCTTTTTCAAAATTATGTTTCTTCATTGACGCCCGAGAGGAAGGGAGAGAGAGAGAGAAAGAGAGAGAGAAACACCAATGATGAGAGAGAATCATGAATCGGCTGCTTCCTGCACGCCCCCCACTGGGGATGGAGTCCCCAGCCCCAGGCCTGTGCCCTTGGCCGGAACCGAACCCGGGACCCTTCCGTCCGCAGGCCCACGCTCTGTCCGTTGAGCCAAGCCGGCTAGGACTCTCCCGCTCTCTTTAAAACATTTGTGTTTTACCGATTTCAGGGAAGAGGAGGCCCTCAGGTGCCGGCCCCGTTCCCCGGGGCCCCCGTGGGCTGTGGCCGGCGATCCCGCTTCCTCTGGCTCCTCCGCGTCCCAGCCGCCGGCGTTGGGCACAAGGCCGCTCTGTCCAGCGCGACACAGGCTCCCTCACAACACCGCCCCGGTCTCGGAACCGCCCAACTGCGGGTTTAAAAAAGAGCTTTTTGTGGATTTCAGGGAGGAAGGGAGGGGAGAGAGAGAGAAACATTCCTGATGAGAGAGACTCATCGATCGGCTGCCTCCTGCACGCCCCCCACTGGGGGTCGAGCCCGAAACCTGAGCCTGTGCCTTTGACCAGAACCGAACCCTGACCTCCCGGTCCACAGGTGGACGCCCAGCCCCGGAGCCGGCTGGCCCGGCGCGGTCCCAGGTGTTTAGTGGGGTCCGCTTGGCCGGGCTGAGTCCCGGGTGGACGCCGCCTGCCCGCTGCCCGGCGTGAGAGGCTGTGCCGGAGAGCGGGTGCCGTGTGGGGTGCCGCTCACCGGGCCGGCTCTCCGAGGGCGGGGCTGTGAGGGGCAGGGATGGGGTGGGGCTGTGTCCCAGGCTGGAACGAGTCGCCGCTGTTGGCACCGGGCTCCGGTTGGGGAGCAAAGGGGGGCTGTTCCTCTCGGCCCGTCTCGGCCCGCTGCCCCCGTCGGAATTTTGTCGGAACGGCGGATCCGGCTGCGGGTGGGGAAGAGGTGCCAGGGCTGGCCGGCTCCCGGGGAGGCGCTGGCAGCCGAGACTGCGACGCAGAGGGCGGTGGGACCGACCCCGTGGGTGTGACGGGCGGTGGGACCGACCCCGTGGGTGTGACGGGCGGTGGACCGACCCCGTGGGTGTGACGGGCGGTGGGACCGACCCCGTGGGTGTGACGGGCGGTGGACCGACCCCGTGGGTGTGACGGGCGGTGGGACCGACCCCGTGGGTGTGACGGGCGGTGGGACCGACCCCGTGGGTGTGACGGGCGGTGGACGGACCCCGTGGGTGTGACGGGCGGTGGGACCGACCCCGTGGGTGTGACGGGCGGTGGGACCGACCCCGTGGGTGTGACGGGCGGTGGGACCGCCCCCGTGGGTGTGACGGGCGGTGGGACCGACCCCGTGGGTGTGACGGGCGGTGGACCGACCCCGTGGGTGTGACGGGCGGTGGACCGACCCCGTGGGTGTGACGGGCGGTGGACCGACCCCGTGGGTGTGACGGGCGGTGGACTGACCCCGTGGGTGTGACGGGCGGTGGGACCGACCCCGTGGGTGTGACGGGCGGTGGGACCGACCCCGTGGGTGTCCCCGGCTCTCTGCTCGAGGTGGGCGGGTGGATCCGCATTTAGACTCCCTCCGGCTCCAGATACAAAAGTGGATCCTGGCGATCAGTCAGTACCCGCCGCGGGGGGTACGCACCCGACAGCTTCTGGTTTCCATGGTGACGGGCAGGCTTCGCGGGCTGTGCTTGGAGCCGCAGTGGTGCCGGGAGCGGCTTTTCACCCGGATCGGGCAGTTTGCGGCCACGAGAACGGCTGGCCCTGCGTGGCTGCGGCTCTGCGAGGCCAGGGACACGGGGGACGGCTGGAGTGGTTGCCGCCCCCCGGTTCCCGGGACCCTCGGCTCAGTGGTGGCGACGCCTTTGGGTGACGCCGCCTCGCTCCTGGTAAGGTTGGATCTGGAGAACCCTGACCACATCCAGAAGCTTCCACCGGAGGAAGGTGTCTGCACTGAGGACAGACTGGGAGGAATGTCAGGGTCCGGCCGCGTGCTGGAGGTTGAGCCTCGACCTGTGACCCAGGAAGTCAGGGTTCGGTTCCTGGTCAGGGCATAGCCCGGGTTGTGGCTCCACCCCCATTGGGGGCGTGCAGGAGGCGGCCGGTCCGTGGCTCTCTCATCATTGATGCTTCTCTCCCTCTCCCTTGCTCTCTGACCACAATAAAAACACACATCCTTTCTATCTAATGAAAGAGTAATATGCAAATTGACCATACCACTGATCAAGCCATGTCCACAGTCACGCCCACCAACCAACCAGGAGCAAATTATGCAAATAAACCCCAATCAAGATGGCTGCAGCCATTGAGAGCAGGAGGGAGACTTGGGTTTCTCCAGCAACGGAGGAAGCCAAGCTTTCCACCTCCTGTTGCCAGCCTAGGCCTCCACTCACTGCTACAAAGTTTCAATTATAGAAGATACATAATCCCAACAGCAATGGCGGCAGGCAGCCACGGAACTGGAGAGAGCAGAAGCTAGGGTTGTCTGGGCGACAGAGGAAGCCAAGCTCTGCAGCTCTGGCAGGCCTAGGCCTCCGCTCCAGGATACATTTCAATTATATTGTAGCCATGGAGCCAGCAGAAGGCTTAGTTCTGCTCCAGGCTACAAAGTTTCAATTGTAGAAAATAAATTAATCCCAGATCCCAGGGCCTTCGCTTGGGTCGCGGGGGGGCGTGGCCGGCCTGCAAACCTCCACAGGCCCCTCACACAGGCTACCGCACGTCCCAGGGAACCCCCATCCTGATCCGTGACACCCTTCAGGGCAAACCAGCTGGCCCCCACACATGCACCAGGCCTCTATCCTATCTCATGAAAGAGTAATCTGCAGATTGACCATCACTCCAACACACAAGAGGGCTGCCCCATGTGGCCAAAGATCCTGCCCCCATGTGGACACAAGATGGCCACCACAAGATGTCCAGCAGGGGAGGGCCGTTGGGAGGTTCCAGGCCTGCAAGGAAGGGCAGTTGTGGGCGATCAGGCCAGCAGGGGAGGACAGTTGGGAGGGACCAGGCCTGCAAGGGGTACAGTTGTGGATGATCAAGCCTGCAGAGGAGGGCAGTTAGGCGTGACCGGGCCAGCAGAGGAGGGAAGTTGGGGGCAAACAGGCTGGCAGGGGAACAGTTAGACATCAATTAGGCTGCCAGGGTAGTGGTTAGGGGGTGATCAGGCTGGCAGGCAGAAGTGGTAAGTGGCAATCAGGGAGGCAGGCAGGCGAGCAGTTTGGAGCCAGCAGTCCTAGATTGTGAGGATGTCCATCTACCCTTTTAGAACCAATCTCGATCGGGATCGGGTCTAAAAGGACAGTCGGACATCCCTCGAGGGGTCCCAGATTGGAGAGGGTGCAGGCTGGGCTGAGGGACATCCCTCACCCCCCATGCACGAATTTTGTGCACCACGCCCTCTAGTGTATATATATTTTTAAAAAAGGGATGTTATGCCCTAACCGGTTTGGCTCAGTGGATAGAGCGTCGGGGTTCGATTCTGGTCAAGGGCATGTACCTTGGTTGCGGGCACATCCCTGGTGGGGGGTGTAGGAGGCAGCTGATCGATGTTTCTAACTCTCTATCCCTCTCCCTTCCTCTCTGTGAAAAATCAATAAAGACCGTAAAGGAATACAGATTTCTTTTAAAAAATAGAAAGACGGATGTCAGGAGCAGGTGCCGTTGGCCGAGTGCACAGGACAGGCAGGCAGAGGCGGTCTTTGGGGAACAGAAACGCTGGTCGTGTGGTTTGAGGGACGGCAGCTGCGATGGGAGCGGGCGGCCCTGCCTGTGGTGGCGCCGCCCTGGTGCCCGCGGCCCAGGTCTCCGGAGCTGTGCGTCTCGGGCGTGGACTGCCGCAGGGCCGCGTGGCCGGTGCCTGTCCACGTCCACTTCCCGTGGGCGTGGAACGCGTGGCTCCGGTGGGTCCGTCCCGGTCTCCCCGACCCTGGGGCATCGTTAACTGAAGTCTCCGGAGCCCCCACGGGCGTAGGCCTTTGACCAAAACCCTACATTCCACGCGCGTCCACGCTCTGGCCACGTTTCTGTCCTAAATTCACTGGTCTTTGGGGAGCACAACCAGGGGGAGCGAGTCAGAGCCGCCGTTCCAACCTCGTGGCGGGGGGACCTCCCCCCCCCCCCCCGGTCTCCTCGTCCTGTGGTGGCTGGGCCCACGCCTGGCACCTCCCTCTGCTGCAGGGAGGCGGCTGGGGCCCCTGTGTGCCCGCTGCCTGCCCTCTGCCCGCCACCTGCTGCCCGCCACCCACTGCCCGTCCTCTGCCTGCTGCCGGCTGCCCGCTGCCCTCTACCTGCTGCCTGCCACCCACTGCCCGTCCTCTGCCCGCTGCCCGCTGCCCGCTGCCCGCTGCCCGCTGCCCGGCGGGGCTGGTGCGGCCTCTGCTGGGCTGGCCTCCTGGAGTCTGAGACTGAAGGAACGACAGGCTCCCCGCGCTCAGCGTGGCCACCAGGCCCCTCCCGTTGGGGGCGCAGCGGAGCGAGCTCAGACTCCCCCACGGCCCTCGCCCGGAAGCTGAATGGGGACCGTTTATTCTCGGGCTGAGAGCCTGCTGGTGGCGGGACTCCTCTGTAACCGGCGGTGGATGTATCAGTGCCCCTTCCTGTTGGGCTCAGGGTCCTGGGTGAGCGAGCCCCTGCCCCCCCCCCCCCCCCCCCCGCGAGCAGCTCGGCCCCCCTTCCCCCCAGAGGAAGGGTGTGAGGAAGCACCTGTGAGAGCTGCTGGAGGGAGACCTCGGTGACAGCCCAGAGAGCAGGAGCCTCCCCCGCCTGCGGCCGCCGGCCCGCCCTTCCCGGAACTCTGGCAGCGATGAGGCTCCAATAGGTGGTGAGCCGCCCTTCCCACCCAGGCTCCCTGGGGCGGCTCCCGCTGCTGCTCGGAGCCGAGTGCTGGTGTCGGGATGAGCTGCCTCCTGTGTCCCGGCCGCTCCCGAGCCTGCAACGGTGCTGCTCCCTCCTCCCCGCAGCCCCTGGCCTGGCTGCTCTCACCGCCCCGCAGAACCTGGCGTGGCGTGTGGCGTGGTGAGGCGTGTGGTGTGGCGTGTGGCAGACCTCAGGCTGTGCACAGACCACGGCTGTTTCGGAGCGGCCGGCCGGGAGACATGCTGTCTGTGGCTCTCCAGGTCCAGGCGTCCAGAGTTCACAGTGTCCTCACCGGCTGCACACAGGCATTGCGGGCGAGACCGCCTTCTGAGGTCGGGGGCTTCCTGAACACGTGGGGTTCTTCTTCAGTTTCAGTTTATCCTGACGTGTGTGTGTGTGTGTGTGTGTATGTGTGAGTGTGTGTGTGTCTGTGTATGTGTGTATGTTTGAGTGTGTGTGTATGTGTGAGTGTGTGTGTCTGTGTGTGTGTCTGTGTGTGTGTGTGTGTATGTGTGAGTGTGTGTCTGTGTGTCTGTGTATGCGTGTATGTGTGAGTGTGTGTGTCTGTGTGAGTGTGTGTGTCTGTGTGTGTGTGTGTCTGTGTGTGTGTGTGTATGTGTATGTGTGTATGTGTGAGTGTGTGTGTATGTGTGAGTGTATGTGTCTGTGTGTGTGTGTCTGTGTGTGTGTATGTGTCTGTGTATGTGTGTATGTGTGAGTGTGTGTGTGTGTGTGTCTCTGTGTGTGTGTGTATGTGTGAGTGTGTGTGTGTGTCTGTGTATGTGTGTATGTATGAGTGTGTGTGTCTGTGTGAGTGTGTGTGTGTCTGTGTGTGTGTGTGTCTGTGTGTGTGTGTGTATGTGTATGTGTGTATGTGTGAGTGTGTGTGTATGTGTGAGTGTATGTGTCTGTGTGTGTGTGTCTGTGTGTGTGTATGTGTGTATGTGTGAGTGTGTGTGTGTGTGTCTCTGTGTGTGTGTGTATGTGTGAGTGTGTGTGTGTGTCTGTGTATGTGTGTATGTATGAGTGTGTGTGTCTGTGTGTCTGTGTGTGTGTGTGTGTGTGTCTGTGTGTGTCTGTGTACGTGTGTATGTGTGTGTGTGTGTGTCTGTGTACGTGTGTATGTGTGTGTGTGTGTGTGTGTGTGTGGAAGAGAGGGAGGGAGGGGTAGAAACAGCCATGATCGCTGCCTCCCGCACGCCCCCCACTGGGGATGGAGCCCACAACCCGGGCCTGTGCCCTTCCGTCCATCCTGACCGGGAATCGAGCCGTGCCCTCCTGGTGCCCAGGTCAGTGCTCAGCCACTGACCCCGGCCGGCCGGGCCGTTTGGGGGTGCCCCGTGGCCCCCTGAGGCACGACGTCCGAAAGGCCCGCCTCCGCTGAGCGTGCCCGCGCGGGGCCGCTCCGTCCTTGTGCCCGCAGTGGAGGTGGCGGCCTCTGGCTGTGACACTGAGCCCCTGCCGGCCACCGGCTCCGGCCGCTCGAACCCGGGGCCGCCCGTCCAGCCATCTTGAGGGTGTCCCGTTCCCACCGTTTTTGTTTGTGTCGTTATCGTCTGCCGCGCCCCCTTTTCTGAGGACTGTGCAGCCTCACAGTCACAAGCCTTGAGGAATTAGGGCTTTTCGTATGAAATTGGGCCCGGCCTGGGGCTTGTGGGGTGGCATTCATCTAGGAACCAGGAGGCCAGGGTTCGATTCCCGGTCGGGCACAGGCCCGGGTTGCGGACTCCATCCCCAGTGGGGGCGTGCGGGAGGCAGCCGGTCCGCGATGCTCTCGCTCTGTCACTGATGATTCTCTCTCTCCCGCTCCCTCCCTCTCGGGGGCCGGTTAAAACACGTGTAAAGGGACACCGTGTTGGCTCTGGAGCCGTGTCTCCGAGGTCGGCCCCTCGCAGGGCGGCAGCGTCCCTGGCTTTGGACCCGCTGCTGACCTTGGGAAAAGGCGGCCGTTTCTCCTCCGGTTTCACCCCTGAGCGCTCCGCTCCGCTCCGCTTGGCGGCTGTGGCGCCTGCCTGTCACCCGGAGCTGTTTCCCCCGGTGCTTTCCTTTTCTTTAACCCGCCTCCTGCGGCTTTCCGCTCCGTGTCCTCTCAAAGTTTCATTAACGGAGCTTCCCCTGGGGACCCAGTCCTGCCCGGCCCAGGAGCTTGTGGGGCGGGTGGTGAACTAGCGTGTGTTCTGTGTGTGGGGGAGGTGTGTCCTGTGTCCGCAGGGGGTGTGTCCTGTGTGTGGGGGAGGTGTGTCCTGTGTCCGCAAGAGGTGTGTCCTGTGTCTGCAGGAGGTGTGTCCTGTGTCCGCAGGTGGGGTGTCCTGTGTCCGCAGGGGGTGTGTCCTGTGTCCTCAGGAGGTGTGTCCTGTGTCTGCAGGGGGTGTGTCTGCAGGGGGTGTGTCCTCAGGGGGTGTGTCCTGTGTCTGCAGGGGGTGTGTCCGCAGGGTGTGTGTCCTGTGTCTGCAGGAGGTGTGTCCTGTGTGTGCGGGAGGTGTGTCCTGTGTCCGCAGGGGGTGTGTCCTGTGTCCGCAGGGGGTGTGTCCTGTGTCCGCAGGGGGTGTGTCCTGTGTCCTCAGGGGGTGTGTCCTCAGGAGTTGTGTCCTGTGTCCGCAGGGGGTGTGTCCGGCAGGAGGTTGGAGGTGGGAGAGAAAACTGCTCCCGGAACCCGGGACCCGGGGCCAGCTGCGCTGCTTCAGGGGAAAGTGTGTATTCCAGGGGTGTTCGGAGCCGCCTGCGCGCAGTGGGGAGTTTAGTTTTCAGGCTGGGAGGTGGGTGTTGGGGTCATTGTATTCCCTTCGAATATCTTGTTGTTTATCGGCTGCTTCTTGTGTTTCAAGCAGAGCCAGTGGCAGGTGTGTTTTGTGCTTCTTCCTTCTACTCTTGTTTTTAAAATGTGTTTCGATGTCAGAGAGGGAGAGGAAGAGAGAAGCATCAACAACGGGAGAGAATCACGGACCGGCTGCCTCCTGCACGGCCCACTTGGGAGGGAGCCCGCACGCCGGGCCTGTGCCCCGTCCGGGCATCGAACCCGGACCCTTCAGTCCGCAGGCCGGCGCCCTGTCCCCTGAGCCCTGCCGCAGGCACCCCTCTTACAGTCTGTTTGGGAAGGGGTGTCCGTTTGCTGAGTGCCTCCCTGCCTTGAGGAGGGTGCGGGTGCGATTGGGGGAGACTGTGAGCCGCTGCCTCTGGCACCCGCGTGCTGGAGAGCCGAACTGGCCAGCCCCCAATCCCTGGGATGTGTGGGGGCCCGTGGGCACCCCTTGCCACCTTCCCCCCCCAATCCAGGGGCAGCTTGGGCCTCTGACAGCCGTTCTGGGAGGAGGCGGAGGAGGAGGAAGGAGGGAGGGAGGGAGGAGAGAGGGAGGCGGGTGGTGGGAGGAGCCAGCAACTCCCTCCACCTCCCCGAGGCGGCTCAGAAACTGCCGGTCGAGCGAGCTCGGAGCGCTCACCGAGTGAGGCCGCCGCTCCTGCCTGGAACTTGGGGGTGCGAGGCAGGACGGACAGACGGACAGACACGGGACAGACGCCGGGCGGGTGAGCCTCAGTTTCTCTCCGTTTGTTCCGCTGGCGAGATTCTCTGGTGGGGACCTGGGGGTGGGTGGGAGCGGCTGGCACGCGGGGACCCGCGCCCAGCACCCTGGGACCGGGCGGCTCTGAGGCTCAGCACCTCCTCTGGGCCGGGCTGTGGGGCGTGCTGCCCCGGAGACGCCACCCGTCCTGTCCTGTCCTGTCCTCCTGTCCCCGCTGCTGTGAGCGCCCCGGGAGCCTCGGGGGCCGGGGAGACTCCCCGGGATGTCCCGGAGCGAGGGCGGTGGGGGGGGGGCAGCCCCTGAGGGGCTCCTGGTCTGTGGTCGGACCTGGGAGGCACAGTCGAGGGCTGTGGGGTGCGGGTCTGGGACGTTGAATTGCGGTCTCGCCGTGGCTGCTCTGTGGTCAGGGGATCCCCCAAGTCCTCCTCGGGGCGGGGGAGGGAGTTGGGGCGTGGCGGGGGTCACCGTGACTGACATGCAAACTTGGCCAGAAGCAGCGTCCCCCCTCCCACCTCCGCAGGGGGTAAGGCTGGGGGGGTGTGGCTTTTTTGGGGGGGCTGCTCCGTTCCGGGGTCCCAGGAGGCTGGCCCAGCCCTCGTGGGTCCCGTGTCTGTGCGCCGGGCGGTCCGGGCAGTGCGTGTGTGGGGACGCGTCTGTGCATGTCTGTGTGGGGATGTGCCTGTGTGTGCGTGCGTGTGTGGGTGTGTGCGTGTGTGTCTGTGTGGTAAGCTAACCCTTCGTGAGAATTTTCGGGAAGGGAACAAGGTGAAGCGGTGTCTGGCTGCTGTGTGGTCAGAAAAGCAAACTTCCTTCTGAGGGTCTCCACACTGTGTGTGTGCGTGTGTGTGCGTGAGTATGTGAGTGTGCGCGCGCGCGTGTATGTTTGTGCATGTGCGTGTGCATGTGTGTGTGTGTGCGCGCGCGCGTGCGTGCGTGTGTGTGTGTGTGTGTTGGGGGTGAGGACGGGAGGGTGTTGGAGATCCCTGTCCTAACATCAGGAGAGGGGCCAGCCTTGAATTTGAACTTTGGGGTCAGGGGGGAGGGTGGTTTTACAGTTTAGTTTCCTCCTCCCGCTTCCCTTAAGTGAAGGGCGTGAAGTAGAAGAAGAGACTTTTTCACCAAACCAGACTCGGCCCAGGGAGGCTGGGGGCAGGGGGAGGGGGGAGGGAGGAGGGAAGAAAGGTGGGGTGGGGAGGGGGGGAGGGTGGCTCTCTCCGTCACAGCTGCTGGAGCAGGTTCCTGTCTCTGACTCCAGGGAAGCAGGCTGGGAGGTTGAACTTGAAGCCAGTTTCCCCACCTAGCCCCACCCTGACCCCTCCCCACCCTCTCCCCCTCCCCTCCCCACCCTGACCCACCCTGACCCCTCCCCACCCTGACCCACCCTGACCCCTTCTCCACCCAGCCCTACCCTGCCCCCTCCCCACCCCCCCTCCCCCCAACCCCATCCCCCCCCCCAACCTTTAGCACCCCAGCAGGAAGGCCCGCCTCCTGGGAGCTGGGAGCGGCCGAGTGACAGGCTGGTGCGGGCGGTGGTGGGGACGCCCTCCGCTGGAGGAGGGGCATGTGCTGGGCGCAGAGGGGTGTGCACAGCCCCGGACGGTTGGGGGTGGTGGGAGCCCTCGCCATTGGGGAGTCCGTGTGGCCTCGCGGGCGGTGCAGGTCTGTGCCCGCGGTTTCCTTGGTCCCTGACCTCACTGCTCCTCCGCGTTCTGTCGTTTTAAGTGTAAAAAGGCAGATTCCGCCGAGACCGGTGTGGCTCAGTGGATAGAGCGTCGGCCTGCGGACTGAAGGGTCCCGGGTTCGATTCCGGTCAAGGCCATGGACCTTGGCTGTGGGCACATCCCCAGTGGGGGGTGTGCAGGAGGCAGTTAATTGATGTTTCTCTCCCATCGATGTTTCTGACTTCCTATCCCTCTCTCTTCCTCTCTGTAAAAAGTCAATAAAATATATTTTAAAAAAAAGGCAGATTCCGTTCACATAGGGCCATTACAGCAACCCTGTTTTAGTAAAAAAAAAATGTTTTTATTGCTCTCGGAGAGGAAGGGAGAGGGGGAGAGAGGCAGAGACATCGATGATGAGGATCATGGACCGGCTGCCTCCCGCACGCCCCGCACTGGGGATGGGGGCCTGTGCCCGACCGGGAATCGAACCCGGACTCCTGGGTCCTGGGTCCTGGCTCAGCAGAGCCCGCCGGCCCGGCTGGGTGAGGAGTTGTGGGTGTGAGGTTGCACCGAACACCCGGCGTGTGTGCGTGTCGGGAGCCTGTGGCCCTCGCCATTCCGGTCAGCCGGCTCCTGCCTTTCTCTGCGTCCGGCTGGCTGACAGCGTGCGCCTCCGTCCCTAACATTGGTCTGTCCGTCCCCACGTTGGTCTGTCCGTCCCCACGTTGGTGTGTCCGTCCCCCACGTTGGTGTGTCCGTCCCCCACGTTGGTGTGTCCGTCCCCCACGTTGGTGTGTCCGTCCCCCACGTTGGTCTGTCCGTCCCCCACGTTGGTGTGTCCGTCCCCCACGTTGGTGTGTCCGTCCCCCACGTTGGTCTGTCCGTCCCCCACGTTGGTGTGTCCGTCCCCCACGTTGGTGTGTCCGTCCCCCACGTTGGTCTGTCCGTCCCTCACGTTGGTCTGTCCGTCCCTCACGTTGGTCTGTCCGTCCCCCACGTTGGTGTGTCCGTCCCCCACGTTGGTGTGTCCGTCCCCACGTTGGTCTGTCCGTCCCCCACGTTGGTCTGTCCGTCCCCCACGTTGGTCTGTCCGTCCCCCACGTTGGTCTGTCCGTCCCCCACGTTGGTGTGTCCGTCCCCACGTTGGTGTGTCCGTCCCCCACGTTGGTGTGTCCGTCCCCACGTTGGTGTGTCCGTCCCCCACGTTGGTGTGTCCGTCCCCACGTTGGTGTGTCCGTCCCCACGTTGGTGTGTCCGTCCCCCACGTTGGTGTGTCCGTCCCCACGTTGGTGTGTCCGTCCCCACGTTGGTGTGTCCGTCCCCCACGTTGGTGTGTCCGTCCCCACGTTGGTGTGTCCGTCCCCACGTTGGTCTGTCCGTCCCCACGTTGGTGTGTCCGTCCCCACGTTGGTCTGTCCGTCCCCCACGTTGGTGTGTCCGTCCCCCACGTTGGTGTGTCCGTCCCCACGTTGGCGTGTCCGTCCCCCACGTTGGTGTGTCCGTCCCCACGTTGGTGTGTCCGTCCCCACGTTGGTGTGTCCGTCCCCACGTTGGTGTGTCCGTCCCCACGTTGGTGTGTCCGTCCCCACGTTGGTGTGTCCGTCCCCCACGTTGGTGTGTCCGTCCCCACGTTGGTGTGTCCGTCCCCACGTTGGTGTGTCCGTCCCCCACGTTGGTGTGTCCGTCCCACGTTTGTGTGTCCGTCCCCACGTTGGTGTGTCGTCCCCACGTGGTGTGTCCGTCCCCACGTTGGTCTGTCCGTCCCCCACGTTGGTGTGTACGTCCCCCACGTTGGTCTGTCCGTCCCCCACGTTGGTGTGTCCGTCCCCCACGTTGGTGTGTCCGTCCCCCACGTTGGTCTGTCCGTCCCCCACGTTGGTGTGTCCGTCCCCACGTTGGTGTGTCCGTCCCCCACGTTGGTGTGTCCGTCCCCACGTTGGTCTGTCCGTCCCCCACGTTGGTCTGTCCGTCCCCCACGTTGGCGTGTCCGTCCCCCACGTTGGCGTGTCCGTCCCCCACGTTGGCGTGTCCGTCCCCACGTTGGCGTGTCCGTCCCCCACGTTGGCGTGTCCGTCCCCCACGTTGGCGTGTCCGTCCCCCACGTTGGCGTGTCCGTCCCCACGTTGGCGTGTCCGTCCCCACGTTGGCGTGTCCGTCCCCCACGTTGGCGTGTCCGTCCCCCACGTTGGCGTGTCCGTCCCCACGTTGGCGTGTCCGTCCCCACGTTGGCGTGTCCGTCCCCCACGTTGGCGTGTCCGTCCCCCACGTTGGCGTGTCCGTCCCCCACGTTGGCGTGTCCGTCCCCCACGTTGGCCTGTCCGTCCCCCACGTTGGCGTGTCCGTCCCCCACGTTGGCGTGTCCGTCCCCCACGTTGGCGTGTCCGTCCCCCACGTTGGCGTGTCCGTCCCCCACGTTGGCGTGTCCGTCCCCCACGTTGGTGTGTCCGTCCCCCACGTTGGTGTGTCCGTCCCCCACGTTGGTCTGTCCGTCCCCACGTTGGTCTGTCCGTCCCCCACGTTGGTCTGTCCGTCCCCCACGTTGGTCTGTCCGTCCCCCACGTTGGTCTGTCCGTCCCCCACGTTGGTCTGTCCGTCCCCCACGTTGGTGTGTCCGTCCCCCACGTTGGTCTGTCCGTCCCCCACGTTGGTGTGTCCGTCCCCACGTTGGTGTGTCCGTCCCCCACGTTGGTGTGTCCGTCCCCCACGTTGGTGTGTCCGTCCCCACGTTGGTCTGTCCGTCCCCCACGTTGGTGTGTCCGTCCCCCACGTTGGTGTGTCCGTCCCCCACGTTGGTGTGTCCGTCCCCACGTTGGTGTGTCCGTCCCCCACGTTGGTGTGTCCGTCCCCACGTTGTGTGTCCGTCCCCACGTTGGTGTGTCCGTCCCCCACGTTGGTGTGTCCGTCCCCACGTTGGTGTGTCCGTCCCCCACGTTGGTGTGTCCGTCCCCACGTTGGTGTGTCCGTCCCCACGGTGGTGTGTCCGTCCCCCACGTTGGTGTGTCCGTCCCCACGTTGGTGTGTCCGTCCCCCACGTTGGTGTGTCCGTCCCCCACGTTGGTGTGTCCGTCCCCACGTTGGTGTGTCCGTCCCCCACGTTGGTGTGTCCGTCCCCACGTGGGTGTGTCCGTCCCCACGTTGGTGTGTCCGTCCCCCACGTTGGTGTGTCCGTCCCCCACGTTGGTGTGTCCGTCCCCACGTTGGTGTGTCCGTCCCCACGTTGGGGTGTCCGTCCCCACGTTGGTGTGTCCGTCCCCCACGTTGGTGTGTCCGTCCCCCACGTTGGTGTGTCCGTCCCACGTTGGTCTGTCCGTCCCCCACGTTGGTCTGTCCGTCCCCCACGTTGGTGTGTCCGTCCCCCACGTTGGTGTGTCCGTCCCCCACGTTGGTCTGTCCGTCCCCCACGTTGGTCTGTCCGTCCCCCACGTTGGTGTGTCCGTCCCCACGTTGGTGTGTCCGTCCCCCACGTTGGTGTGTCCGTCCCCACGTTGGTCTGTCCGTCCCCCACGTTGGTCTGTCCGTCCCCCACGTTGGTCTGTCCGTCCCCCACGTTGGCGTGTCCGTCCCCCACGTTGGCGTGTCCGTCCCCCACGTTGGCGTGTCCGTCCCCCACGTTGGCGTGTCCGTCCCCCACGTTGGCGTGTCCGTCCCCCACGTTGGCGTGTCCGTCCCCCACGTTGGCGTGTCCGTCCCCCACGTTGGTGTGTCCGTCCCCCACGTTGGTGTGTCCGTCCCCCACGTTGGTGTGTCCGTCCCCCACGTTGGCGTGTCCGTCCCCCACGTTGGCGTGTCCGTCCCCCACGTTGGTGTGTCCGTCCCCCACGTTGGCGTGTCCGTCCCCCACGTTGGCGTGTCCGTCCCCCACGTTGGCGTGTCCGTCCCCCACGTTGGCGTGTCCGTCCCCCACGTTGGCGTGTCCGTCCCCCACGTTGGCGTGTCCGTCCCCCACGTTGGCGTGTCCGTCCCCCACGTTGGCGTGTCCGTCCCCCACGTTGGCGTGTCCGTCCCCCACGTTGGCGTGTCCGTCCCCCACGTTGGTCTGTCCGTCCCCCACGTTGGTCTGTCCGTCCCCCACGTTGGTGTGTCCGTCCCCCACGTTGGTGTGTCCGTCCCCCACGTTGGTGTGTCCGTCCCCCACGTTGGTGTGTCCGTCCCCCACGTTGGCCTGTCCGTCCCCCACGTTGGCGTGTCCGTCCCCACGTTGGCGTGTCCGTCCCTTACGTTGGTGTGTCCGTCCCTCACGTTGGTCTGTCCGTCCCCCACGTTGGTGTGTCCGTCCCCCACGTTGGTGTGTCCGTCCCCACGTTGGTCTGTCCGTCCCCACGTTGGTCTGTCCGTCCCCCACGTTGGTCTGTCCGTCCCCACGTTGGTCTGTCCGTCCCCCACGTTGGTGTGTCCGTCCCCACGTTGGTCTGTCCGTCCCCCACGTTGGTGTGTCCGTCCCCCACGTTGGTGTGTCCGTCCCCCACGTTGGTCTGTCCGTCCCCACGTTGGTCTGTCCATCCCCCACGTTGGCCTGTCCGTCCCCCACGTTGGCCTGTCCGTCCCCACGTTGGCGTGTCCGCCCCCACGTTGGCGTGTCCGTCCCCACGTTGGCGTGTCCGTCCCCACGTTGGCGTGTCCGTCCCCCACGTTGGTCTGTCCGTCCCCACGTTGGCGTGTCCGTCCCCACGTTGGCGTGTCCGTCCCACGTTGGCGTGTCCGTCCCCACGTTGGCCTGTCCGTCCCCACGTTGGCCTGTCCGTCCCCACGTTGGCCTGTCCGTCCCCACGTTGGTGTGTCCGTCCCCACGTTGGTGTGTCCGTCCCCACGTTGGTGTGTCCGTCCCCACGTTGGTGTGTCCGTCCCCACGTTGCTGTGTCCGTCCCCACGTTGCTGTGTCCGTCCCCACGTTGGCGTGTCCGTCCCCCACGTTGGCGTGTCCGTCCCCCACGTTGGCGTGTCCGTCCCCCACGTTGGCGTGTCCGTCCCCCACGTTGGCGTGTCCGTCCCCCACGTTGGCCTGTCCGTCCCCCACGTTGGTCTGTCCGTCCCCACGTTGGTCTGTCCGTCCCCCACGTTGGCCTGTCCGTCCCCCACGTTGGTCTGTCCGTCCCCCACGTTGGTCTGTCCGTCCCCACGTTGGCCTGTCCGTCCCCCACGTTGGCCTGTCCGTCCCCACGTTGGCCTGTCCGTCCCCACGTTGGTCTGTCCGTCCCCACGTTGGTCTGTCCGTCCCCCACGTTGGCCTGTCCGTCCCCCACGTTGGCCTGTCCGTCCCCCACGTTGGCGTGTCCGTCCCCCACGTTGGCCTGTCCGTCCCCCACGTTGGCCTGTCCGTCCCCCACGTTGGTCTGTCCGTCCCCCACGTTGGTCTGTCCGTCCCCACGTTGGTGTGTCCGTCCCCACGTTGGTCTGTCCGTCCCCCACGTTGGTGTGTCCGTCCCCACGTTGGTCTGTCCGTCCCCCACGTTGGTGTGTCCGTCCCACGTTGGTCTGTCCGTCCCCCACGTTGGTGTGTCCGTCCCCACGTTGGTGTGTCCGTCCCCCACGTTGGTCTGTCCGTCCCCCACGTTGGTCTGTCCGTCCCCCACGTTGGTGTGTCCGTCCCCCACGTTGGTGTGTCCGTCCCCACGTTGGTGTGTCCGTCCCCCACGTTGGTGTGTCCGTCCCCACGTTGGTCTGTCCGTCCCCACGTTGGTGTGTCCGTCCCCCACGTTGGTCTGTCCGTCCCCACGTTGGTGTGTCCGTCCCCCACGTTGGTCTGTCCGTCCCCACGTTGGTCTGTCCGTCCCCCACGTTGGTGTGTCCGTCCCCCACGTTGGTGTGTCCGTCCCCACGTTGGTCTGTCCGTCCCCACGTTGGTGTGTCCGTCCCCCACGTTGGTGTGTCCGTCCCCACGTTGGTGTGTCCGTCCCCCACGTTGGTGTGTCCGTGTTCTGAATGAAGCGGTCGGGCACTGCCCTGTGTCTCATGGTGACACCGTCTTAAAAGCCTGCCCGGCAGCTCCTGTCGGAACAGGTCGGCGAAGTGACCGAGCCTCTGGGGGTCGGGCAGGACGGTCAGCCCCCAGCTGCACTCCTTGCTCAGAGTGCCGGCCCCGATGCCGCGGCTGCGGGTTCGAGCCGGTCCGGGCACAGGCAGCACTCAAACAGGCGCATAAGTGGGCGCAACCCCGATGGGCGTTGCTCTGCCCTCCACCCGCCCCCAACAATGAGGAGGACGCGGGTGCCGATCGGGCACCGACCGGTCGGGGAGTGTTTCCCGGCGGCTCCGGCCACCACCGGCTCAGATGCAGGCGGGTGCTGGCTCTCGAAACTGGACGGAACGGGGCGGGAATTCACAGAAACCCCTGCACCTGCCGTGAGCACAGGCGCTCCCCGCTCCCGAGGTGTCCGTTCCCTCCCGGGAG